>JNDP01001350.1:0-150190 GCA_000696975.1 Apophysomyces trapeziformis B9324
AAAAAGAAGAGAGAAATAGAAGAGAAAGGAAAGGTTACCATGTCAAGCCAAAGCGAGGGCCTCTTAATTCTCCCAATTCACCATGGTTACCATATTTGATTTCCAAAAGGGTCCAGAACCGATGGGCCCTCTCTGCCAATTTGAGTTTAGACTGCGCTGCCTCTCTATTTTTTTTCCTACCAATATTGGACCTGGGACAAAGAAGAAAATTTACTCTGTTTCTTTTAGATGATGCAAATGCACATAATTATAATATCTGCTTGTAAATAAATAAATAAAACTGCAAGATTAAGAAAAAGAAAAAGCACTTATGAGGTGGGAATGTTCTGTTCTAGTAGATCGACCATTGTTCTGGCCATTTCGAAGTCATATTGATAGGATTTGGAGGCCTTGGCCAGGTCCACCGACCGTTTGAGACACCGACGAGCCAGATCGCGATAATGGCCCTCATCGTAATTCAGCAATTTACAATAAACAAGATTGCAAAAAATGATGCCGACAAATGGGACACAACACCCTTCACTCTCCTTAATCATCCTGTCCATGCTCCAAATAATAAAATTGGCAGCATCAATACAAGTACAAAGACGGTCTACCGGATACCACTTGCCGGAACTAGGCTTTCCAGGAAGGAATACTTGATGGAGCAGAATTTGGTTGATACTATACTGTATCTGGACATTCTGAATACAGAATTGTGCAAATGATGCCGCATCAACGTGATAATACTCGTCATGATCGCTAGAATGACATCGTCCCGTGACCGATGGACGTCGCTGCCAGTCGGACGGTAGCCTGGCATAAAAGCTATCCAGTTTACTTTGCATAATCCACACTTCATCCATAAGCGTTCTATGCGTCGCCGAGTCCTCCGTATCAATCAGTCGAGCCATTGTATCATCCAGCAACAGCAGTAACTCAAACATATAAACCCACATGTTATGGGCGTAACATTCAATGATATCTGCTTCCTTTTTTGAATTTGGCGTCATCACTTCAGGCAAGGGTTGGTGAGGAAAGAAGGCACTTGACCGAAGTGACAAACGAGTGTTGCCCCGCAAGACCCGGTACCACGTGTTGTAATAATACAGGCTCCAGACCAACATGTTTTCTTCCCGAGTCAGTGTCCGATTACTGTCATATAACCCAAGCTGCTGAGCCATGGTAAAAGCAATCCATTCGTAAAAATAAATAACGTGGGGATAACCATTCTGATGACTACAATAAGACAGTAATAAAGCTGCCTTGCAGTTGTCCATCGATGGTTCGTCAAAACTCTCGGCTAGTAATTCACGCGCCCGCAAACAATAGGCAATCGATAATGGCTTGCCAATGTTATACTGTGGGGATTCATGTGAAGGACGATTTCCCCATACATGTAGTTGGAAAGCATTTCTAGCAGCCATCGCGCATACCGCATATACAAGTAATGGAGACGGTTGATACGCAGGAGAACTCCTGTAACGACCCAGAAATTCGGCAGGGTTAATAAAAGGGATCCGGGATGTGGAACAACATGGTGTCCGGCAAAAAAGTTCGACTAAATGGTCTGTTTGCTCTTTGGAAATATCAACAGGATAGTCCTTGGGAAACCTTAATCGCTTTGGAGTGCACCATTCGGCCCAGATATCGAATAATCCTGGTGTCGGCTGTATAGTCAGTCCGAGCGATTTCTCTTCGTCATGGGTTGATATGATCCGTCGGATCTGCTCGACTAATCTGGCTAGGTCGTGAAAAGATCGAACACTGGTCTGGACTCGCAGTCCTTCTGCAGTAGATGTGATTTTCCACCTAAACTGCGCCCTGCGTGCCTTAGAAGTTTGATTAACGCACTTCTGCCATCGGTCCATTGTACTATTCATTGATGCAAGGACTTGAAACATATGATTGATCTTGGGTTCTGTCTTGCGATATCGACAATCCAAATCATCATTTTTGCAACGGGTGCATTGTGGTAGTCTGAGGTCACACGGTTGAAGGTCTTTTGTACATCGTGCACACGGATATATTGAAAAATGGAGAAGACTTTGTATGGCAGCGATTTCTGACGAACGAGAACCAGAAGAAGACGATGGTGAAAGGGACAAGGTTGTTTGGCCTTCTGTTAGCATCGTAAGTCCGTTTTTGAGGCGATCGCGGAAGATTTGTATCCGTGCATCCAGACTTTCTGTCGCTTGTTTTAATGTTCCTAGAGAAGGCGTTGCTTCAGGATAATGACAGCTCATGTTTCTTTTTCGACATCGAGAGCATGACGGTTTCTGACGATCGCATGCATGTCTTTTTTGCTTTTCATTAGCTCTCGCTAAAAGGAAAAATGCATTTTTCTACTCTTTTCAGCTTGCCTATGTCCACGGCAGCGGAAACATGCTGCACCCTGTTGGCTTTTCCGTGAGTCATCCATAGCAATGAAAGTAACTTTTGCAGAAAGATTAAGACCTAAAAGGTTGAAAGACCGAAGCAAACTACGGATAGTCACTTTTTGCAGTTAGTCTACCATGAGGAGAAAGTGGGGATACGCTGTGTGTCGAACTATTTATTGCATGCATTGTATCACCAGGAAAACTTCTTTACGTTGATGAATAGTTAGACATCTTACTTTGGGTGCTATAGGCTGCAGCTTTCCCCCTGACCTGAAATGAACTAGCAAGCCAGGCACCCATTCAACGCCGGGGCAATGGTTACCTACATATCTTTCGGTCCAAAGATAGTCTCCTTCCAAGTGGCGCTAGAACCATCTTCAACCGCCTCAACCAGACAGAGGAGTCCCTGCTATATATGCCAATGATAAAAGGGTGTTCATGTTTCCCGAAGACATAATGGGAATACGACATTGTAATAGCTAGCAAAGATGCGTTTGCAGGCTATTCATGAGATGATCAAGCACTACATATTGTTATGCCAACAATTGTATCTTCTGCAGATTGTATTTAAATTATGGATCTTTTCTTTTATAGGAGGAAAGGAAAGATGAAACAAAATAATGTATTTGGTGGGGAATAAATGCTCAAACTATAAAAAAAAAATACAACTTAGAAACCATGGAACGATCCTTGATTATTGGGTGGACCGGGCCGTGCACCGACGTATTGGCCAGGTTGTGGTTGTGGATGCTGTCGTGGTGAAGGGTGGAAGTTTTGCTGTGGTCCCCATGGGCCAGATGCCGTAGGCACTGGATGAGATGGTGGCGGTGCAGCATGGGAGCGAGCTTGCGGTGCCTGAGATTGAGGCCGGTAAGACGGAACGTAACCGCCCGCTGACTTTGCCGGTGCTTCCTTAGAAGGATCGAAGTAATGTACAGGCGGGTTTTCGGATCGATAGGATACGTTGGAGGCGGAGTCATCATCCATCTGAGGATCTTGTAGCAAGCCACGTCGAGATTCATCCTCGTCTGGAGAGACAACGGAATGGGAGAAATGGGTAGGTCCCATCTCTCGCATCTGTCGTTCCTTGCGTTCGCGTCGTTTATTAGCACGGACTCGTTTGCGTTCATAATCTTCCCATCGCTTCAAAGGTACTTTACTAGGGTCAAATACACCATCCTTTTTGCTGTGATCGTCTCCTTTCGCTTCACCCTCGACCTTACGTGTCTCACCCCATGAAAAGTCGTCAAAGTGCCAGAATGCATAAACGGGCAGGATAAAGTTCCATACTGGTAGAGCAAGTAGGTACACCAACATCCATGCTAAATAGACCCATTTGCGCGTGGTAATCAAGATGAGGAAAGCAGGGGAGAACAAGACGATGATCAGCAAGATTAAGGGGACTGCCATGGTGAAGCTGGTGATCTGGGTCTTAGCCATGGACACAATCAACACCACTGTCAGGATGATAGCCACCGGAAGAGTCAAAGTACCGATCAAATCCATCATGACAACGAATTGCATAGAGAAGCAGAAAGTACCACAGAGATTACGGACAAGGACAAGTTCGAACAGGTTGTGAATGGTCGAATTAATCCATCGTCGACGTTGAGACAAGAGCACTTTGAATTCATCTGGCACGATAGTCTTGCAGATCTATTTTGCAGATGTTCAGTTGCTACACGAGTGCCACGTGGTGTTACTTACCGCCTGTGGTGTGAAGACCATTTTTCGGAATGGGAAATTTCGAAGCATCAATGTGGTCAAGAAACGATCTTCACCCAATAGCAACAAGTTCTTTTGATGGAGCGTATCAATTGTATTACTAGAATATTCTTGTACGATTTCCGGTTTGGTGATGATAGGCACCCAGTCACCGTCACCCTTGCGTGCTTTGAGACGATACATACAGAAACAACCAGGTAAACATGTCACACCACCGAATACAGCTTCGAAGCCTTTGGCCAAATGATGTGAAATAAAGTACTCGTACACTTGGATAGCCGTAACCCACGAATCACGCTTGTTGGCAATCTTTGTCTCTCCACACAATCCCATGATGAGGTTGTCGTTTACCATACAATTAACCAGTAGACGGAGCGAAGATTGATAAACTTTGGTATCAGCATCCACCTAGAACGTAAAAAATAAAAATAAGAAGAACGCCCAATAAGACAACTTAATTGCATTGCTTTTTCCCTTCTTCTCTTTTCTTACCATAAGAACAATCTCAAAATAATCGGGGGTTACACCAACAAGATATTGAATTTTCCGGAATAGATCATAATCCAGCGGCGTCATTCGGTCATTGTAGGTCACGCGACTGAAAAAGTTCATCAAGATCAATTGGGAGTCTCGTTTACCACGGTTGCCGGCCTTCGGTTTGCCTTGTTCATCAGGATTTCCACATTTGACAACGAGGATCATCGGCACCTTGTGTCCCTTGCACACTATATCCATATCCATCTAAGTCAAGGTAACACAAACAAAGTGGTGCCTTACCATAATGACCAGCGTAGACCTTGGCGCAGTTATATTGCTTGGCACCGACCGCAACCGCAATGTATTCCTTAGGTTCTGGGTTCTTCATGGCCTCATTGTCGAACGTAACCAGAGATAGACACATATCAGGTGTTGACATCGTCTCACCATGACCCGTGATAATACCATCGGCGATCAAGAACAATAGTTTTCGGTCATCGGGGTAGTCTGTCATTGACAACGATTCCACAGTGGCACGGATACCCTCCGTGTTTTCAGAGTAACAGGTAATCAACATGACTGTGTATAAATCGTTGCCAACCTCTACACTCTTGCATCCTCCAAAAGCTGCTCCTGAATCCATACGCAACGGGCTCTTGATATCGGACATTTCCATTGTCTGGTTGGGCAATACCTGAGGAGCGGATCGTGCTAACGGGGGTGGGTCGCGGGACAGTTTACGAGAAATGAACCATGAGAAGATCAAGGCCATGAAAAATCTCGCAAACACGATGGACAAGACGACAAACAATGAACAAAATAGGATGATAGACGCAGTGAAGCAACCCGGGGTTGACTTATCAATGTGACCAGCGCGGTATTTTTGCACAAGGCAATTGATGGAGGCACGGAATTCGGGTCGCCGGAAAAACATTTTCGTTCCATCGCGTCCACCCTCGGCAAAAGACTGATGAAGGATGCTACGGATGAGAGCATCCAGGTGGTCTCCAGGAATGGGCTCGGGATAGGCGCTGATGTACGGATCCATGTTGAGCACATTGCCATCAATGACAAAGAAATTCGTCAGATTGGCTGCTGCAAGCTGAGTCCAGTCGAACCCGACCTGACGACTGGTGTTCTGTATGTTCATCTGGTCAAAAGTTGTCTGGCCAAGAACGCCTAGAGGGCATCCTTGATAACCATTGTTTGCAACACAGGGGTTAAACGAAACAGCCTGGAATGCCGATGCGACGGGATCTCCAGTGTTTTGACACGCGGGTACATTCGTACCATGCAAGAAGTAGTTAGTGATGTCAGAGCCAGGCGTCATGGTATAAAAGTCGATGCCATGTGAGACTTTTGATTCTGAGATGTTGAACTGCCATCCCAGTACACCCAATAACGATGCTATGGTAAGGTCAGCTTTTCTTTGTCTTCTTTTTTAAGAGTTTGTGTGATACATTACCGCTGTTAATGGAATCATTGTATGAAAGGTAATTCTGTTGATTGCTGGCTTGGTCGGGAGGGCACAAAACCGAACTGAGACCAATGGTAATGAAGGCAACGAAGCCTCCCATACATGCAATGATGAAACACAATGTTATCTTTTCTCTCCAGGCTTGTTGCATGCCTTTATCAGGCATGGAACAGGCTTTGAGCATGGGCGGCAAGGCCCAGAAGGTGACTATACGTGAAAGCAAAACCCATGGGTCAAATAAACTCTGACTTGTTGTGGGTTTTCCTGTTAATAACGGTGGTGGTTCCTGGTATCTGTCTGGCCGGATCAAGGTACGACCACGTTGAATATTTTGACTCGCGTTTGCGATACCGTTTGCGCCAGGGACTATACGACGAGTAGGTGCTCGACCGAGTGTAGTTGCTCTTCGACCGATCGACGTGGTGTAACTATCTGGAGGTCCTTGTCGGTAAGGCTGCTGGTGTTGGTGTTGGTGTTCACCCATGCCTCCTCCACCATGAGGAGGAGGATCATATCGGACGCCTGGAGGCATTGTTTGAAATTAGAAATATGTATAAACGAGAAAGAAAAAAGGAAAGGAAAAAAGAAGAGAAAGTGTGGGGTCTACTACTAGAGATTAGTAGAGAGAGAGAGAGAGAGAGAGAGAGAGAGAGAGAGAGGGAAAAGAAAGGGGGGAGAAAGAGAAGCTATTTCGTGGAGGAAGTATACCAAAAAAGAATGAGGGGCTAGAAGAAGGCACACAGAGGGGCAACCAGAACTTAAAAGGAATGATATGAAGCCAGCTTAAAGCTTAAGCACGAAGACAGGGAAAGAAGGGAAAAAAAAGAGAGAGAAAAAAATAAAAAGGCACGGCAACGGCTATTTTTATCGATAGCACTGACAGGACATGGTAACTCATGCACACGTTACCCGTAGAAACTAATTTGTTGTCCGCAAATTAATGTTGGTTATTGCCGATGAGATTGGCCACTGACTCGTCTTGGATCAAGTCTAGATTTTATTCTCCTTCTTCCGTGTTTCGCGTTGTGTTACTGAACGGGTAGATCAGGACATCCAAAAATTTCAAGTGACACATTGAAAACGCGTACTAACTCTTTTTATTGATCAAGATAAGTCAGTGGTAAGGTAAGATGAGTATACCCGCTCTCTATCAGCAGAAGAAAGAGAGAGAAGATATTAAAAGTATCAGCCCATACACCAAAAGGAAAGAAAAAGACGGCTTCGCACCTTTGTTTGTCCTTTTTCCCCATGGTGATACTGATCTCCGCCTTTGTATAGCGAATAGTAACAAAGAAATCCCAGAAGCAGGTCATGGCGCTGTCTTCCTCTGTAGACCGGAACTCACGTATAAATTGGGCTCTTCCCATTTTTCATTTTTCTTTCATCTACTTCATCTAAGCTCATTATTATGGGGTCAGGGTCATTGTAACTTAATGTCCGTCATCGCTAACTCCATCATGTTGTCACCCGGGCCTTCTGCTTGTTTTGGAAAGTCACCTCCGGAGAAAGAGAAGGAAAAGAACTCATCTTGCATGACGCGTCCACATAAAGTAGCGGACTGCGTCAACACCATATATACTTTTTTTCTTCCTCGTATCGGCAAAATGGCACAATGCCTTGATCGAATGGGATGTTTTCCTTTTGTTTTTAACACTCCCCGCTTGCCCGGGGCAGACGATAAGCCTTAGCCTGGAGAAGCAAAGACGTTGTATAGTCGAAACAGAGAATTCAACAAACCCATATGGTGAGCCCGTTCTGACCTTCTATAAACCAACTTGTACAAAAAAAAAAGAGAAGAGCGCCGCTGGTGTAGATAAGAGGGTTGATTCATCGGCGCTATCTATTGTTCGATTAAAATGAAACCATGTGCATTTCTACAAATTAGAGATAAGATGATCTATAGCAATGGTAAGAAGAAACACTGACTAATTGCAAAGATTGATTGATCGATAGCGTCGTGTGGTCCTATCTATATTAGAGATGGTATGCAAAGTGAGTCTAACGTGGATCAGAGAATTGCCCTTTTACCCTCTCCCATTTGTGTGTGCGATTTCCGAATCCTGTATTCCGATCGTCCCGCGTGGTTAAACAAACCCTGTATATATTATTTAGCTTCCGGGTCTGTAAGGTTAACTTGTTCCTTTTTTCTGCTGATCGATCACAGGCCTTTTAGACATTGAACGAAAAATTGATGGAAGTCTGGGTTAAGGAAGTTGGACAAAAAAGGATCTGGATAGAAGATATTTGGTAACACAGTGTAGGACAAATACGATGGTGATCAATTTCCGAGGCACAACAATTTCTGTGGATGGAACCTACATCCTTCGATCAGAAAGGAGGTAAGGAACCTCCTCTCTCTTTCTCTCACCCCTCCCCTCCTTCAACCCCTTTCTTTGACAGTTACTGATCTCTCTATAATACAAAGAAACCCCATACTGTATAACAGAGCTGCTGCCCCTCTTTATTCATTTATTTACGGTTTCTACTTCGTTTTGGGCATTTACAAACAAAAAAGCTTATCTTTTTCTTTTTTACATGTTGACAACAAATTCTGATTGATTGTCATCGTTGTGGATCATTTACATATCATAAATTGTTGCTTGACTATCAAAGCCCAGCTTTAAGAGCCATCCGCGATACCTGATGCCGAATTGGAAAAGGAACGGTGGCGAAGACGTCGGTTATCTGCTGTACCCTGCGCAAAAGATTGAGGTGTCTCTTTAGCCTCACCCAAAAAGTTGTCATTACGATCCTGCGTAAATCTTTGGGTTGGCAGATAGTATTTGATACCAAGTTCCGAAAGCGTGTCCTTTAACATGACCATGAACTAACGAAAAGGAAACAATGATTAAAGATCGAGATACTCTTCAAGAAAAGGAACTTACTCTTGTTTTACGCTGGAAGCGCTTGCCAAGTTCTTGCCAATTCCCTTTATGTGGAAGCCACATGTTGATAATAAGTTGGTTCATATCAATAATATCTTGCACACGTAGGTCAAATCCAGGGGCGAAGTCGCGTGATTGGCTGGCCACCCAGTCGGCAAGACGATCTCGGAGTTTGTAGATTTGCTCCGTGTCGGTGTTGAAGTCCACATTGATCACTACGTTTTCACCCATATCGCCAGAACGACGAACGTTGGAAATAAGTTTAGTCATAAGCACTTGAGTAGGAGCATAGACCGTCTGTCCATCACCGCGGCTACGTGCAAAATAAATTATGTGAATAAAGGAATTAATCGAGTCAATTTTACTTACATGAAAACAGTGCCCATAATGCCCAAGTTATGTACAAGCAGATATTGATCATCAATAATCACATAGTCACCCACATCGTAAGGATGCTATAGGAAAACAATAAAAGAAAATTAGTATCTAGAACAATTATTCACTTTCGTTGACCCTCCTTACCGTGACAAAAAGGAAAAGTATGCTTCGGAAAGCAGTCTCCGCTGAACTACCAAAGACGAACGTCAAGGCCAACAAAAACGAACCAAGAGGAACCAAAGACAACCAGATATTAACATGGAATACAGCAAGCGAAATGAAAACAACAGCAATAACCGTGATAATCAGCAGAATCATGTCGATCTTGCCTAATGCCTGGCTTGTATCACGCATCGATTGTGCCAGAGCTTTGCGTTCCCTGTAGATCATGACCACCGTATCACGGAATTCTCGGCGAGTAAGATCACCATTCTTGTCCTTATCAAACACGGAAAATGCCTTGGCAGCCTCTTCTCGAGACTTGAAATAAGGTACAAAGTCTTGCAGGGTTAGGCTGCGCTTGTCTTCTTCGCCGGAGGGTATCAGCCCGTTAGGATAAGCAAGGGAATAGAACAACTTTCGCGCAACCTTCTTCGCAAATTCATTGGAGTTAATGTCCATCTTATCCTTGTCCACTCGGCTACGTGCGTCAGGCTTGTCCGTCAGAACAATATTTTGAATGCCTTTTCGAAAGTTACTGAAAACATCGCCTTTTTGCTTTACATTTTCCACACTGGTACTGCGACCATCAGTAAGAGTCACTGCCGAATCCTCAGACCCATCCACTAAACGATACGGTGGCCTTCGGTTACGTAGGCGTCCATGTTCTGGTTTAGAACGACGTGCTTCGGACTTGCTCAATGTGTCAAGGACTATTTGTTCCGATTAGTCAGTTTACGAGCTTCGATTAGATGAGAATACTTTACTTTTTAAAGCTTCTTTATTGTCCCGCACACGGTCATCAAAAGCTAGGCGATTGAACCGAGTGGCTAAGTTGATGAAATGGGAGGTCAATACAACGGTTGAGGAAAGAGACAAAAAAAAAGACAGTAGGACATACCTATAATCTGAATGATCGTTTTCTGGATAAACAGGAGACATGTGGTGACGAAAATGCAGGCGAAAACGTTCCAAATGACTTGAGAATAGGCTTGCTTACCGACAGACTAAAATATGCTTTATCAGACTTTGTATCGAAAGAGTATACGCATTTAAGTTACCTGAAAAGGGTATTGTAGGAGAAAAGCCCAACTTCCCCAGTTCCATGAGGCCATTAAGACTAAACCCAGGTACCATTTAAGGCTCATATAATACTACGAACGTAATGGGAAGAAGCAAGCATATCAAAAGTGTTAGTGCGCCCATTTTGTGGTTCTAGCCTGCAGCTTACCTCCATGTTTGATTTGACGCTTTCAGATCGTCGTCCTTTAAAAATCTTTGTCCAAAGAGAAACCACTTTGGGTACCAGTTCGATAAACACGGTGGTAAGCCAACCAATATGCCACATAAATGCGGCCCAATACATCCAACATTGCACGTTACTTCGGACATTTTTGAAGTTTACGTCGTTCTGCTCTGCTTCTGTAGGAATTGGTAGAAGCAGATAGAAACACACAGCGATAGCAATAAAGACAGCAGATCCGAAGAGGGCAATCAGAAGACGTTTCATGAACGGCGATAAGTAATGCCAGCAACACGGTGTAGCCATAACAGCTTGGATGCGTTCTCTAGTTGTCTTCCGCCTCGCGGGTTTTGGTTGATCGGGATCGTCGTTCCAATCAAAATCATCATCATCGTCATCATCATGGCTAGCGTGTTTTATGGCAGAAATATCTTCGTCCGGGAAGTGGTGTTGCTGGTTTTTCAGAGGTATCGCCTGGGTATCAGCTTCCATGTCCACTGTGTAGAATGGATCCTGCGGCATTGGAGCTGGATCTGGAAGGACAATGCAGGTTGAGTAACAATAGAAGGAAACCGTTTAAAACGACTTACTGTCCATAAGACCTTTCTCGTCTTCCCGTAGAGTCATCCGAACTGATTTTTTGTTCTTCTCCATACCGAGAGTGTGAAGAAGGAAAAATAAAGAGAGAGAGGGAGAGGAATAAATAAAAAAAAAAATGGCGGTCGAGAACAGCTTTTTGTTCCTGTTGGTATTTTGGGCGAGCGGACCCTGACTGTGACGGATGTTTCAGTTGACAACTCAACCACCCGTTGTCATCTTTTAATCAATGAAGAACAGAAAAGAGTTATTCACATCAAATAAGAAGTAGTGATAGTTGTTATATTTCTTAAACCGTATGCTTTATCTTCCTTGTTCGTTATTGCGCACCCTAGCATAATAAACGAAGGTGCTTTTAGGGAATCTTGTTTGAATGCCCGCTAACTATCCCAGTAATTGGATGTAAGCAAAAAGGAACAAATTGACAAGATTCATTGTTCTACAATCTCAGTCGAGAGTGTGTGTAACGGTGCTTGTTACTGGGGACCGTCCAGACCCTTTCTCCGCTTACGCTCCTGTTAATCAGTAGTCCATGAATGGTGCCTAGCAACTATATGGAAGCGCTGCACCGTACATAAGACCTATTGCTTACATACCGAAGCTGTCCGCTTTCATGAAATATCCCCTTTTAAGAGAACTAAGGCAAGGTAGAGTGCTAATTAGGGCGGAGGTGAATGAACTTGGTTTGGTTCCAGAATTATTTCGCATGCCAAAGTTCGCGGGATTGAAATAAGCTGTTGCATTTCTCGCCGTGTCAATTAAGCAGAATATCACCCGACGAAGGAAAGGAGAGAAAAAAAACCAAAAAGACAGCAGCCGGTGATTCGACGTTTCGTTCCAGATTATGAAATTAATTTGGGATTCGAATTTTTAACTTAGTTAACGACGACAATAGAAAACCGGATTTTACGTAACCATTTCGGATACACATTGGATTGGACAATTTACGCTACAATTGCCACGTTCCTGGTTTTGCAGCACACTTATTTAGGAAATCCAAAGCTACTTTGCATAGTCATGGAGACAGAGCATCTAAGCAATAGATTGAAAGGCTTTTATGGTTACATAATGCATTAAATTATCTCTTGTGGTGAACATGGAATGCGTAAACACTTAATAGGAGGATAAAGTAATTCTAAGAAAATTGCCATTTTAAGCAGTACCCCGCCACCACGTCTTCTGAGGTTACACTTGGGGAGACAGACAGACGAAAATACAGCAGCAAGAGAAGAAAAACGACAATAACAATGATATCTAATTACAATGACTCCCATCGATTGTTTCTTCAATCAATGATATCGCATCGCATTCTCTCGGAAGATCATGCTTTAGAATTTTATGATCGTGCATGTCAAATGACGAACGGTAATTACGCGCTTTAATACCAGAGCGGATCATAACACCTTTGGTTTTGGCTCTTAGTGCCAAAAAAGGATTTCGCCGACTTCCTCGGTGACATCAATGGACAGATCAACGACATTGAGCTTGCCTTACGTCGAGCGCATGATGAAAAGGATGGGCATGCGGTGATTGGTCTGGTAAGGACAGAAAGGATGCTGTTGGTCCAAGAGATTCATCGTGTTGTAACGGTATCTAGGTCAATACTAAAGACGACGAGATTTCTCAAGTAGCCACAAATTATACACCAAGTGAAATCACATACGTCCGTCAACTGGTAATGATAGGAATAATTAAAAAATTTGGTTTTATTTTCTTTAACAATCCATTTGGGTTTAGATCGAGATGATCGTTATGGCAGATGATGATGATTATGCAGTCAAAGCGATGGCTGCAATAAGATTAGGCCAAAAGATGAAGCCACCGATTTCACAAAAGGATACTGAAGATCTACTTGATCGACTAGTTCGGGACAATTGGCTCGAGTTTACGCGAAGCGGTATATACTTAATGAGTACTCGCACTATCATGGAATTGCAGGGCTATCTCCGTGAACAATACGCAGAGTATATGAAAGACTGTACTATGTGCTTAGAGCTCGTAACCATGGGTGAGCGATGTGAACATCAGGACTGTGAAGTACGCCTCCATCGTCATTGCGCTGACAGCTACTTCCGTGAACATTCTACAATGCGCTGTCCAGCCTGTTCTGCTCAATGGTCACGCGCCAACATTTTTGGTTTAGGATTACCATTATAGACTGATCGACCAAAAACTCATAAAAGCATACGACTTCTCTACTGTTATCTTGCGAATATGGCACACCATTTTGACTGGTGTGCACTATTTTTCAGAGAGTGTACTGTATTTTCATTATATAAAGATATCATTTATGTCTAATGTCGTGCATATTCTCGGACATAGCTTTCTACCCATTCTCGTACATCCATATTAGAAATTAATCCATCTAATCCGTTGTGGATCTGTTGCTTGCAATCATGGCACGTGAAATCGTTCTCCAGCATATGGCCCCGGATACATTCATCACAGAAGCTGGAGCCGCAGCACGGTGTGATAGTCGCCTCTCGAAACAGTCCGTTACAGATAGGACAACGAAGAGAATCTGGCACAGGAATAGACTCGTACCAATCCATCAAATCACCCGCTGCAGCTGAGCCGAGGTTGATTGTAGTAGCTGCCTTAGCAACATGTTTATCCCACGTCGACCTGAGTTTGCAATCCGAAATAAGCATCAACCTCTCATGTGCATTATATTCCACTTACGAGTCAGCCTGAGCAACCACCAGATCTCCCTTTGGAGTAACCATCAAGCCGCCAGTCCCTGCCTTTACCGCGTTCTTGGGCTCTTCAATCACTTTTAGAAAACTGCGCGGAATGCCTGTCGTCCTCTTGATCCGTGGGTGCTTGTCATAGTCCTTGTCACCGTTCGTAGGGCATTGGTTGATGTAATGACCTAGAATGGCATATCTCGGTTATAGTTTGCCTCTCGCAGAAAACGCGTTGCATTTCTCTCATACCTTTCTGACCACATCGATAGCATACGTATGTAGGAGGAGGTATCCTTTGGGGTTGTTGATTATTGGCATCTTTATTACTGTCACCTCCGTCACGGTGTACACTGCCATGATAGCCGCCTCGACCACGCTGCCATCCACCCGCTCCTCTTGCATTATACGGTATGTAAGGCTGTCTGGAAAACAAGAGATTGTGCATCAGAAAACACGCCATGTCAATAGGGACCTCAACGAAGATAGACACAAAATGGAATAACTTCATGGGGATTAAGAAACCAAGTGTATGGTTGTATATATTTTTTGTTCAACTTTTTTTTCTTTCACGAGTGGAGCAAAAAAGAAAAGAAACTTAATTGTAATCAGAATATCACTTACTCTGCGAGCCTTTCCTGCATGGCTCCCCATTGATCGGTAGTTTGTTGAAACATAGCTTGAATACGAGCTTCTTCGGAATCATCCGAAGGGCCATTTGAAGACTCTGACGGGGGTGCTAATGCCGCTTCCGTATTGCTAGGGACAGGCGATCTTTGTTTATGTTGTTGCGTGTTATTCAAAACCAAATTTCTCCCTCCTCCACCAAACCGCTGTTCGCTGGGCTGTGCGGGTTTCATCATTCCCACACCTTGTCCCATCCCCTTACTGTCTATTGGCCCTGCCCCTAGTACATAACGTTGAGCTGTTCCTTTTCCAGGCCGAGAAGCCGGTAATCGTCGAACGATGACAGAGGTATTTCGAGGAACGACAAACGCATCGTCTCTGTATTCTAGGATTTTTACGGTAAATCTTTGAAACGTTGACAATCTCACTCGTCTCACGCTCCCAAATGGCGATTGATTTACCTTCGTCTGTCTGCGCATTGTAAATTGCCAGATCGAAGTCGGTGCCCTTGCCTAGCTTTTTAGCTCTTATGATCTCACGCTTCACGTCAAAAACAGTAGCTCCAGCTCCATCAAACGTATAAACATCATAATCAGAGTCTTTAGCTGCTTTGAATTTGTAGTATATTACAGACATTATCAAATGCACAAAATAAACGAATCGAAGAGAATGAAGGTCAAGCCTAAAAAAAAATCTTAACTCACTGTGCGTACCAGATATTTTTAAAGTCCGTTCCAAGTAATACGGTATGACGTATGGGCAAACCGAACCTGGTGTGCTTTTAGCGAATTCCCGTTTGTTGTGTATTTAATGAAGTCAAGCTGTGTATGTAACCATCTCGTGTAACATGTTTATTGCCAATATTTACTGAGATACATGACGCGAATGGATATGATAGATATCCTTAATGCTGACTAAACAACCTTAGAACAATACTGATATTTGTACAATAATATGATAGTGGAAGACATTTGGTAATTGATAATTGATGTTCTTTTTTCCTATTTAATTGTGCACGTCAAAAGAGAGAGCATTCACTGTCTTTCGGAGACCATGCTCAAGAAATCTCTACGATTGGGAAAGCAAGCAGACAGCGATCGGGTTCTTATAAATCGGGAAATTTAATGTTTTTAAACCGTTCGCATGTTTGTTTGCTAGCTTTTCAACAGTAATAGGACATTCTACTAGCACGTTTCAGCTCCTTCAAAGTCTTCAACCAGTACGAAAAAGATTGTTTATTTCCGAGCCTTCGTAATCAACAAAGGGCTAGTCCCTCTGTTGATATCCTCATAATTACATCGGCGTTGTTAATCACGGAGATAGGGAAAAAAGGTTAATTGTCTAAACTGTGAGCATTTTTCCGAAGCGAAGGCCTGCCACTGCCAGACCTGCGACCTTTAACCCCTCAAACCCGATATAGCCACGGTGCATCTGTGGAAACACAACGTTATCGTAGGATTCTCCCGTTTTCTCGGCTCTCTTTGCTCGTTCATTCAATTTTGGGAGCAAATAGGCGGCTTGAGCTGCAGTTGCTACAGCTGGCGCGGCAATCGCCGTTGTCAAGCACCAATCGACGAAACCGTTATTGTCCAGGATTCGTTTGCGCCACTCGCAGAAAAGATCTAGACTAACCACACCCACTAAAATCTATTTGCGCTTGTTAACAATGATCGGTACATCACCTCTTTCCACTCATTTACCTCCATTTTATTCCACCAATTGAAGCGATGTCTGCCGCAGTCAGCTTTTTGTCTTTCGTTCAGATTGCTCGCTTCCAATAAGAAGGGTGTTTCCAAGAAACTAAAGTTGAACGTAGTTGCGAACCAGTAAGTGTTTATCAAAGCCAGATAAAGCGTTAAATGGCGCAAGGATGATTTGGGCCAGACTTTGTAATGCAAAATGGCTTCGACTGCCACTGCGGGCAAGGCAACCTTGGCTGCGGACCAAGGATCCGCTAAGAAACGTACACACTTCGATTCTGGCATAGTTGCGAAAATAATTTGTATTAAAGAAAGGGAAGACCGAGGTTGAAGTTGAAGCATTATAAAATATTTTTGCTGTAGCTGCGTAATAATGACGTTATTGATTACTGGCCTTCCATTAATGTCTCGCTTGATATGGATATTCCCTCATCTGGTTCACTCATTAACTTGAGACCTATCCAATAGCTGTATTGCAATAGCGTTCAAAAAGCCCGAAATCGTTAATATCAAAGCAGAACAATCATAAACCCGAAGCAGATTGACTGTAATGCTACGCCACTCCTTTTCCCGCCTATTACAGCATCTGAAAGAACACTTTGTTTCTCCAGACACCTGACAACAAGTGAGGAGGCTAAAGAACACATGTCCTCAAAAGCAGTAGTTCCTGTACTAGTCGGGTGTGTTACTGGATGACCTCTTCTTACTTCGTTTTTCTGTTTTCACAAATAGTCAAACTAGGGAGATATCCCCTGAAGAATTATAGGCATTTCGGCTTTCCTTGAAATCACTCCGTTTGCATGTTTTGCTTGGTTGTTATGGCAGATCATCAAAGTCGCTCAGACACTGACACTAACAGTTCTTGATGAACTAATAGGTGCTCTCTTTCTCTTCTCCCACACTCCTTGGCAGGACTTGCGCCAAACAGCCCATCTATTTCGCGATAGAGAAGCATAGCTGCAGTAAATGCAACCTGGTTTGCTCTTTGTTTTGCCTGTTAGCAGAACATGATCATGCAAAAATTGAATTTGCTAATACCAAGCAATCATCACATATACTAGACACGGAAATTTTGTTGACCACTGGTGTTATAAAAGCGAACCTGAGCTTAACATATACAAAGCTTTCTAACCCATAATAGCATAACAGTTACAAAGGCCTTAGATAGTGTATATTAAACTTTTGACAGGTCCTACTTGTTTGCCGATATTCAACGGCAATGTATACGATAATCATGTTTATGATTGGAGGAGCATTACATAGCTTCCATTGATTAGCAAAAGAGATTAGCAACAGCAATTTATCATGGTTCTCAAAATAGAATGATCGGGTAGCTTAATCATGATAGATTACACTACCGTGTATCCTCGTCAGTTTGCCTCTTAATCTTTCAAGCTTTGCCTCACTTTTCCCTTCTTAGTTTCAGTAACGTGCCACTTTTTTTTAAAAAAAAAAGCACAAATCAATAACTGAGAGAACAAACGTGATGAAATGGTAAGGACAAAGAATGTTAGCGTCGTCAGGCTCATAAAGATGATAATGGAGGTATTGATTCTACTGACTATTCACTGTTTTGTGATATTGTATTAGCCTTCTCGCCAAAGTACATCTTATCAAATGTTCGGAGAGTGCTTTAAAGTGATTGAAATCAGTGTGGGAACTAACGGAGCTTCACCTGTCCGGAAGGAAGAAAGAAAGCCGATGGGGAGAAGAAGACTAAGGCATATTGATCGTCAATGAGCCAGTAATGAGTTTTGCTGAGAGTCGGATACGCAGTGGCACCAAATGTTCTACAGAAAGTGATTGAAATTAACGAGGGCGCCGTAAAACAAATGAGGAACTTCTGACAGAACAGACCATTCTCATGCCAACTTAACCCTACACTATAGGAAGTAATGGTTCCGTTTGGTCTCCGTTTGTTCTTATGGGGCTATTCGTGGTTCCCGATGTGTCCATAAAGTAAAATATAGTGCATTAGGACCAACGTTATGATTTGCAAAGGTCCCCCAAGATTGTTTCTTGAAGTACTACTTTTCTACTTCATGAAAAATACTACAACATGAACCATTTCCCGTATTGGTACGAATCAGCTGAAAATGCATTATCACTGATGTCAGCGACTCTTCATACTTTGGACACTTCGTCCTGAAATAGGAGTAGAACTAGTTGGTGAAAGCTGCCGACTACTTCGACAAGGCAAATACTGCAGATAATTTAAGTTGTTAACTATGATACCAGCAATAAATGGTCAAAAGCTGTGCCTCATTCGAAAAAAAAGGGAAGGCCACTGTTTGCTTATGGCAGCGCGATGTTCATTAACACTTTCAGAGCGACATGAACTGGAATTTCCAACGAGTCAGTCCTTGCATGCCATCGTGCAGTATAAACGACGTAAAACGCTTCAAGATCGCGACTGCAATGCAAGGTGGAACGCTAGAGACGTTGCAGAGCATATGGCTCTGAACAACCATAGCCGGCCGTTGCCGTTTCGAAAGAAGAACCAACTGGTGGGGCAGAAACCAGGGAAAACGTTCGGAACAATTAGGATTTATTTGACAAAGCGAAACGAGTTGAAGAGACTCTGAACACACATAACTTCATCCTTTTCTTGTTACACGAACAGAGAGAGATAAAAAGAGATATAAAGAGAGCGGGCTAAAGGTGTGCAGTTTCCGCTTGTAATCGTCGATGTATGCCCACTTTTTTTTTCCGTACGTATCTCAAAATTCCGGGATGACACAGGAGTGAATGCATACTTCTCCTTAGACAAGGATTCTGCTACGAGTAAAGAAATTAAAAAAAAGTTCTCTGCTGCTCTACGGACCATTAGCCCGTCTTACTGTGTATTCTACATACGCAGCTCAACAACAGATATTCTTTTTATCTGCGAAAACGGATCGATACCTTTTTTACTCTTGTGATTCACCTTAATGCGTAGTTTCCCGAACGAGCTATCTGCTTTGCTTTATAATTATCGTCTTTTTAACCTTTCCATAGCCCCCGTGTGATAATTTTTTTACAGGTGTAATGCGGCGTGAGCGTTTGCGCATGGGTCCTTACAAGTCAAGGGGTTTAAAATCAGTCTTGATTACATATTGTCTAGCTGATAAACTGACCGGCGATCGTGGTAGAAATAGGGAGACTAAAGGACGAAATAAGGTTCAGTACTTGGCCCCTGGTGTTCTTGCTCTATTCTCTGTTTTTTCTCTAGGACGATGCCTTCTTTTTCTTGATCTCCATTTTCCCCTAGCCTCCTAGATAACCATAGCTAATTCGAGATGTATTGCGCTTTCTCCTAAGGTGTGCAAAAGATCAACTATATAAATATTTTCCCTCCCTTCTCGATCAACTTTCTTCTTCAGCCTTAATACTTACTTCGTTTACTGTAATATCAAATATGCGCTTCAGTTTCTTTGCTATCTCTGCTGCTGTCTGCCTATTCGCCGTTTCTCAGGCTGCCCCTACTGGAGACATCACCGGTCAAGTCTCACCTCAGACACAACAGATAGAGAACCAAGCATTCAACACAGTGAAACAAGCAGAAGCTGCTAAGCCCGCCGCAAATGTGGACAGTGGTCTTGGCAGGAAAGTAGGAGCTAATGTCTATAAACGTGGATCGACCGCTACTGTCAACAACCTTAAAGTTGACAACGTCCATGACGCAGTGCCCAGTGCGTTAGGTGGCAAAACAGCTCAAATCCAGTCAACCTCCCCTGACCTGGCTAACATCAATACACAACGTGAAATAGACGGTGTGAAAAACGACGTCAACAGCGCGGAAACTGCAGCTGCAAATGCTGAACATCCTCTTTCTAGACGTGGCATCCCAGGCGCTGGAACTGCTACAACAGCAGCATCAAACATTATCAATGGAGCTCCAACTGGTCAAGCTACCGATGGGACCCTTGCTGTGGTTCAAGACGTAGATAGAAGTCTAAAATTGAACCAACCAGTTAGCAAAGCTCAATAATTCTGTTCAACGCCACCATCCTTTAACTACGATATTTTGGTTGCATGGATCTCTCTATACTGTTTATTGGATAAATTTCTTACGTGTTAAATAAACTTTCGGTCAGTCTATGCTTCCTTTACCGTAGCTACTATTATTCGCAAACAGAATTAATGCGAGTATGCCAAGCTATTTTCTGCTTTCATCATTGTCTCTATTCACTATTTTCTCCCTCCAGTCCCTTATATCGTAGTAGACAAACCTTGATTGCATAGGAATTTAGTTATAACAAGGTGCGGAATGCAGCTGTCAAGGTACGTAAAATGATTAGAAAATCTACATTAAGATGTGTGGTTGGGCGTTTGAGCTACACAGGTCCCTCAGTGCTATTGCTCATTATGTGTATGAAACAATACCTTATATTATTGGCCGCGAGCACATCTCGGTTCGACCGCACGTCGCAACTACTGCATTTAAGGACAGCGTGCGGCGCTGGAACGGTGCAGTTGTTTACTCCTTTTCGTTCGGTCTGCTTCTCCAATTGTCTTTTCTTGCAAAGCAGTAGATCTGGAAAGTTAGATATTCATCCGTTATGGCAACTCGTGTCACTGCCTAATTCCCCGTTATTACATGAAATTTCTTTTCATCTATTCTAGTTTCACTTAGCAGTCTCTTGTAAGATCGAAGGCTTCTGCTTGATATCAATGCCGTTAGATCTGCATGTCAGACTCTCACAGTATGGCGCTGGGCTATAGTGATGGATGTAGAGTTTTGGCTTTCAGAAACTTTCATGTCATAAGCATCTTGCACTGACGCTGCCTGATGTTAATGGATGGTGGTTATCGTCTTTTGAGGGGTGTAAATCCAGCACTGGGCGCTTATCAAAGAAAGTTTGTACTCATTTTGCTGTTGCCATCGTAAAACGAAAAGTTGGTGAAAGATAAATTTACAGTAAATGACTTCTCCGAGATCATTGAAAATGAAAAAGAGCTAATCAATAGAAGAACTAATTGTTAGAAGGGTATACATGCTGTTATCAATGACATAGTCTATGGGCTCAGGGCAGTCATGTTCATCAAAAACATAACCCTGCCCGTTTTATCAAAGAAACTGACTGCTCATATTTGGGTTGAAAAAAGAGAAGAAGCCCAACCTCAAAAAGGAGACATGTTTTTATAGGTACGGATTTGCCAAGGCTTTTTTTTTTTTTTCTGTAGGACAACTTTTCCGCTGTACACGGCATTCGACGTATAATATTATTCGAGTAAAAACACCAACGTACTTCTTTAACCGACTCAGAAACTGTCTCCCTTCAGATCCACGACAGTTAAGCATAGAAAAGTGGAGCGCGGCATCTGTACAAGCATAGACAAACGCACCTATAACTGTTCTCGGATCAAGCATGTTTACTGCTAGCGGATACGCAATAGTAGGAGCAAAATAAACTGTAGTTGTCAGTATTTATTCTACAATGCTCTGGGAAAGCAGAAAGAAAAGCTAAAGTGGCTGCTTTGTATGTGTACTTTTGGCTTGTCTACCGGGGTGTAACCGTTCTCTTTTACAGAGGACTGAACGAGCTGACGATACAAGTTTTGCAAACTCTGTAAACCCAAATTTAAGCTTTCTTAAAATGGCGCTAATTTTCTATGGAATAAAACAGTTCCTTGTCATGATCCAAGCTTCACTTTTAGAGGAAAAAGGCGGCAGAGGACCAAGGAACTTCCATTGGCTGAGTTCCTTCGGTGACTTATATTGTCCGAATATGGCATTTTCTCAGCGGCCTGACTTGTGAGTAAATCCACTCCGGTCTCCGGGTGCTTTCCGTGTGGTCCTTTTCCCCAATGGCAAGTCCTGAGTTCAGTAGTCCTCTACGAAAGTATAAGCTCGTGTTTCTAGGAGAGCAGAGCGGTAGGTGTTGGTCATGCCAAGCTTATACCCAGAAGATCTAACGATAGTCGTTCCTTGCTAGTGGGCAAGACGTCCCTCATAACTCGATTTATGTATGATACCTTTGATAATACATATCAGGTAGGGCATTTCATTGTTGACATGCGGTACTGATTCCACTTAGGCCACCATTGGCATCGACTTTTTATCCAAAACAATGTACCTTGAAGACAAAACAGTTCGTCTGCAGTTATGGGATACAGCTGGTCAGGTATAAATAATAAAGCAACCTCTTTTCTTTTCTTTAGGAAACCTCCACTAACTTTCAGCAATGTAGGAGCGGTTTCGAAGTTTGATTCCAAGTTACATACGCGATTCTTCTGTGGCAGTCATTGTATATGATATTACGAGTAAGTCACTAACATACTCCAATAGCTGTAGCTGACAAAGGCTGATGTTAAGGTCGCGAGTCCTTTTTGAACACAACCAAATGGATCGATGACGTTCGCGCTGAAAGAGGGGCTGAAGTTATCGTAGTGCTTGTGGGTAATAAAAGTGATCTCAGTGACAAACGGTAAGTTAAGAAAATTCTATAAGGTCATGGGTCCGCTAACAAGCTTTTAGGGAGGTCACAGTGGAAGAAGGTGAAAAGCGAGCAAAAGAGTTGAATATCATGTTTATAGAGACAAGCGCAAAAGCCGGTTATAATGTAAGGAATAGTTGACTGACTTTAAAGTACTGTTACTAATGCTATGGGATAACAAAAAGGTAAAGACACTTTTCAAGAAAATTGCACAAGCATTACCTGGAATCAACAGTAATGAAGAACAGAAAGATTTAAGTAAGTATATGACATATCCTGCCTCGAGTTTGGGAGCTGATATAATGGAAATAGTGCAAAAGGTCGATTTAAAGAGTACTAGCTCAGAAGCCTCGAGCTGCGCCTGTTAAAGTACAAAATACGCATTAATAATAGCTTGCAAACAAACTTCCCGATCCCAACCTGTCAAGGCTGGCGCCTGTGTGTATGTCCCATCCAGGGCAGACAACAGGGTATGTGAATAAATTTATGCGACCATGCTACACAATTGTAAGCGAGAGCTGGTCGAGAGTTGAATATAAATGATCTGGCAAATGTAGCTATTATCTATCTGCATCGAATGATTTCACTTGAATGTATTATATCCCCATTCAGGGATATATATACTCCTTTCAAAAGTAATGATGAGTGGTATGGGAATTAGTGCAGGATCAAGCCTATAACCGTAGCCAGTTAAACAGGTTGGTATCTCTTTTCCTGGGATGGACTCAGAACCCATGATACGGAGAATAGCCCGTACAATCACTTCCCTGGCGTCTGTTGATCGTTTCTATAAAAACAGTGTAGAATCAAAGGTCATATCAAGTTGATCATGTGCAAACTACTCCAAGCTCGATTATCACGCAAAAGAACAGAACACACATGGCATACCTGTCACGCCGTAGAAGGATTGAAATGGTACACCACAGCTGCACCCTTCTTATTTCAACTTAGACTTTCATTAGTACAAGACCATGCGTTTGCCAATATAGCCGTTTACGGTTACGGTCCATTACCAGGTCCATGTGTACAGGATGTGGAAAACAAAATGAGCGCATATGAGATATTTAACAAAGATATGAAGGATATTGAATGATACAATGATGGTAGATATAGGCAATATATTTCAGAAAGGGTGTCCTATGCTTCACTGTAAACATTAAAGCTCTTCCATGCACGTCCATACAGCCTTCCACCTTGGCTCTTACTGCCGATTTTTCCTTCACCTCGTCCTGCTATAACTAGTCAGCGGGAGGTTATATTAACAAGACAAGATTACGTTTCGTAAAGCCAGGTGGGATTATAGGATAGCTGATGCATTTATTTGTCATTTTTTGCTTAGTTTTCTATCATTAGAAGCCGTATGATTGTGTCACTGACATGAATCCCGACAGTGACTGAAGTGATCTATTGTCTGAAGATCAAGTTATACGACGGTTGCACCTGACTTAAAATTGCCGTGCTACCAATACATTCGGTGTGTGAAAATCTACGAATGTCTCGGATTGCACAGCTTTGTTAGTTTCCTTGCCAAGAATAAAACGATGGCAAGAAATAGCGACAGACCCTTGAAAGTGTTGATATCTAACGATGACGGTGCATAGACTTAGTCTTTCTTCTCCGAGACTGAGCTTTTTGTATTTCATTGCAGGACCCCCTAACGAAGAGGAATCGCCATTCATTGAACCATTCATTCAACATCTGGAAGAACTGGGTTGGACCGTCAGAGTGGCCTTACCTAATACTCAAAAGTCATGGATTTCAAAGTCATTCATGATCAAAGATCATGTTGATATAAGCTATTACAATAGGAAGACGCGCCAAGTCAATATCCATAAGCACGATTCATCCGATTTTGTCTTGGTATGTCTTCTCATATAGGATGAAGCTGAGTTACTTAGATATTACATAAAGCTAAGCGGTACTCCAGCAACTTGTGTCAATATCGCTTTGCACCACATATTTAAGGATGAGCAATTCGATTTAGTCATTGCTGGTCCAAATTTCGGCAGAAATTCATCAACGTAAGGTTATTTTATCTTTCCTTGTTTTACCTGTCAAAAAATTCTACACTAGGATATACACACTTGCATCTGGAACTATTGGTGCTGCTATGTATGCTCTGATGGCTTTTGTAGTAAATTGACTGAAAAGGGGCATTCTAGGGAGGGTGTCATGTGTGGTCAAAGAGCAGTTGCTTTGTCCTTTGCTTTTTTCTCGCGCGATTTCTCGTTAGGCAAGATCCAGAATACATGCCATATGGGTACGAGTTACTACTGTGAAAACAAGATAATTCACTCTGTATGACAGCATTGCAAGTGATACGCCATCTTTGGTGTTTGAACAAGTGGCCTAGTAACGGATTGTTCAACATCAACGTCCCATTGGTAGATCATACTTGTCCTGTTCATCTTACCTCTTTCAACCATGCCAGTTATGGAAGTCTTTTCCAACCTGTTAAGAAGCTTTCAGCTGTTTCAGAAGACAATAACACGATTGAACAACAATTGCGAATGGAAGTTGAAGGAGAGAGTGGTAGAACAGTATTTGAATTCGCACCAGATATCAAAGCTATGAGCAACCCCACCAATTTGCAACCTGGGACCGATGCTTGGGCACTGCAACAAAGATATATCTCCGGTAAATCAGGAAAAAAGAAGAAAGAAACGGGAAGACTAATGGAGAACTTTTATAGTAACACCTATGATTGCTTCCTATGAAGTGGATAGATCGTATGTTGACTATGAGTTTGAGACGCTGAACAACAAGTTATAAAGAGCGAAGCCTTGTTTTCGGCTGACACTAACCAACATAACGTGGCGATACTTGACATCTACAAGAGAATCATACTTTGTCTGAGATTATGTGGATAATGGTTTACTTTTACTATGATGACGAAAGGGGGATCCCCCAGGCCCAAACTTTCTTTTGTTTCAGTGCTTTGCGCGGGGAACGAATTTTGGGAACCAAATAACTCTTGGAAGACTGATTTTCCACTCTTCTTCTTTGTTGTACAAAAGGTGTTATCACGATGGGGAACCCAGAAGAATGGCTTGAAATTGTACGCAAATGCGAGTATTTGCCCGAGCAGGATATTAAGAGACTTTGCGAAATGGTGAGTCAGCCATCACTCATCTCAATACTTCATCTATATTTCTCCGTTTATTCACCGTGAGCTACCATTAAGGTGAAAGAGCTACTTATGGAAGAATCCAACATACAACCTGTCCAATCACCTGTCACTGTATGTGGTGACATACATGGTACGAAAAAAAACATACCAGGTCTAGACTGATCTTAAGAGTAGGTCAGTTTTATGACCTTCTGGAGCTATTCCGTGTAGGAGGGGAAATTCAGGATACCAACTATATATTTATGGTATGATACTCAAATAAGTGAACTGGGCCGTTTTCCTTTTTTTTTTTTTTTTTTTTTGCTGAATCATCTCGTAATTTATGCACAGGGTGACTTTGTCGATCGTGGTTACTTCAGTCTGGAAACATTCACTCTATTGATGGCACTGAAAGCAAGGTAAATAGAGCAAAATATTGGTCACCGAAGTCCTGAATATCAATGCTAGATATCCAAATAAGATCACTTTGCTGAGGGGTAATCATGAAAGCAGACAAATTACTCAAGTCTACGGGTTTTATGGTATTGATGGCATTTAAACAGATCCAGCGTTGATGAAATGTTAGATGAATGCCAAGCAAAATATGGAAATGCGAATGTGTGGAAATATTGCTGTTCTGTTTTTGACTACCTGACACTAGCAGCGGTAGGGTCTTGAAATCGCTATCGTATCATACGTTCTTATTCGGCTGTTGCTATTTTAGATTATTGATGGGTCGATTCTTTGTGTCCATGGTGGTCTATCACCTGATATCAAAGCATTGGATCAAATCAGGACGATTCACCGTCTGCAGGAGATTCCTCATGAAGGATCATTTTGCGATCTGATGTGGTCTGACCCGGAGGACATCGATACATGGGCTGTAAGTCCAAGAGGCGCAGGATGGTTATTCGGTGGAAAAGTAACAAGCGAGGTAAAATGTGGTCCGGGTAAAGAATGACGAGTTCTGTTACTGAGGGCTCTTCGTATATAGTTTAATCATATCAATGACCTAACTCTTATTGCACGAGCGCATCAACTGGTTCAAGAAGGTTATAAATATCATTTTCCGGACGATGAACTAGTTACTGTGTGGTCAGCACCGAACTACTGTTATCGGTGTGGCAATGTAGCATCCATTATGGAAGTACGCGATGTCGGTGGTTTTACTGAGAAGAATTTCAAAATCTTCAACGCCGTACCAGATCAAGAACGCTTGGCTCCTTACGCTGGACGTGCAGGTCTCGGGCTGACATCTAAATTGGGTGGATCCGGAGGGCAATACTTCTTATAGATTTACAAAGTGCAAACTCTGGCCTTATCACATCTTTGCTGACATTTTTGTATTTGGGATGGACATGTGCATTTTTTTTATTTTCTTTTCTTTTGGTTCTCTTTTTATTGTACTGTACATTGGTATTCTCTATTTCTTTTTCATGAATTATATACGATTGACCTGATCCCCTGTGCTCCCGACTATAATATTGCTTATTGAAAGAATTTTTACACTACTCTAAATAAATTGTGCGTCTGCGATGGGTCCCATAAGCTAACAAGTCTAAAATGAAATTGTCCAGGGTGAGCAAGACCATTTTCAGCAATAGCTAGTACGCTCGATGAATCGACTGATTATATTATTTGCATTATCTTTAACTTCTGGCCTTCATACGAGTCCTAGACATAACTTTTTGCCACTGTAGCAGGTTATGGTATAGACTCTGTAAATAAACACACAACACCTGATACATATATTAGGAGAAGACACAAACATCATGTGATCTAAAGGACCAATGCTCCAACGTTGCGAGCCCATTTTCCTTTTAGAGAGAAGTCCGTCATGACTTATCGGTAGCCAACAAGAAGTAGAGTAGAGCATCAAGCAGTATTTCATTGCCAACATTATGTTCTTAGTTTGCAAGGAGGAAATGAGAAAACGATGTACACAAACTAGAACACTGCTGTCATCTAGTTTTGCAATACCGAGCGGATTATCGCCGCAATTTAAATTGCTTACCGAAAACAAACGTCACCTCCTTTTTCTCCCTATTTCCTACGTTTTTTCTTGCTATAATAGAGTAGTGACAGTTTTGCAATCAGAGGTTGACTAGCGTATTTGATAATGTGCAATTCAATCTGTATCGTTCACGCGGTTAGCTGCTCTTTTTATCGTTGCAGCAAAATAGAAGAAAGTTTTACTGGATGGGTTACGTTTAGTGATAACTAAAATAGCACTATCTTAAACTGGTAAGCGAGTGATTAATGACCGGTGATCTGCTGTCTTATAAAAATGTAACCATCGTCCTTTCGTGATAGCTCTTTTTTTTCATTTTCTTTCAGTTTACTTTTTGCATATACTCTCCATGAATCTCTTCCTTCAGATACTTTATAGTAGCACATTGCTTCTTTTGAAAACGGATGTTACTCTAATTATTGTCTCATGCTCCTGTAGTACACAACCCGTTGTTTCCGCAGCTCAATCATAACTACATCACTTGACATTGACAGTTGGCAGAAATACTGCTTATCTTTCAAGAAACATTTCAATAATAATACATAGTCGAGTTCATGAGGACCGTATGTTAGACACTGGTCACCAACCCTGTATCCGATGTTAGAAGGACATCTACCGTCGGGGTAATTGAAAAGAACAGTCGGGGAAACGAGCGAGCACCCAAATTTCATCGTGCTGTTTCCGCTGTGGCTTGAAGCAGGAAGACTTCGCTTTTTCTCCTGTGCAGGCATGAGCGAAAGCGTAACCAGTGACGATCGGCTTGATGAGTTACTGAGTCTCATAGAGCAGCGAGATGCCCAGCCAGGAAATAGCGATATAGAGTCTCAACTGTACAATGACATCTTGGTCTATTTGCTGGCGGATTCTTCAGATCATTGGTGGTGCACGGACGCCACATTGCCGATCGCCAGAGAATCGCTTTGGCTCTTTTCCCTCCCAGATCACGATCATATAGTCAAATATAAGGCGAAATTGAATGGTCAGTTAACGTACTGTATGCGCTGTGCGCAGCATTACCAGCAATCGAAACGTACTCTTAGACAAAGGTACCGTGTGCTCTCTATGATACCAATATGCTTATCAGCCAATATTTCGCAGGTACCATACCCTCTTTTCTCGAGAGAATGTCGAAAAGTTCTTTAGCCAGTTGGACGCATTTGATGGAGATAGAATAATTGGGACATTACAGACGACGACGACGGCTGAATCGGCATCTCTCCTGAACGACAATATCATGTGTTCAATATGCGAAATCGTTTTCTCACCTCATCTATTGAAGAATAAAGCATGCGATGACTTATTCTGCCAGCTCTTTGAGCGGATACATTTAACGGGCACGTTTCCGACTTTGAGCAGTGATCATGCAACAGGCGTTATCATGTTAACGTTTCATCACCATCGAATAATCCGATTCTGGGCTCGGAAACTGCTTGAGAAATTTGCTGCGGATGGATACTTAATATGCGAGGACGACCTAAAGGAGATTGCTATGGTGGGCGACATCTTAAGATTGTTTGAGCGATCGACAAAACAAAGCTCCTGGCCTGATATTTCTCCCATTCCTGCCACTGATCATGTTGCTGAACTGTGGAAAGCATTAAGGCTTATTGTTGGTATCATCCCTACCGACTTACTTCAGACAGTGTTGAGAGACTCTGGCGTCTCCATGCTCAATCTGCTTCGCGAACAATTCTCGGAAAACACAGGCTGCTTCGCGGAAATACTCAAAACTATCTCATCGATGCTGGTAAAACTCAATATTCAATTCTGGGGTGCCGTTGGACATGATAGCACACCCTATATTACCCTTCTGAAAACCATATGCGAACACGACGAATTTCAGGCAGCGATGAGAATTGCAAAAGAAGGCAACGCAGGAAAAATATTACAACGAGATGGAACCCTTTATCCAGAAGACAAATTGATTGTCAAAATGAAATCGATCTTAGAATGGATGTTTCCCTACTGGATGTCGTTACGGTTGAGTCCTGTAGAAGATCAATTGACGGAAAAGCTGATGGATACCTTGTTTGGGTATTTCCAATTGGATGCTTGGGCTTTGATGTGTAAAGCTTACTGTGCTGAGTTGGGATTCAGAGTGATGCGACAAAATGCTGAGGACAAGAAGATGCCATGCTCAAAAATCAATGAATATGCCAACCGCATCGTAGCATTTGCGAGTCTTTCATGCGATAGTCTGCCCCAGTCATTCACAGAATTACCAAATTTGGCAAATCAAGTGCTGTCTGATATACTTGAGTACGATACACGAGCTATATACAATACGTTTATGACCTCCGTACGAGATAATACGTCGCTTATGTCGGTAGATGTGCGATATTTAGGATTTGGGCGAGTTTGGAGGGCTGTTAGCACTAAGGGGAATGCAGATCTAGCAGCTGTTGTACCTCGGGCTTACGCTAACATCGCTACAATTGATATTCCCGACGTTCAGAATGCGGTGATTGATTCCGTAGAAGGATCAGGTGTTTTGAAGCAAATTGCAGAAATCCGTTCGGTGGTGAGCGCCTTGATAAAAGCAGAGAATACGATGAGTTGGGAAAAGCGCAAGAAATTATTGCTAGATACTGATATGGTGAAGCCGTTCCTTCAGCTTCTATGCTCTCCTTACCCTGACATTCAGCATGGCACGATAAAGTTTATTTGCGCACCAAATCATGAGCCTGGTCCTCAGCAAGCATTCCGGCAGATTTTCAATGAGAATCCTTTGCAAACCCTCAAGTCGTTTTCTATGGTGCTAAGCGATTTTAACGATATGTCGAGATATATGGCTCAAGAACTTTTTCCCGCTGTTCCAGCCTTAACACAAAACCTTACTTATCTTATGTCTTCACTTGTCGGTGACGAAGAGTCCTACCTTCCACAAGCTGTTATTGCCGGTGATACGTTTGCGAATGGTGAATACGTTGCTCTACAGACGTTCTGGGACAGATGCTGGCAAGCTATCAGTCTGATTTTCAGTAATGGATTACAGTGGGCAGAGAAATATAAGCCTAAACAAGTCGTGGATACGGTTATTCCAGTGCTTGACATTGCTGATCAAATGATCGGATCTAGACAACTATTTCACAGGCTGATCCACACGTCCCAGTTAAGTAGTATGGATGTAGCAATGGACGAACCATTAGGCTACAGTAGTGTAAGCCAATGCGTGGATTCTCTTTCGCACTGGATATACGTGACACGTAACCAAGTGCTGGAAAAACTGGTTCCGTTGCTTTTGACAATGTTGAAGGAACTTAATCAAGTTCACGAGAGAATATTGGAGGAAACGTATGAGAGATTGATAATAGCGGCTACGGGAGGAAATGCCAGTCGACTCAGTGAAATGGGAAGAGAACAGCTACGAAAGAGCCTGTCATTGCATGAACCTGTGAAAACGATCTTGATAGAAGACAGCGACGACGAGGCTGTTGAATGGCAAGAAGTAAGCTCGAGGGATCATATTCCGTCGCCGGTACCCACACCATCTGTCTCCATGAAGTCACGACAAACTACGTTAGACAAATCCTTTTTCTCCTCGACAAACGCATTATCATTAGACAATTCCAGTCCGCCTAGATCAGTGCCAAAGATTACTTCATATTTTAACAAGATGCCTACTAGCCCTATTGACGTTGATTTGGAAGAGAAAGACAATACAACAGCACGAGATTTATCGATTGCTCAATCTGATCAGCAAAATGTAGAAGAAGATGCGGAATTGGATGAATTTGACGATATTGACTTTTCAACAATACCAGACGAATGGTTCGAGGGAAAGGAAACCGCTGCAGAAACAAGTACCAGTCAGGATCAAACATCCAATGAAGCGACTCAGACTCGTCCGTCATCGAATAATGGACTTGGCAAACCATCTATACCTCAGAAGCCAAAGGCAAATGTTACCCGAGTTTTTCCTCAACAGCCTAAATCAACAACATACGCGGTTACATCTACCGGACGTAAATTAAAGCCTCCGTCTATGGGTTTCTCGAAGATAAAAGCGCTGAGGGAGGAGTTTCGAGCGGAACGTCGAATGAATGCGACTGTACGGTCGCCTTCTGCAGCGGCTGTGGCTCGTGCACGTAACGGAGAAGATGATTCGGAATCTTCGGACACAGACTCATCAGACGACGACGACGGCTCTGGCTTACTTGGATTAGTGCAGGATGTTGATGATGCTAAAGCGAACTTAGTGAATGCTGAAAAAGCCAGTATGAAGGCACTATTTGAGCAATCAAAAAAGCGAACAACGAAATTGATTGAATCACCCGTGTCTCGTACATTAATGGAAAGAAGAGCAAGAGTGAAAGAGGCCGAAGTTCGCAAAAAGAAAGTGACTCCCGATATTGATAAGCTCTACAAGACCATCTTATCATGGAATATTATGACTGATTCCGAAGTGCCTCCAAATTCAACAATGGATACATACTTAAGAGTGAAGAATACATATTCTTCTTTCAAGGAATATTTCGATGTGTTTGAGCCCTTGCTACTTTTGGAAGTATGGATGCAACTTGTACGAGCTAAGGAAAGTCTTTCGGAGTCTGACATTATTGATCAATGTATCCTGGATAATCGCTGTCATGTCAATGATTTCGTTGATGTCACATTCAAGATAGCGTTGGGATCCATTAACGGTCTAAGTGCAGATGACCTCGTTTGCGTTGCAAATCATTTCGGACCAGACTTTTTCAAATCGGAGGACAAGCCTATGGATGAAACGGCCAAAGCCTGGAAAGGGCGCATATTCCTTGGCAAAATCATGACTATTACTCAGAAGAAAAATGTAGGCGATGTGACCGTGCGGTGCTACTTCACGCATGACCGTATCACCTTGCTTAACGGATTGGCACCGAAGACAACGTGGCGGATGTTACGTATCACGAGGTATGACTAATATGGGCTAACCCGGAGAAAACGTGCTAACCGTCAGGGGTAGCTTAACAACAACTCAGCGCGAATATACGGCTCTGGCTGGGTTAGAACATTATGATCTCGCTACTGAGATCCTTGCTCCTTCTCCAGCCGCAAAAATTATCCCGAACGAGAACGCCATTAGTGAGTGTATTCGAATCTACGGTGTTAATCGGCCACAGGCAGAGGCAATCGTTGGCGTATTGCACAAGAAAAAAGGATTCAACCTCATTCAAGGGTAAGTGCGATCTGCTGGAAACGCAAAAAAGAATAAAAGAAAAGGAAAACTGACGTTTATGTTAGACCTCCTGGCACTGGTTTGTGTAACTGTATAGCTTGTCCCTATTGCTAAACTATGGATAGGTAAAACGAAGACCATTCTTGGTTTAATTGTGTCTTTACTGGATCAGAAAGCAGCAAAAAGATTGAAGGTCGATTCTTCGAAAACGAGCGGCAAATTGCTTGTTTGCGCACCGAGCAATGCTGCCGTCGATGAAATTGCTAAACGCTTAAAGGAAGGCGTCGTCACAGCTGATGGGCTTGTGAGACCTAATGTTATTCGGATTGGTGTTCCGGAATCTGTGAATTCTAGTGTCAAAGACCTGACCCTCGATAGACTGGTCGACAAGGAATTGATTGGAAATGAAGACAACGAAATGATGAGTAAACAATGGGCTGCGCGACGGGAAAAACTGAACGAAGACATGAATAAATATCAGCTTGACATGGAAGAAGTGGATCGAGAGCTAGCTGATACCGCTAAAGATGCTGTGGCAATCAAAAATCTACGTGATGCGCGTAAAGCTCTTCAGGAAAAACGCAACCGTTGTCGTGTGATGCTGAAGGATCTTTCGGAAGAGAAGCACAATTATACACGAGATCTCGAAATATCCCGTTTACGAGCACGACAGAAAGTTTTTGGACAGGCTGATATCGTTTGCGCTACTTTGAGCGCAAGCGGACACGACATGATCGCTAGTATGGGTTTAACGTTTGAAACGGTGATCATAGATGAGGCAGCGCAGTCTATTGAGATCAGCACACTGATTCCCCTGAAGTACGATTGCCAGCGTTGTGTACTTGTGGGTGGTAGGTCTAGATTATTTACCAAAGAGAATCGATATTTATTGGCTTAAAGATCCCAATCAATTACCACCGACTGTGTTATCGTTGGTTGCTGCAAAGTACCAGTATGAACAAAGTCTATTTATGCGGTTACAGCATAGTATACCTGACGACGTCCACCTGCTCAGGTAGGTCTGCGATAGCCTTTTCTGTTTTAGACTAAGCATATTTTAGCATCCAATACCGCATGCATCCAGCCATCAGTGCATTTCCAAGCAAGCTGTTTTACAATTCTAGATTAAAAGATGGACCGGACATGGACAAGATATCTGGGGCAGTTTGGCATACAAAGGAAGAATTCCCTCCTTACCGGTTTTTCCATATCGAAGAAGGAAAAGAAAAGACTGGCTACGGTAAATCCATATACAATGTAGCAGAAGCAGAGGCTGCAGTAGTACTGGTTGATAAGTTAGCATGCCAACTTCCTATGGTCAAGGTATGCTGTATGTGCTATGATCCCTGGCTTAGCCTTGCAATTCCATAGTTTGCCTACAAAATTGGAGTTATTACTCCGTACAAGCAGCAGCTCAGCCAGCTCAAGCTACGATTTGAGCGCCGGTTTGGCCCACGTATTCTGGATGTCATAGACTTTAATACAGTGGCAAGTGTCATAGTGAAATGATAGAAATGAGACACGTTAAATCTAAACAAAAATATTTAGGATGGTTTCCAAGGTCAAGAGAAAGACATAATCATATTCTCCTGTGTACGCGCTGGATCTGGTAAGTGTCCGTTGTTGTCATTTCCATCACTAAGTCCACAACAGGCCGCGGTATCGGGTTCTTAGCGGACATTCGACGTATGAATGTAGGCTTAACGCGAGCTAAGCGGTCTCTTTTCGTTCTTGGACATGCTCCGTCGTTGATGCACAGCCAGTACTGGGGTGACCTTGTCCAGGACGCGACTGAACGAGGTGTTTTGGTAGAGGTAACGTAGCTGATTAAACCAACATACATGCGTATTTTTTTTTCTTTCGCATTGGATAGTGCCGACAACCATACTTTCAACACAATCTATCCAATTATATCCCTCAGAACTTGTTCCAATCGGAAGTAACATCCGGTATCAAACGATCTTTGCCAGAACGATCCAAAGTTCATCATATCCCTATCCCATCTGTTGATGACACAAGCATTAAACGTCGAAGAACAGATGACAGTACCAGAAGCCACGAGACGAGAGAAATACACGGTCAAAAGCCTCAATCATTAGTGACTGGACAGGAGAGTCCAATATCAACTTATGACACGGAGAGTAAAACGTCAGAAAGCTCATCTTCTATGCAGTCTTTGGAGAAAAGCGCTTGTGACACAAAGAGGGCTCCTTTTGGCCAGACGGTCGTAAAAGATTTTCCGGCAATGAAACAGAAAATGACGCTTGCAGAATATCGCGCATCAATAGGTCTACCACCCTTGAACTCATCGTCAAATGCTACAAGTCGCTGTACTATTCGTCCACCGGCTGCAAAGATGCCCAATTTATTTATTCCCAAGAACAGGCGGACGGATACCAAGGTATGAGGAGAAAGAGGCGAGCGCTAATCGAAAATAGGCCACTCAATCTAAGATTAGGTCCCAGCACCGGTTGGACAGACACATACCGTTCTAAGTGCGAGGGAACGGGCTGAACTCGAGGTAATTTTGTAAAATTGTCTTTATTAATTTCTCTAATTCACATGGAATCTTATTCAGCATCTTGCTGCAAAAAAAAGGCTTCGGGAAATACGAGAAGAGGAAGCGAGACGATCATCTCCTACGAGTTCGAATACTACGACAGAGTCACTTGAATCATTATATAATAGTATGAGTCGCCCTAGATAACGTGTAAATAATTCACGGTGACCGGAATGTGTAAATATGGAAAGCATTGTAGATCTATACTGTCGGAAGCAGGGAGGAATGTGTCACAAAGACAGATCTTTAAATTGAAATGTGTTACCTTATGATCCCAAGTGTCGTACTGAGTTTTGTTTGAAGGGCTCACGGTTTAATTTGACAGTTACAGAGCTTAAAAACTGGTCCCTTCAACCAAGAGATCATGCATATCTTTCGTTTATTCGTTTGTTTTCCATGAAAACATTCATTGACTTACTACATGGTTTGATATACTGCCACACTCAGTCCGTTAACTCGTCGATATTTATTGTCATACCACGTATTCCGCAGCCAAAGAAAAAGGGGTGGGAGGGAGGAGTTTGTTGTGCTAATCGGGAAAAAACTGTTCTCCCTCATCGGAACTGAAATACAGTAACACAATTCTGTCTATAAGATGAAAAATTTTTGATCTCTTGTATTGGTGGTTGTTTCCATAACACGAAAACCACATGGTCGTTCAGAAGAACAGTGGTTTGTTACATCTGCAGTCTTTGTTACCATGGGAACTGCGTTTTCGTCAGGTAAGTTAGTGTAATAAGGTGTTGTTTAATCGTAGTGCCTCGACTAGTGATCGTATCCTGATTTGGGTAGCTTCATCCACCCTATAAGACGGCCGCCATCTAAGCTCAGAAAAACTCAATTTATTTGTTTCCTAGCAGGCAGCAGAAACATTCACATGAAATGTTTGTTTGTTATTTATACTTCATATTTAATACAGTCAAGATTAACTTATATAAGCATATTGCCTCGGTAGACTCGTAAAGGAATATTTAAGGCAGTTGTGCCAATTGTGCATGCGCTTTTCAGCAAGTGCCAGGTGACGCAAATAAACTGAAGAGGTGATCTCCGATATACCATGGCTTCTGGATTCTTCCCAATTAGGTTATCGGGCCTGCCCCATAATTAGTTTGTTTTTCATTCACTATTCGCACGGACAATGTTTCAAATCGGCGAGAGAAAAGACAGAATATGCATTATATTGAGTTCCTTTTTCTCGACTTTAGTTTGTTCCATTTCTTGTACTCTTTTTTTATTTTTCCTCCTTCTTTTTTTTTTTCTTTTTTGCTTTTTTGGCATATTCATGGAACGTACTCTTTCGCATCACTGTTTCGATGGACAATGCCATTGCGATTGGCGAATATCGATTACTAACTGCGAGGAAGCGTACGCGATGACCATCGTTAATATTATCAACCTTGCACTTTCAGCTTTGGTGACCATCATTGGTATGCAGATCAATAGCAAAGCCGTATCCATCAACTCAACATCATCTTCCTTAAAATAACAAAGGTGTCGGCATCCTCATCTACCGTGTGTATGTCAACGGTCATATATTCTTTGAGATAAAGTCCAGTAAAGGATGTTTACGACCGAAACCGATCGACTGTATGATGCTGATGCTTACAATCTATAACATACGTACGTTTATTACAATGTTCAGGACTAAGACGAGAAACATGATACTAAATACGTTACGACCACAATCACAGTCCGCATAGTCAGCAGCGTCATCCTCGTTGCCGACATCTCACCTAATGACATGGTTCTTCGATCTTGTAAGTCATGTCGAAAACAATAAGAATAACATAGAATTTTAATTCACTAATAATACCCAAAACAAAAAAGTTATGTTTGAGATACCATGGCAGTTTGGTTATGGAGGATTTGCTCTCTACTTGATCGGAATTGCTCAAACTTTGGCTGATGTAAGGCTGTTGCTGTTGGACAAACCGAAGAGACTAATTTAACTCCTCGAGTTAGAGTCATAAAGCTATCCAAATAGGATGGTTACCTGCGGCAAGGACGGCAGATATAATTGGATGTACATTTCTGCTGGCCCCTTTTATCTTGAACAATATGTGTTCTATTACCGCTGGAGTACTTTCTCACCATAATCTGTATCTAGCCGAAATATTCACTCGACTGCTGTATTTATTCTGGTTTATCCACTGTATGGGCCTCTGTATCGTGGTGCTCTCTGCAGGCGTCCAATTGGTCCATATTTTGAACAATCACTTGGCGAAGATGCAATCCTCTGGACCAAAATATACTTCCATCAAAACTGGCATATTCAAGATCAAAATGGTCGTAGCTATCATTTCGATCTGTCTCATTTCTTTTGCCACGTTTATATTGCTCTATGGCATACTACGTAACCGGATCACGGACTCTAAGGTCGGAAGTATCGTCCTGGGAGTGATCTGGAACAATCTTGGTTCATTAACGACACTCTGTGTGGAAGCTGCTATCCTTTTCAAGTAAGAAGCAGAAAATCTTTGGTTTGACAAAAATTGAGTGTTGATAACTGACTTTCTGATTTGACCAGCCCAAGGACCGATGGAAAGTTTATATTGGGTTTCAGGAGTTCGAACCAAGACAAATCCACATCTGGCGTTGGGGATGAATTCACATCGAGCGAAACACAAAGAGCTGACGAAAGACTCAACTCTGAATGGGATGATCTTAAGCAGCAACAACAAAAGTACCAAGAAGTCTTTCAAAAGTATAATAATGCCGTTCCTCTAAACGATCTGGATGCACCAACCTATGGATCCCAAGTCGTTCTATTGGATGCCAAACCGACAGCTTCCTAACAAAGATAATTCTCGAGACATCTTACGCTAAATTCACTTCATCTTATTTAATTCATTGCTTTTTCCCCTGTTGTAGCATGTACCTTAGTTTTTGACGCGCTGTTATTGTATAGTAAAACTTGTGTAATGTCAAAGATCACTATTTCACATCAGGACCAAATCATCTGCGGAGTTTATACTGATTCTTGATCAGATCATTGGTTCCGATGTTGCGGAAGCTTTCCTGGACAACGCGGTTCCCATGTCGTTCTTCGGAGAAATGGAAACAGCGAAAGGTCCTTCTTACATTTAGCCGAGGATACCAATCTTTGCAACGCACATCTTTAGTTTCCCACTCTCAAAGTGAAAAATAAAATCTGTAACAAAAGTATAACGTGAATCTAACTTGCTTCTCTAGCATGAATATCAAATAAGCAATCCATCTGTAGCAAATAGACTTCTCTTCTCCATCAAAGCGGTATAAGACTAAGGCCGCATGACTTCTGCCACACTTAACAAGGACACATAGCATAATATCGTGATCTTTATCTACGCATTCGCTTTTTAAATCTTTCCGCGACCACATCATCCGTTGCGGTTTGTCGTCTGTCTAATCTTGGTTTACCCTCTGGTTGTCGTATCTGCTTCTCGAAATTCGCCGGTACTTTGACTAAATTATCACAAACCAAAGCAGGATGGTCGGTTAAAATCCCTGTTATTCAGGGAAGGATTATTTCCACTTACGGTCATCATCTTCATCTAATTTTGCATTCTTTTCTTCCTCCTCATGTTCATCCATTAGTTTCCGTTTCGCTCGTTCAGTGTCCTCAATATTTTGCAATCGAGGTCTAAAATAGTCATGTTATGTAAGTCACTGCCTCGGATCTGTTTCGTTTAACATGAACTTACTCCATGCCCAGATCCACTTCAGGAATAGCTGTCAGCATCTGAGTGGATAATTGAACACTTCCTTCCGCTAGTGGTTTCTTCTCAAGCTACGAAACAATCCGGCATGTCCATCAGCAAAAAAAAAAAAAAAAAAAAATTGGGAAGTATCGCATTAATCCGTACCTTCAATCTGTCAGGGATTTTGTACAGTTCTTCATAAATATCTAACGGTAGTTTCTTTTTCTTGTCGTCTTCCTCAACGTTGGCAGTTTCTCCTCGTCGCTTGCGCATTTCCTCTTCTATGTAAGCCATCCTATTCATTTCCAAAACCTTCCATTAGCCTGTTCTAATCCTGGTCCTATGGCCTCTACTAGCTTTATTTTTTTTTTTTTTTTTACTTGCATGTGTTTATCAACGTCCAGTGCATTGGTTTGTGTAGTAAAACTGTCAAGTTTCAACTTCTTCTCAGCGCTCTCGTCCTCGTATCTAGGAATGTGTTGAGTTTTCTGGTCAGTCCACGGATCGCTACCATCTACCTGCCGGATCGGATCGCGTCCTTGTCTACTAAACCGCCTGTCTTCAGTTTCCATGGATCATCCTCCTGCTTTTTTTTCTTTTTCGTAACGCCTTTAAATAGTTTTTCTGCATCAATACCACCGTGTTTCCGTCGAAGACGTCGGATCTCTTGTAGTTCTTCGATCGTTTCACTTTAATGTTGTGATGGTTACGATGATTGCTGTTTTGTGTTTAGTGCATTCTTCTGAATTACCTCACATCGGACTGAGGTTCTGGAGTACTGGTACTAGGCGTGGACACATCTGATTCCTCGTCCGATTCGACTTTCTTCTTTCTATAGTTTCGCTGCTTTCGTATCATACTTGGGATCTTTCCGCTTAGTGAACGAAACCCTTCGACAACTTTAGAAACTTTTGCAAGTCCGATTTCTTAGGCGAATGTCCAATTACCTGCATTACAATAGATCTGGCAGCTATGCGGAGGTGCTTTCCCTCACTTGTTCAGCCAACAACATATTTGGGCAGTGCCTCCTAATGGACGACAATTCTCCCGAAAATCTGTTTGAGCATTGCTTCTGTGCATGGTTCAACTTAGCAGCCAATACGAATATGTAATACGGCACGAACAAACCTTTGAAAAGGACTAAATTCGTACAAGTAAAAGCATGATCTTTCGGTATCGTGGGTGAAATAACAATGTGTGTCATATCTTCCAAGTTTTATTGAGGATTTATACTTATAGTAGACATCCGGAAAGAAATGTATGACACACCAAATGCAGCCATGTGCGTAAATACAATACTCAGCGGTCCACTTCTCCTTTCAGCCTTAGGTAGTATTGTTCATCACCAGGACATCAACATTAAGCTTCAAACACTAGACTTATAACCTCCATCATTTCTTGCTCCGTTGATAGTATCTGGTCGAGAAACGGTTTTATGATACAGCTGGTAATCATACGTTCTGTCCCTTGATCCCAAAGGATGACCTGGATAAATAATTTTCCAGGAGAGTTGCTTGGCGGAGCAATCAAGCTTTCTTGTGCGTTCCAATTTCTGCTTTTGCAAAAGAATTATTGTGCAGATAATCAACCAATCGACATGAGTTTTCTGTACGAAATACGATTTTACGAAAGAAGAACCTGCTAATACTGATGCTTATTCTTTTAGCTCGGGATTTAAGAAGAATTTGAATAGAGCAGGCACTACGGTAGTTTGATTCATCGCCGATGAATAAGGTGACTTGGATGACATACTCATGTTATACTTGCAGATTATGCAACGCACCGGCATGGTCGACCGGACTGTGGATGGAGAATTTGCGGAAGAATATGAACGATTCAAAACGTACGTTTAGGAAAGGTTTACGTATTGATGGTTCTAAAACAAGAAATGTTTAGACTGGAACACAAGTCAGAAAAACTGAGCAAGGAAGCCAAGGGTTATCTTGATTCAATGCGGGGTAAGTCATGATAGATATTGTACGGGATTTGCCTTCTTGTTTTTTATAGCTCAATCAATCAATCAATAGCTATGACGGCGGCGCAGTTGCGTATATCACAGACGATCGATCAGTTCTATGACGATTCAGCCCCTATGGGACCTGCCGGGCAAGAATACAAAAGAGTAATCGAGAAACTAGACGAGTTAGCTCGCACAGATATGGTATGTGGAACCGCAAGATTTGCGACGTGAGTGATCTAATCCTTTAAGGGGAAACTTAGGACACGGCCTATCGCACTGCTGTGCTTGAACCCCTTGCTCGTTTTTGTTCCTATTTCCCCGAAGTAAACGAAGCAATTAAGCGGCGTCAGAAAAAACTGCTTGATTATGATGCACAAAGGGCTAAAGTGAGGAAATTGGTGGATAAACCAAGCGATGACCCATCTCGTTTGCCAAGGGTAAAGTTAAACTTTTTGCTGAAATAGCCCATGCTTATTTAGTCACACTTCCGATGAATAGGCGGAGCAAGAGGCAAACTTGGCCCGTGAAATGTACGAAAACATTAATACCATTCTGATCAATGACTTACCCAAGGTGATCGAATTACGAGTACCTTACCTTGATCCAACATTTGAAGCGTTGGTCAAAGCACAACTACAATTCTGCCAGACGAGCTACGAGCATTTGGAGAGTCTTCGGAATTACTTCCCTCCCGAAAATGAGAACGCCGACGGCCGCGTGGATGAAATCCTCGGACAGATGAGGGAATTGACAATTTGCGGCAACTTTTAGATTTAAAAAGCGCGTGATTCTAATCCATAATTCTGAGAAAAACAAGATTTGTAACGGGTGGTTTGAGGCTATCGATTAGTTGTTGTTTTTGTTGTTGTTTCTCTCTTTCACATGGTGTAGATTTAAAGAAAGAAATATTCCCATGACATTTCTTTGGTATTGATTGCTTTGGTCTTTTCCGACTGACCTCTGTATCAATCGGCTTAGCATGATTGTTATTGTAGCTACGTCAGAGTTGGCAAGTCTAAATACATATGGTTTAAATCAGGAAACATACAGTCTGCTATGTTCGGCGCATATGGTTACGAAGGAACGGAGAAACATAATGGAGACGAATTGGCCCCGATAATCCTGCAAACAAGCGACAACTGAATTAATAGGGCACAAAAGCAGCTTTCGTAGAAACACAGCAAGCGGAGCTGTTTCGTCGAATGTGGAGTGGTTCACTTTCACAGGATTACTATCAACGCCAAAAAACCCACTTACTGGTATATGTGGCATAAGTATCTCTCGATAACTTTAGGTCGCCCAAGAAGAAAGTGTAGAAATGCACTGTGAGTGGTGTTCCTGGGTGGGATAGGTTTATTTGCTCACACATCGTTAAAAAGAATATTATATTCAATCTAATGCCTCTTATCTCGTGGAAAGGCAATGTTACAAAACACCAAAAAGGAAATGAGTCTGGATCTCGACAGAGCTATCGTTTCATCTTTCCATCCTTCAGAGTATAGGTATCCTCGATGAAAGTAATAAACTATAATTTTTTCTCCCTACATATCGCCTGCTTGAGAATAATCGTATTGTCAATGACAGCTAAACTGTCAGAAGGAAGAAAGAAATAGAGCACATATAATTGGTGCTCTTTTTTTCTTCGCTAGGCTTGAATTAACCTTGAATCTGTGGAGGTACAAAGACTTCGTTCCTGAGCGGTCAAGAAAAGTGTTGAGCCTGCAATGCAGGTGACTAACTGTTGGAAGGATATATCATGCCTTTGCGAAGGGGGATCCATTGAGGAAACAAAAGCGAAACACAATAGTGTCAAGAAATAGGATATAACTGAATGATACTATGACCCGGTTGGGATATGTTGGTAGTATTATCTAGTGATAGATTACTAGGCTCCCTTGCCAATGCCGATGGGATCACACGTGCGGAGCTGGTCTCACAGATACTGTCCGAACTTTTTTCTCAAAATGAGCGTGTGACGAGAGGTGACAAAGTCAAGCATAACCTTCTTCCCATTGCTACCATGTGTATTTTATTCTGGACTATTTCAAACCATCCCAAGTATCAATTGTAAGCATTCACAACGCTAGTTGTGACAATGGTTGCCAAACCTATTTGCATCCTAGTGTTTTTGCAGGGAATCGTGATGAGTTCCTTTCAAGACCATCTTCGAGGGCTCATTTCTGGGAACCTCCTAGAGATTATGTGTTGGCTGGCACTGACTTGGATAATAAGGCCACTCTCTCTCATGACGGCACCTGGCTTGGGATGACTCGTGACGGCCGGTTTGCCGCCATTACCAACTTTCGGGAGCCTAAATACACCGGTGCACGCTCAAGGGGTATCCTCGTGCGAGACTTTTTGACAGACAGGACAACCTCCGTAAAAAGCTACACAGACAAGATCAGGAAGGATATGCAAGAATATAATGGATTTAACCTTGTTTGTTTTGATTTCTTTTCCAAAGAGTATGTATGTGTCAGCAATCGCCAAAATGAAGACATTGTTTACTTAAAGGAGGGGGAAATATATGGTAATGTAACCCGACTATTGGGAAGCGCCCACAAACAAACTATAGTTGACCGAAATAAAAAAAAACCCCCCATAGGGCTCTCCAATTCTACGTTGAATAATCCTTGGCCAAAGGTTAAGGAGGGATGCCGCAGCTTTGAAGAGATCTTAAGCAGGGACCAGGACGAAGACGAACTTGTGGAGGATTTGTTTAATTTGCTGAGGTAATATTTACATCTATTTCGGTAATGCGCAATGCCCGTTCATATTTTTTTCTTTTTTCTTAAACTTTAGCACAACAAAACCGCTTTCGGATATCAACAACATCCAAACAACTTTTGACGAGTTTAAATCACGGATTTGGATACCCCACTTCTATAACACCAATTTCGGCCCTAATTCTGCATATGGTACACGAACTGGAACGGTGGTGTTGGTGGACCACGAGGGACAGGTGTTGTTCGTGGAAAGGGATCATTCTGAATTTAAGGGTGCTGACCCTAGAGAGACCGAAGATAATAAGACTTTAACGTTTCGTTTTGCCCTGGAAGCTAATACATCATGAGGGTGTAATACCATTCACCCCGCCATTTGGATAATTGCCACGTTGTCTGCATTAACAATGAGCATGAGCCAACTTTTTACGTAGTGTCAGATTCCGGAATGGACGGAGGGTAACCAGATGTCGGACTTTTGTAGCCACGTTGCCATGTGTGACAAACTGGGAAACGTGGCGCTTGAATGCTTCGTCAAGGCGAATTGCGTCAATCGGGTTATCAATAGGTGCGAGGAACTATTACGATTGGTACTCTCGTATTTTCTCGTATATAAAAAATAGCGGTAAAGCATTTACAAAGGTGGCGGTCTTCCCCTTTTTCTTTCTCTTTCCTTCCCTTTCTTCTTATCTTAGCCTTTATTCTTTATTCTTTCTTCTTTCTTTTTCTCTTCTCTCTCTCTCTCTCTCTCTCTCTCACCTCGCTTCTAACTCTTTGTTTTCCCTTCTACACGAACAAAACAGCCAATCATTACAACACACCTTCTTTTTCTTTTACTCACTAACAATTAAACATGCCACCCCAATTTGTGCTGCGTAAGTTTGCCATCATGGCTATTGTGAGTCAACTCTATTTTTTATACTCATTAAAATTTCTCATTAGTGGGAGGTCATGACAAGAAGATCTCTTTAGAACAACAATATCATCCCTGTCCACGTTGCAAACACGAAGCCTCCGTACAATTGACACGATGTGAAACGCAACTTGTCATCTTCAACAAAACAGTCGGCAAGCCCAACAACATGCGTGTTCGGTATGAATGTAGCGAATGCGGATGGAAGAATGAGAATCTACCTGAATATACGCCCTGATCCGTATTCACACACACACACACACACACACACACACCTCTCCATCCCATTTCCTACATAGGCTTTTTATTCTCTGTTCCTCTTCTTTTCTATGATCTCCTATGCTTTTCTATTATTCTTCCCCGTCATCTCAATGTTTTCCATTATGCAATAGTGCAGACTATACAAAGAGACACACACACACACACACACACACACGTCTTCTAAATCTGACACGCACTTACACATATATACAAATGCAAGCACACGCAAGCACGCACACGCACATACACGCACACAAACAAAGCAAACGCACGTACGCACACACGCATATTTTTCTTTACATTACTCCATTTCCTTTTTTCTATATCTTTCTCCACCTCCCCCCATTTTTTATGAACCAACGGTTGGCAAATAGAGTTTAATTTTATTTTATTTTTTTTTCCTTACCAGTGCTATAGTTGCACAACCTAATGGAATCCAATTTAGTGTTGACGTAGGTAAAAAAGAAGCAACAGCAGCATCTAGCGTCACACACATTGTCCCCATGACGCTGGAAAAAAGAAAGTGCGCTTGTGTTCCAACTGTTTGAGGCAATTTCCAAGCGGAAAAGGGGAAGGCAAATAGAGTCTAGCAAAGATAAAATATTATTCCGATTGGATAGCAGCGCCAAATGTCCACCCGTTACAACTGCATAGATGAGGTCATTAATGTTTTTTTTTCGGACATGGATAGCACAACATATTATTATAGTGCTTTGCGGAGTATACCTGAGTCACCCGCCAAATTTGTTTCATTTAGACTCACCAAATGATGACATTTGACCCGAGGTAAAACCTATCTCAAATAAGAGAATAGGAACCATTGCTTACACACTTAGCAAAAAGCATCTTCCTTTCCCCCCTTTTTCCCCTCTATTACAATGTAATGTGATTGGCTGTCTGTTGATACTCTAAACAGCTGGTATTGCTAATGGTTTATACAAAAACATACCGTTTCCCAAAAAGTAGATATAGTACCTCTCGTCTGCCCGGTTCCCCGTTCAGAAATCTTTCATAGTTTAGGCTCAGCAAAAGAATGTTGTCATCAATATCACAAAATGCCCCCCCTCTATGAAACGCCCCCTTTCCCTCTATGCATTTCTTTAGCTTTCTACTTTACAAGTTAAAGTCCGAGTATTAAAGTGGTATATATTGGCTGATGCATTAAATATTTTAACTAACACCATTCAATGGTCATGGAGAGCGAAGAGACTGGCCCGCAGATCTTCACGGCAGCTGACATTTCGCTTCATTCTATGTTGTTTTCTAACCGGATGGATACCGGTGTATCCCGAGTTGAACTAAGGAAACAGAGTTAGGAAGCAACTGCAGTACGAAAACATTCCCCTTAACTATCGAGGACTTCGAATCTTTGTCAAACCAATAGAGTCACTCAACCAGAACGAACAAAACCGCAGAGAAATAGATCCACTTCTTCTTCCCCATTCTAAAAGAAGAACGAACCCAAGCCATCCTTGCGGAATACAGACATAGTATCGAAATAGGAGATGATTCTGCGATAAACCGGGCACGACGAAAAAAATATACCGAGAAAATATGGTAAAGGCATTTCCTAAGGCAAAGAAACTGATCGATATTTTTCGTATGCTTTGGAAAGCATAGAAAAGGCTAATCGTTTTCTTGATTTCTTATCGTGCTATTTTAGCTTTTCTACTTACTTCTATGAGGGCGCAAGGGAAATGGATCGATCTTTCGTTCCGCAGTTTTCGGGTCAGGAACGGCTTGGTGTTACATAAATTTTTTTTGCGCTCATAGAATGACAAAGACAAATCAAAACCCAAAGAAACGGCATGCTGCCGATAACTCCAAAGAAAACCGCGGTTGTTTTTTACATCTTCGGCTTTTTCGGATCACGTATGGTATACGCACACACGCACTCTCTCTCAAGAAGCTCATTTCATCTTTCCAGTGAAACACAATGTCCTATACTCCTAGCTGCTGATGCCGTGATTCTCCAAAAAAGGTATTGACGCAGTGATAGACCGTTTATCTCCTATCCAGAAAGCCTTACTGTACAAAATGTTGATGTCTCGAGCAATCTATAGTGTATATCAACCTGTCCAGCCTGGTCATTCATGCTGCATACCCTAACATGCAAGACTGCAGCTCACGTTGATAGATAAGCATGTTCCGTTTTTCCCTCGAACATGGCGAGAATGAATGTCATTGATAATTATTAACGCATCTATCGATGTTGTTAGCGAAAGATCGGTACATTTTTAAAACGGCAGGGTTGTACATATTGTGCTGGTTGTAGTATGTCTGGCAAAAGAGTTCGCTAGGACAAGTATGTATGGATGAAAGAAATGTGTGCCAATCGAGAACGTTTAAGCTCCACATGGGTCAGGACAAAAGTTGAGGTTGTTCGAATCCTTCGGGTACCGCAAGGTATGCCGTATCTGTTCCTGTTACTACTGAGAGACTGAGCAAGCAGTAGGATAAAATAGTTGTCCTAACTGGATATTTGTAAAGCGTAAGGCATACGGCCGAGCGCGCATCCTTGAAAATATCGCAAGAAAATCATTTCATACTGCGCTTATATGAGCATCTGACAGACAGGTTGTTTTACAAAATCAAGGTTCCTAAAGTGTTGATGAAAGTGCAGTGCAATTTGCCCGATTGAAAAGACCCGGGCTAACTTTGCGAAAACTCTGAGCAACTGTGGAATCCAAGAGTATTTTGGCTGACCTGTCAAGCGGGTAGCACTTGTATGGTTTCACATCCATTCTGTCTTTTTTGATCCGCCTACATTGTCCGGAGCTTATAGATAGCATTGAGAAAGTCATAATGTAATTAGCTAATTTACTTAGCCATTCCATTGTTTCCGGAAGCTATGCTGTGATCGCGTTGCTGACATGGCCATGCGACACGATTATTTCGGCATTCCCTAGCTGCTGGCGGCAGAGTGTTCTCACCTACTTGATGATCCAGTAGTTAGCAAGTCTGTCTCTTCATCAGCCAATAATTATTGACAGGTATTAACGTATCCGGAAGGTAAAGGTGGAATCGTTGAAACAAACTCATATTCTGTGGTTAATAGGGGACCGCTTCACGCTAATCACATTTTAAATGAAAAATCTTCAAAGTGGCAAAACAAAGCTGCATGTTGGCTACTGTATCCTGATACAGGGATTAACTTTACATCGGAAATAAGAGTAAGATTTTTATGCCAGGCACAACCCTCAGTTACAAAAGCCGATAAAAAGATCTGCAGTTCGGTGTAAAGCTATATGACATTGTACTTCCTGGCGCTTTTTTGTTCTTAGCTCATCTTTATTAGATGGGAACTGATCCTTGAGTCTCCATTTCTTTTTCACGAATAAGGAATGTTATTTTTATAAGGATGACATTGTTTTTATCGGAGCTTTTGCGTTTGCTTTTACTGTACGATCAGTTTATCGCTTATCAGGGTCTTTATATTGCATGTTAACAATGCTATAGATTAACAGCGCCGTTACATATCTGCAGTTAGTTAGTCGGTCATTGCAGATCTTCGCCAATGGTTACTCTTTAAGGCACGCTTTGAATTAGGCATGCTAATTTGTTTTACCATCTTTCTTTAGTTAGCATATTATGTAGGTTCACTTCTGTTCTATTACAGTATTAAATAAGCGAAATATTAACCAATCTACGAAAGAGGCTTTTAGCAGAATGATATATACCTAGAACAAGACATTTGTCTATGGAAGAGCCAGTCTACAATATTTCAATACTGATGTGTAATCGGATAAGACTTCCAGTAAAGTTCAAGTTTTAATCACATAACTTTCCGAAAGAGCACCTTTATCGCTGCCGTTCAGAAGGCCAAAGCAGAAACCAATACCGTGCCCCTAACAAAGTAAGTTTAGGATAAAGCTGTGGCAAACTGATTGTCCTACGATGGTCAACTTCATATTTGGATTTAGTCATTGAATGTCTGTAGCAAGCAAGGAGCGTGCACTTCTTCCAGCTACAATTTGCGCATGCAATTCGCTTATTTTCTAATAATCTATTTATGCAACCAGTGAGTAGCTTTTTTTTCCAGTTTTCAAGCATCCAGTTTACCCAAATCCTATATATTACGCATGATGAATGCGCAAAACGCCTAGATTTAGCGTGGCCACTTGGGGAGGGAGAAGCTACAATGAGAGAGGGTGAGCAAGTAGAATAAGAAAATAGAAAAGATATGGAAGGAGGTAAAAAAAGATATGAGATAATAACGAAGCAACTCTGGATCAATCTCTTGAAGTCGTGCTAATTTCTTCATTTTTCTTCGCTAAGATCTACATCTTGCAAAAAAAAAAAAAAAACCATGCCAGTGACGAAGAATTGGACGAAAACTTCTGCCATGCCAATAAGCGAGCCCAGATATCGATAACATCTAGTGATTGCCCAGTCATTCCTACAGCAAGCCAAAACTACAATCACGCTGTTTTACAAGCAGGCAACGCGACAGATTGCACATGGAAAGAACAGCAACCTCCCACTAAAAACATATGGATGTCCCAATAACACTTACATCAGTCTGTGTTTAAGTAGTCCCAACAAATCAGGCCATTTGCATATTTGCAATTACTCTCCAAGAGATCAGTAACGCGTTTACACGATTGCATCTTCCCCAATAAAACGTAGAGCAGATTTAAGATATAGTATCGGGATTGCTACATCATGATCACTGTTGTCCCAAGAACCTACAGCACATGGAAAGTATGAAAGGAAAAGCAAACTAGAGTATAACTAGAACATTGCCTTATTTCTGATGAATTAAGCTTAATTTTGTTATATCCCTTACCTTTTCCTATTTCTGCTTAACGAGACATTACACCTGTGAGAAATACTTTGATTCGCATGCATGAATACAACATGCATGAAAGTTCCTCAGAGTTCTTGTTTGTTGCGAAAACTATCCAAGTATTTATGAGGATGCTAAGCAAAGCCTTTGATGTCGCTTAGTTCCAAGCTATTCAAAGCCTCACTAATTCTCGTGGTGTATGTTTCGTTTCTTAGGAGCTTGTTGCGTTTTGTTTCACTCTTAAGAACCGGCCAGAATTGTTCGATTAGATTGAGCTCAGGAGAATACGAAGGCAAATAAGCGCAGCGGTCACCTGAGATGCAATATATTTGGCTACATCTTCACTACTGTGAATAGGTGCATCATCCATAACTATGTAGTAGCCTTTCACGTGCGGTATTGATCCATCTCATCCATTCCTGCCTTCAGAAAACTAAACAAAGTCCTGTTACTGTCCCTTTTCTTCATACGCATGGCGTGATCTCCCCGATTTCTCTCTTTATTTGCTGGCTATTGGCGAAACCTCAGGCTGCAATTAATTAAGCCTGCAGCAGAGATTACGCCCAGAGATGGTGGTAGTCTGTGCTCTTTGTTTTAGACACTTAGACCACTGCAGCTGAGCCCTTTTTGGCAAGGCTAACTAGGTTTCATGTTAATAGGCAAAGACAGACTGGGATTTTTCGATGTTTTAAAACACGATAGGCCCAAGGGAGGGGAGAGGGAAGTTTTTGCGTGGCGACATATCTTGGCATTATGTGTTCAAACCTTGTTTAAGATTATCCGTATCTGCACCTTAAAAGAGGTGTCGATTAGGAGTTTTAAAGCTGCGGAGCCTACCTTAGTCGTAAATAGACTTAACGTCATCCACAGACATAAGGATCTACATGCATATGCAAACGAGGAAAAACATAATCAGGCCACATCCATACATCTACCATGTAACAAACGCCAGATAAACCTATTTAGACGTTCTTTCCGATGGCAATCGTGCAAGTCCATAGCTTTGTTTACTAACCTTATAATCTCCCCATGGTAACCACTTTCGGATATCGGAGCATTGGATGTTCTTCCGCTCGACCATATCAACTTGCCTCCTTTGTTTTACCTACTCAGCAAGACCGCCTGGCATAATGTCTTTGAATGTTTGATCATACCATTTCAGGCTATTCAGTCATTTCGTAACACTAAATAAAATATATAAGGTAGATGTTCTTAAACTCATATGGTTTTTCAGCTCAAACAAAAATATATAACTGATGTTGTTGATATACATGCCCCTTTTGTCTCAAGGCACTGACAAACTCTAAGCATACAATCTATCCATTGTGAAATGGATTATAGGCCCCTCGACCGTACGAATTTTTCACGGTAAGTATAGATCGCAAACGTAGATATCAATCGAGGTACAACAGGTAGGCTAGGCTAACCTGTTTCTCCTTCACTGGATTGTTTCGCCGACTGTGATAGCGGAGCTAGCCGAGTGATGCACCTTGTGCTGCTGTGTAACGATCGCCCAAACTATCCATTGAGTGCATCCTTTTAGCACTCTTTCCGGAAAGTTTTGAGTATACTCGGTGTAACATTTTGCGCCAAGCACAAGCAATGATTTGCAAGTTCCTAAACATAAACTTTGACCAGTGATCTAAAAGGACTCGGCGCCCCAGAACTTTATATCTCGCGTATGTCACGATTGCAAATGATCTCGTTCATTCATGAAGAGGAATCCGGAAAAATGACAAAGATACTGGCTTGGCCATGACGTCCATGATCACATAATCATGAGTACAACCATGGAAATCATCTGCAGACTGATTTTTAGACGCCTTGAAGATAAGTATTGTGAGTGCTGTGTCTTTTTCACCAATAACAAAATGAGCTCAATTCAGGAGGATCTTTTCTCGATAATTTCTTTTACTTTACAATCCATAAGGGACCTACTAGACAAACCAGGAGGTGATGAGGACAAAACTGCCAACTTCACGGATCCCATTGGTCTTTACGATGGATGAAGAGAGCAAACTTGCACTTTTTTTCTAGCAATTGTTCAATTCACCGTTGCCAATGATAACAATTTTCTTGTTTCCATCGTGAAAGGGTTGTCAAGGTAGACGCAAAGTGCCTGCGCACTTCCGTTTCTTGTTCAGCTTGCGTTCCGAAGCCGATATTTTATGCTTTTGCGATTCGTTGCATCTCTTGATCACGTTTGCTATAATCAGGTGAAAAGCCTAGTTCTAATTTGATAACTAGATTCGTCTTGTCCACTCTCCCAGTCGGAGAGTGTGAAAATGGGGTAAGGGCGAGTTGTCACATCGTCCGTAGACTCGTTAGAGGATTGACCCAGTAAATAGGTGGATGCCTGATGAAATCACTGTTATAAATTGTCGCAATTGATGTAAACTATAATAGCTGCTGGTATGGTCGGTGCTTTGGTCACTTGCTAGGGTAGTGGCGGTTATCCATGCCAAAAATCTGGGTATCCAAAGATTTTTGATATCTGTTCAATACAAGATACCTCGATGGTTGGTGCAATTTCCAGTTGGAATGTGTCATCGAGGCGCAAACTTGAGGTCACCATTGTATTGAACGACTTGGTCCCAATTTTACCAGTACGGCCATTGGCTGCTGTTGATCCTTAACGATCGTCTGCTGTTGGACTTTAGCAATAGACCTATCTATATGTCGGACAAGAGTAAATCTTCGATGCTGAATTCTCCAATTATGGAGATCTTTTTTCTTAGCCCGCGTTATGCTCTTCCGATTTCCTTTCAACTTATATCCAATATGTATCTCTCAACTATTATAATCCTTTTTTATCCCACATACTTCTAGTCACCTTGGGGTTGTGTCCTCATGAGCGCGAAGCACGAGATAGCTAGCGCTGCTGCGCTTCATACACCGCAGACTTGTGCGACAACATATCCTGAGAATACAGTACCTAATTTGTCCGGCTGCCGGTATTCAATTACAGATGTCGCAATATTCACTCTTGCGCTAGTGCGATAATGATTCATACCAAGTGCTACTTTACTTTCCAGAAAAGATGTAATAATTATGTATATGGCATGTTTAACAGAGATGCAGTAGGGAGATGATGTGGGTAAAAAAAAATGGATGCATGAGCTTAGTCTAGGTAGGCTTGCTTTTTTCTTTCTATTCTGCACCGAGTTCTGTTTTGCATAGATCATCAAATTCGTTCAGATCAGATTCAACAATGCTGGGTTGATTCAGCCACACGGACATCCACACCAAGCCCTCTTCGCGTCGTGTTATCCGTTTCCATCCGTTTTTTTCCAGCAATGATCGTTTTGTAGCCAGCTCGTTGGTATACATCTCCACAATGCGTTCCATTCGCTTTGCTAATCTCAAAGAAGAATTAATGGTAAGCAACGTTGGGAGCTCTGTAGTTCTGTACCAAATACAGCCAATGGACATGTCTTATAAAGCGGCTTGTTTGCATAATCATTTCCGATGCCTTGTAGACGTTGTTCAAGTTTATGCAATTCTGCCAACTGTAACTTCATTTTACGATGTTGGTTTGCCTAGCAAAAGAGGGCGCATATGAAGCTTTATCTTTTTTCCTATAATATGTGATAGAAAAAGGTTTTACCATTTTTTGTACAAATGATTCCACCTTTTGGTAGTGTTGATTAATGATACTGCTCATTTTCCGGTCATATTGTTGCATAATATCGTTAAATTCCTGGAGAAGTACGGGATGCCAATATGCGGTGTCGTCGACGTATCTTTACTAACTTTCTTTGAGCTGTCTTTCTACAAATGTAGATTAAGGAGATCAAAGTGTAACAACCTTGATTGTATGATCGAGTTGACTAAGACGTTAACGGTACGAAAGCCATCTGCGTTCAGCTCATTCCAAGTTGAACGAGATCGCTTAAAGTCTTCTAATAGCGTTTCGAACCCGCGTTGAATGGAACCGATGAGCTGTGCCATGGAAAAGTCAAAGCAAGAGGGTAGTGGCTTAAGCCTGGAAAGCCTACATGTTCCCTTTTCGGCACAGTTATCAAATTGCATCTGAGTTTCAAAAGTGTAGTTGGGCTCTCAAACGTGGTAAACTAATGTCTCTCCCCTCGCTTGACAGTTTGCGGGAATGACGCAAGGTAAACTGGAACGCATAATCATATAGATAGTCTCTTATTTATACGCAATGCTAGAAAAACAACAACGTGAGGTTTGTACGCGTATTAGGTCCACAGTGAGTAAAATGGATTAAACAAATGCCATGCTTGCCTTCCAGACACTTGAAGTACAGTTAAGTGAAGCGACACAAGGTATGGCATCAGAAACCGTGGATGAAATAGATAGATATATCAAACTTTACCGAGGATAGAACTGGGACGATGCAATAACGATCAGGACCGAGTATCACAACTGTTAAAACGAGCAGCGATATACGAAACGATGGGACAGTTAGACAGATCCCGAGCAGATGTCCAAACCGCCATCAAGATCGATCCTATGCATAAAGAGGCGAAAGAAACAGCACAGCGTTTATTTCGTACCATGACTGATTCTGCTGCTGCTACTACTGAAACGCCAGAATCAAAGACTAAGGATCCGCGAATTGAAACGTTTCAAGGTTACTTGCAACAAATCACGTCCGGTGATATCAAAACGTTCGTACAATCTCCAGCATTTATACAAGTGTTGACCGCGTGTGGAACTCCTGATGAATCAACCGATATTCGTGCCACAGCCTTTGTAATTCTTACCCAACTTTTCAATCCAGGACCGGGAAAAGACAATCAACAGCACATGACGTACCTAATTGAACAATGCGCGCTCTGCTTCACACGTTGTATGGACTCTGGCAAAAATGCCGATAAGCTTCTTGCTTACCGGACCTTGCTTGCGATCTTTCAAACTAGCATGACTGTGGGAGCTGCTATTCTATGTCAAGAGGGCACTGTGGAAGAAATGATGGACGTTATTGAATTCGAGATACCAGAAGTGCAGATTGCAATGACTGACGTACTAGCTATCGCTTCGTCAGACAAATCCTGTCAAAAATTGATTATACAGTTCGGTAGTGAATGGCTTGCCAAGGGAGCAGCTAGTGATTCTTCTGACGAACGTTTGAAGGCTACCGCGGGTACAGCATTAACCAAACTACGGATGCAAAGGGAGAAACAGGACGATATCACTTCACTAGATACCGCTATGCGCCGAATGAACCTTGATAACAAGGATTTGGTTGGCTCATTAGTGCAAGTCTTGAAACTACAAAATCAAGATGAGGCTATAGTTTTAAATGCTGTTGAAGGACTTGCCTATTCCTCGCTGGAAACATATGTCAAAGAACTTTTGGTTAACGATAGCAGTTGCCTAAAGGCTTTAGTAACATTGGCTATTAGTGCAGCAAATACCAATAGAAACCCTCTTCTGTTTGGTATTGGTACCATATTCGCGAATCTGACAATGTACAGACCTGTGCTAGATGAGCAACAACAGCAGATCAAAAAGTTGCGCGATTTAGCCAACGCAAAACAAAAGAACAAACCTTCAGATGAAAATGATCCTCGAGAAAGTGATAAAGCAGTCGATCGCCGTGTGCAACTTACGGTTGAAAGTGGCGTAAATCTGGCATTGATGGTGCTAGCAAAGAATACGAGCGCGAATTTAAAATTGGTTGCAGCTCAAACATACTTGAACTTGGTCACTCCACAAGCGACGCGCGGTAAGCTATTGCAACAAGGCATTACACGTGGTTTGCTTCCGCTAGCAATTCAAAAAGAGGATGCAACTTCTGCTGTGATCGCCTCCCAAGCACTCGCCAAACTCGCTATTACTACCGATCCTCGTATTGCTTTTGCACAACAAGCTATCGATTTGGTACGACCTTTACTTAACTTGTGCAAGGACGAGAAACAGCTGCGTCAGTTCGAAGGTCTAATGGCTCTTACTAATCTTGCCTCGGTGGACGATCAGATCCGATTAAAGATTGTTGACGAAGGTGGTCTACCCATCTTTGAGAATCTACAGCTGTCAAACCATACTATGATTCAACGAGCAGCAACAGAAATGGTCTGTAATATGACGTTCTGCGAGCCCGTTTTCCAAAGCTATAGTGATCCAAGCAAACCTGGAGCGCAGAATAAGATCCGACTGTTGATGATCTTTGCCGATCACGAAGATGTTGCGACGCGATGTGCTGCCTCTGGCGCTCTTGCTATCTTGGCCAATAGTAAAGGAACATGTGAGATGATGTCTCGGGTCGATAGAGGATATAATCGCATTACACGAACGCTCAACAAAGAGGAACCTGTCGACGTGCAACATCGAGGTATTGAGATCATGCGATGTATGATACAACGCCTACAAAAAGAAGCCATTGATGCGTTCACTACGGAAGGTGCACATGTCAAATTGGTAGAAATAGTCAAGACATGTCAAGCAACTGTTGTTCGCGGTGCAGCAGTTGAAGTGCTTAAATTGTTTGTTGAACATGGCATACAAATTAAACCTTAAATACTAGATTCCAAAATATAAAGTCTTAAAAGATATTTGTGGTTAAATTGCAATATTGGAAGAAGTGGAAAAAAAAAGCATGTTTGCTTTTTTGGTACGGGTACTCTCTTATCAAAGCTTCTCAGAAATATAACAGGATGTGTCATGTCTAGGAAGAGGACGTAAAAGCTGCATCACGTTTTGTTGTATATCCGACATGATTACATTGGTGTTCAGCAATTGCAATACCATATTTGCGCGCTTTAATACCTTATGCGGTGGGTTTTTTGAGTGCTAGATATATTATTTGCTCTTGTTTTTATACTGGCTGAAGGCATCTTATAGAGGTTTGGGCATTGCTCACGTTGTCTGAGCTATTCGGTACTGTAGGAGGACAGCGAACGATACTAAATTCCTTTGGCCAACGATATTGACTTTTTCATTCATTGCGAAATTACTTTTCGGAAAAACTGTACAATGTATGATAATGATACAAAAATGAAACGATGAGAAATAAAAGACTTGAATCTATCTAAAGGGTGCCGAAAGAGGGTCAATGACAGTACCGAGCTTGGTCATAACTCTAGGCTTGGTCATCTTCTGGAACGTTTCTCGGGTATTCCATTCGCGTCCTACAGGAGCACGAAGAGAACGTTCATACTGCTCCATATTCTGGAAGGGGAACGGTACTTTGGTGACTTGGTATTTCTCCGTCTAGAACCAGAAAGCACACTGGTTAGCAGAATGAAGAGAGCATCTATCCATGCATTTACCTTCTTATTCTTCTTCTCGTTGATGATCACCTTGGCCAATTTGGCATCCTTTCTGTTTTCTGGAGCAATGCCCTTGACGACCTTGATAAGGGCTTTGTTCTTCTTCTTTTTGATACCTTTGCCTCCCCAAGAGCCCCAACCAGGTAAGTTCATGTCTTCTATCTTGTCACCATCTTCTTCAATAACGGCAGCTTTTTCATCCTCAAATTCCTGTACAACATCGTCGTTCGCAAACACACGCGCGGCAAGTTCATGCTGCGTGAATGCCAATTGATTAGATGAATGAACCATATCTGTATCACGGAAGCCGCTATCGTCTTCATCCTCGCTGGCATCTGATGCCTCAGCAGTAGCAGTTTGTAACTGCGCACTCTTGGCTACTGTCTGCTTTTTAATTTCTTTGGCGTTTGCCGGTTTTGGCTTGTTTTTGATAGTTAAGGCATTAGTAAGATCAAGTTCCACATCGTCGTCATCATCTTGAGCTGCCGCTTCTTTTGTCTTCTTCATTCTTTCGATGTTCTGCTCTGATTTGCTCGCAGATTTTCCTGCAACGACAACATTTGCTTTGGTTGCCTTCTTTGACAAACGAGATGTCTCATTTTGATGCCAGATATTCACGCTGCTCGTATCATCCAAGTCAGCCAGAGGACTCGCTTTCGAAGGCTGCAGATCAATAAATCCAGATGTGCGAGTAGTATGCGCAGCAGAATGCTCGACTTTCTTGATCTGGCCTGCATCGTTTAATGCCACTTCTTTCTTTGATACCTTAACCTCAGACGTCTTTTTCTTCTCATTCTATGAATATTTCTGTAAGTTAGCCGATGCTTGCATGAATACGCCGCTATATTTACCTTTTTGGAGCCAAATGCCATACGACCTGGATTATTTTCCACGACTGTGTAACTTGCATCGGTCTGGTTTATCGTATCCTTCGATTCATCATCTTCATCAAGCCATTCTTGCTCAAAATCTTCCAACATCGCCTTGGTTGCTGCCATGTTTCGTTTCTCAGCATCTTGCATAAACTTCATCTGGAAAAGTCCCTTCTTTGGCTGGGTATCATTACCCATGTCCTCCTTCAACTTGGCCAGCTCATTGGTGATCTCATCCTTCTCACTAGTGTATTGTTCGTTATCATCGCTCTCATCATTCGAATCGTCGTCTGAATCCATGCCATGCACTTTTCTACGTAGCTCTTCTCCCCTTCTCAGTTGCTCCATAATGGCTTCCCGCGTGCCTTCATCGTGCTGTCCGCGAGCTAATGCCCGCTTCGCCCAGTTGCTGGTATTTTTGTGCTTCAAGGACATTCGTTCCTCTGCTCTCTGCATAGCAGCATTAACTTGCTCTTCACGAGACAGCTCATGATCGATTTCTTCGATTTGTTTGGCTTGCAACTGCAATTTCTCTTTCTCCTTTCTTTGAAGTTTACGGTAACTCTTACTTTTAATCTTCTTCAGACGTTTAGCCTTGATCTCGTGGCGAAACATTAATTCGCGCATAAGTCGCAGCTCGTTCCGGCGCTCTTCTATTTCCTCCACCGACAATTTGTTCAACTTCAATGCTTCAAATGCCTCCAACTCTTCATCTTTCATGCCGGCCTGATTGAGAGCTTCCTCGATCTCTTTCTCGAGGTTAGTCTCTGCTTTAAATTTACTGGCTAACGCCGCGCTGGTTGTTGTTTCATGCTTTTCAGGTGCTTGCATAGGGAATGACAAGTGATCAGCCTACCATAGTTATGTTAAATTCGCTTTGCCTATTTCAATTTCACTTACCTCTCGGTTCTCTTTAACAGTTTGTTGCCAGCGACTAATTTCTTTGTTAGCCTCCTTATAGGCCGCTTGACGTTCCACTCGATCTTGAATACGCTTTGGCAACGGGGCATCCAATGGAGCCTTGACTGCAGTTTTTCCTTTACCATCCAATTCCAGAAGACTTTGTCGCAGCGTACGGAACGATGATTCATTGCCAAAAGTATCCATCATATCGTTCATATCAAGTTTCTTCTTGGCATTAGCAGAAGATCCAGATCGGGCCAGCAAATTGAATTCGTTTTCTTCATATGCCTCCGTTTGCTCTTCTTGAAACTTTTGTCTCTTGCTAGCAGCTTCTTCTTCGCTATTCTTGCGCTTCTTTGTTTCTAAAGCGTCAATGAATGACACAATTTTCTTGTCTTTATCATCCATGTCTTCATCTTCGTCCTCATCCAGTTCTTCGTCTTCGTCTTCTTCGTCGTTTTCCTCACTGTCACCAAATCCAACGGTCTCATCCTCTTGGTCATTCTCTGGTAAAAGTTTTCTAAACGTTTGCTTTTGAGAGTCGTCATCATCTCCAAGCATTGCTGAAAGATCCACGAAATCTTCGCCATCCATGTCTTCGTCTTCCGATCCCTCCTCACTACTGTTCTCATTCATATCTACTTCTTGTTCCCCCTGTTCTTCATCGTCCGAGCTTCTCATCTTCTTTTTCTGTTTCTTTTTCTCGGCAGCCTAGATAGCATTCAACTATGAGATACATGGTAAAGATGTCCGATATTTTACCTTTGTCGACCCAAGAAACTTGAAGTTTTCGAAGCGATCGTCATCGGATTCGTCGAAAGCTTCGTCGGAGTCGATCTCTTCGTCGTCCTCACCCTTGATCTCGCCTACTTCGTACTCGTAGTTGTCCACCTCGTCCATGGCATGTCCCTTTCTTGACAATTGTTGTTCATCGTCGGCTTCAAAGACATCGGTAATGTCTCTTTCTTTAAATGAATTGGCCTTGAATTTTCCCTTTCCTTTATTTTTAGGCGAACGTTCGTTAACGGAACCTCTCTTCGCTTTACGTTGCGGAGCCATGGCGCAAGGAACTACGTCTTTTTCCCTTTTTTTTCATTCAGGAAAAAATCCATTCAGGATCCGTGACAGGGTAATTCACTGTCACGGCCAACCCAAAAAAGGCAACCTTTTTATCTTTGGCTGTAAAGCAGACAGGTCGGTATCTGTGCCATGTATCAATTGTTACTACCCAATTGGAATGGATACTTAAATGGTTCAGAGAAAACTTTATGCCTTCCTGTCTATTATAAATAAGCGGAATTATTCAAATAACGCGATGAGAGGCTAAGAGAAACCTCCATCCGCTTACTATTGCCAAATAAACCATTCAAACATCTGCATATCCACGTCTGGTTTAGGTTGAAGTCGGAAAATGTTGTAAAAGAAGTGTCTCAGACTTGTATTCTTTCTCAAGTTTCAGCTAGCTGACCATCAAAATATCCATTATAAAGAGGTGGCATTTCTCCGACGGGCTTTTTGTTACATTTCCTATCTGCTGAGTGTCATGCCGATAGGTGTGAAGATAACACGCACTCATATGCTTGCTGCAGCTGTGGCTGTGGCTGCTATTGGGGGATATGTCTATCATCAACAAAAACATAAGCGCGTCTACAACAACCGGCACATTCCCACTAGGACAAATAACCACAACAACTCTCATGCTACCAACATCCCACTCAGACGACGTCCAAGTACAGACGACTTTATCACTACTATCTTCTCCTCTCAATTGACGCTCCCGAAACCTGCGCTGGAGCTGCCTGAACTGCCCGAACTTCCGTCGATCGAAGAGATGAATGAAACCATGGCACGCTTGTACCCGTCCTTCGTTGCACAATTCGACACCATTCGAGAGAGTTACTCACATTTTTGGGAATATCTCACAATGGAAGAATTCCGCAAGATAGTGGAGCAAGTGCAAACAGAGGCCAAAGATTCATCATTGTATCCTGAAGTTGACCAAGACGCCTTTGTACGGTAAGTTAAGAAGAGGTCCGATTCAAGGTCAAAATGTTTTAATCGATTAGAACAGCAAAGGTAAAGGCTTGTCTAAAGAGGAAAAGACATTTCTTCAGTCACGAAAGCGTTTCCAAAGGGTTAGGTTTGCTGAATTCATTGGTGTCGATCCGAACCTGGTCCATGAAGAAGACGTACCCATGGTGGGTATCGCATCCAGCGGCGGTGGCTATCGTGCCATGATTGGGAGCTCCGGTTATCTGAAGGCAATGAAAGAGACCGGCGTCTTGGACTGTGTCACCTATCTTGCAGGCAAGAAGAAGAGGATGATGGTTCAGAGCCCGAAGTTACCATTTATCTTGTTTTAGGAGTGTCTGGATCGACGTGGACCATGGTACAATATTATAGTCTTCTGACACAACTGTCCTTTGATGTCCTATCAGATCACTTTAAGGACCACGTCCACACGCATATAGCCAATGTGTCCAACTTCCTTACCATCCTAAATGCATCATCACACAACACCAAAATTTTGTTGCAAGGCGTTATCCAACGTTATTTCCAACAAAATGGCAGTCTCAATCTGGTTGATATCTTTGGTGTACTGCTAGGTGGGGCGCTTCTTACTAGCTCTGAAAGTTCAATGCGGGAAGAAGGTTCAAGTACAAAAGAGAGAGCGGCTAAACCTAGGCTTCTCGAGTCCTCCGAGTTGAAGCTGTCTAACCAACGGAACTATATTGAGGACGGTTCCCAGCCAATGCCGATTTACTGCGTTGTACAGCATGAAATCGAGGATAAAGATGATAACGGAATAGAGAAAAAGGACGTATACAGGTGGTTCGAGTTCACACCCTACGATATGGGTAGTGAAGAAATTGAAGGTGATATTGCACAAACGCATAAACGATCTACTGACGTGTGAGGAATATAAAGCGTGGATACCGATCTGGGCGTTTGGAAGAGAATTTGAAGGAGGGAAAAATGCCGAAAGGTTACCCGAACAATCCATTGGTATTTTGATGGGGTAATACGAATTATCTGGGATCAACGATGTAATGGATCATTGCATTAATTGTCTTTGTCAGTATGTTCGGTTCTGCCTTTGCCGCTAGTCTGGCCCATTTTTACCAAGAAATCCGGGCTTTTCTGCCGGCTGCAGCGGTTACAAAGATGGATGAGACACTCATGAAATACAAACAGTCGATGTCGACGATCCATCCCATCTCGCCTGCATGCTATCCCAATCCGTTCTACAAAATGCCCCACCAAGAAGATAGCCGTTTGGGGAAACTCATGGAATCAAAGGATCTGTGTCTTATGGATGCAGGGATGGATAATAATATCCCATTTTATCCTTTGCTACGTCATGGACGAGATGTGGACGTGATCATTGCAATCGATCTTAGTGCGGATATTCAGACTGCCCCTCATTTTGAACGAGCAGAAGGATATGCAAAACAAAGAGGCATCCATGGATGGCCAGTAGGCGCAGGGTGGCCGAAAAGTGATATGGATGAACGTGCTGATCCAGAATCGGAAGATTCATATAATGGAACGGAGCGGATGTCTGAGAAGACAAAGGAAGCTAAAGAAAAGCCATACCCACTAGGCCCTTGCAATGTATTTACTTCCAGCACAACAGAGACAACGGCAACCGGGTCAGGAAAAGAAAGAGAGACGACTTATCCTGAAAGGATTAACCCCATCACTATTATCTATTTTCCTTTGATCGGCAATGACAACTATGACCCTGATTTTGATCCCCAGACAGCTGAGTTTTGCAGTACGTGGAATTTTGTGTACACTGCCGATCAAGTAAGCAAGCTGTCCGGTTTGGCTGAAAGAAACATGAGAGACAATGTTGACCAGATCAAGAGTGTATTAAGAACTGTTTGGGAACGGAAGCGAAGACATAGAAAACAATGATTTCATTTAAGTCAATGAAAAAAAGAACTGGCTATGGCCTATTTTCCAACTTGTGTAGGCGTTCCACTTGCTCTGGTGTGCCTTTGTTCTCTATCTGTCGAATAATGTTTGGGTACAAATCCCAAGGCGCTTGCCGTGAGTCTGCCTTGCCTACCGCCGGAGCAGTTTCCTTTATTGTTGGTCCGCTAAGCTCGCTGGGATGGCATTCACACCGTTCGACTCCGTTCATAGCCTCTCGATAAAGAGATGGATGTGTCAGTATGTTTTCTGTTGCTTGTTGCTTGTTAGACGTCATATAGTGGGAAGCTCTGGGGAAAGAGAGAAGAACCAAAAGAAAAGTCGAAAGACAATGCTGATTACTGTGACGGTTTGTTTCATTTCTCGCATGGATGTACGAGCTTCCGAGGAAGTACCCGATTCCATTCGGCATTGGCAATACAGTGTGACAGAGTTCTTTTACCTTGGACCTGCAGCATTTTAGCATCAATAGATCGATTGCAAAGAAGATCCGGTTTTGTCTAAAGTGTTCAAAAGTACTATGAAAGACTGGCTCCTTAACGGTGTGTACAGGGTAAGGAAAATATATACTGCCTGTTACTGGCACACTACCGACCGGAAAAGCTACGATAAGCATGTTTAAAACATTACCATAACTTGCAGCTTCTGACAAGAGTTTTGCAAGTTGATGAGCTGAACCAGTATGCCTTGCCTGAATGTGTATTCAACGCCGATTAAGTAATGCAATATGCATGGGTGGCAATGCATATCGCTTGTAATATAGCTCAATCTCGGCGAAATCAAAAACCAATCTCAAATCCTAAGATATCGGTTCATGTGAAGAAATTGTACTTTACATTTGTCCGTTTGTAAAGTTCTGTAATCATGTATGCTATTGCATGAAAAGAAAGGTTACTGTAATATTGTATACTCACCATGGCGGATAAGCTGCTGTGCCTCACAATAGGGTAGGCCATACATTACAGTGTCCCAAATGCTCTAGAAACTCTACGCCAGAAAGGCGCTTTCTCTTCCCGCGATGCAGCTGGCCAAGCTACGGCGTAGGTCCCCGTCTCCAGGGGAATACCCTTCGCGGCTAAGTTAACTATGAACTTCTCTTGCTGTGAATGTCTTTAGTAATGCAATCCTGCTTTCTTCTTGAAGCCAAGTTTTATTTAAAGTGGGGCAAAGATTCCTTGATAAACAGTAATATATATTGGATTAAGTTGGCTTTTTTCGTGTCTGTGCTTGGTCTCTCCCGGCAGCCCTATCATCCATACATCATATTTCGTGCTTCTTCCTCTTCTTCTTCCTTTGCTTGCTGTTCGGATTCCACAGTCCTTCTGCAAAGCGGACATGTATGATGCAGCTCCAGCCATGGAACCAGGCAATCACGATCGAAATAATGACCACTAAATATATTTCTGAGTTAAGCAAATCGTCCGCTTCCTCTAAAAGGCTTACCATGGCATGCTAGTCACCCGGCCAGCACTGCTTCTCAGGTTATCTTTGCAGATAATACAAGTCTCATCTCTACCGAGCCAAATAATCGATGAGCATTTCTCCTTACCCCAATGACGCCGATATTTACTCATCTAATTCGCTCGGTCGGATATCAGGCAAAAGGCGGATAAATCGTTGTGAAGCAGGTGGTGGACCCTTAGCATTACTCTGCGATTCCTCAAGCAACTGTGACACCAAGTTATCTAGGAACTGTTCCTGATCATGATCTCCTCCTTGCTGCATTTGTTCTCGGAATCGATTGAATAAGCTGTTCTATCTCTCATGAGCATGTTCTGATTCTCCAGTGTTTGTATCCTTCTTACTTTGCTGTCTGTAGCAGTTGGTCTAGTTGGGGTGCTGGACGTGACACCCCAGCTTGGCTATGCGGCGTCATGAAATCGTCTAAATCAACATCGTATTTACTTCTTTGTCTGGGTTGTGTTGTTGCAATATTCAATTCGTCTGCAATATACTATGTGAGTGATTTATAGAGGCATGAATTGTGTACCAAAATAGCTAGCCATGGTTTTAGATCACTTAGCGATGACGAAGATCGATGGCCACGTAATGTATCTGGACTCACTCGTATTTTAAAAGAATTAATCCATGACGTTGCCCTTTGTGCTCAGCACGTGCGGACAAACTGAGGACTATGCAAAAAAGGGACAAAGAAATGCAATAGCAACCGAGAAATCACAAGAGCACAGGATACAAACGCCAAAAGTGAGAATTGTGAGTATAAAAGCGTTTTATAAAAGGGGATATGGAGATCATTTTTTTGCATGGTAACGATGACCGCCAAACCCATTGAGCTGGGCTTTTCCTTTGATTTTCTCACCTGGCCTTTAAGAGCATCTGTTGCCAGAAGCCTTGAACAACTCCTTTGCGGAATTGGCAAACGCATTGGTCCATTGTATCTTTGATGAAATGGATGGTATCGGTTGATAGTGTTTTGAAACGTATTACACGCTTCGTTTGCAGTACGGGCCACCAAATGGAAGTTACTAGGTCTGAAGCCTGCGGAAACTCCAGACGGTTTGTAAAAGATCACCGTGTGTATCGGTGAGCGCCCTGTTCCGAAGGGGACTTCTACCACGCAGAATATCAGACTGACGAGGTAAAATTGTTCTTTGCAGCTCTACTTCCTGTGAAAACATGGATATCCTATTGGTTATGCTACCTGGACCTACATTGCTAATGTTTCATTGAGGTTATTCAAGCTAAAACGTTTATATCGCTTTTTTTGTTTGTATCCGTCCCTTCCATGAGACTGACGACAGACTGAGGCTTTTTCTTCTTTGGCATCTTTGAAACACAGTGCCATGCTGACAAAAAGAGAGCCTGTCTATGTGATGGTGCTTAATCAATAGAATTAATCACGGGAAACCCAGTTTGTCTTTTATCGAATAGACTGTTTAGGGTTGAAGCCAAGGGGAAATCGATCGGAATGCAACCTTTTTACATCACTTAATTGTATCTCGGCAGACCATTAATGTCATATGGGAATCATTTTCGCTCAATAAATGATGTAAACTTGGCTTCATTTTAATTTGCATAGTACATATCAAGTAAAGGAACTTGCTTATGTCCAGTTTTCTCAAACATACGAATTAAGACAGAATCGGCAAATTTATAAAACAGAATATATTTGCATAGCAGTGAACAAAATTATTTAATGTTGACTTATCTTAATACGACCTTGGATGCGAGGTAATAGCTAAAAGTGAAAGTCGAGTATACCTTGGCAATATCACGCAGTCAACACTAGAATCCTGTTATTCGAATCTAATCGTTCCTTTTTGAATTAGTGAATTAGCATAGCTTTTCAATTTAGAGGTTGTGTTTAGCTTTTCCTTAGAAAGCCAAATTGATCAGTCTTTAGATCAACGACCATTCTACCCTTTTTGTTCGTCAGAGATCCTTATCATCAACCTGAAATCCTTTGATCCATCCCTTCCATTTTTTTTTCAATTAATTTGTCCTTCCAATATCGGTTGCCAATCCACCCATTATCCTCAGAACTTTCTGTAAAAACGTCCCTTTTTTCCATTTCTTTTTCCTGCATATCTGACCCAACAGGATATTAAGTTGTATCATAGCGTAACTTTCCCTTATTGACATGGACGTAGCTTGCATACCATCCCTGACCCAAACAGCCACGGTTCCACTTTATTCTTTCTTGACTTGATTTTCTTAGATTGTTTTTTTAGGTCGCTTTGTTGGTTCGTTCTAAACCAGAATAAAAGAAAGAAACAAAGTCCTTTTGAATGTCCTTAGGAGTATTCACTATCACAACGTTACTAAAAGGACAATGGACTGGGTATACAATAGACCCCATGCTCAAGTCTAACAGTTTCGTGTACATGCACAAACCTGCTGTACCATCAGCGTGATAATACGGGACCTGCTACCACGTTTTTATTTGCACACAATTCCCGGCTACTGACGATCTCTGTTTGTTTGAAAAGCAACCGTTACACAGTAACTTGCTTCCAGTTGTTCGATCGATTTGCACGAGTCATCCGTTTTCTTTCGGAGTCAAAGGGAACAGTTACCATTGGCCATGCTATCGGATATCAAATGGATGAAGATGAGAAGTAACTGATACGCGATTGCCGTGTTTTCCACAAATGATCAAGCACAGATACCGGAGAGAGGGGCTATATAATATCTGGCTGTTTATTTTGATGAGGCTATTTTTTTCTTTATCTACATAGGCGTTGAAACCATGGTCCAAATTAGTTTGGATCGAAAATAAGTGGGATGGCAAGATTTTTAGACGCTAGACTTTTTCTGTGTAAGGTCGATTCAGCTAGCGTTCGGGTTCTTTCTTCTCGAATCAAAAGCATTCTGCTTCCACCTACATTGCACCACTTACCTTATCTATGCTCTCTTTGCCAAAACGCCCAATAGCCATTATTGCTTTGGCATCGACTGCTTTATTGTTGACATTGCTATATTTGATCAGCTTGCATTCTAATGTTGCGGTGAAACATTACAAAGATGGAAGGTCTGAAAATTTAAAGCGTCTACCCCTTGCAGTTGAAAATACAGAGAATCTTGATGGCATCGTGCTGACAAAGAACCGATGGGAGCAATGTCTAGCTCCAGGGAATACGCCATCTTACTACCTTTCTATTGTAATCGTCACCCGTATGGATGACTATGCCGAGTATGATGAAACACTTGCAGGATTAAAGGGCTCACAGAGATCATCAGGAATCAGTATCTTCGATTTCAAAACTTCTTAGACAGTGCATTTCTACTAGCAGAGAATACCCAAACACCAACAGAAATGCTGATTGTAGAATGGAATCCACCTGAAAACAGACGAAGAGTGGTAGATGTCTTTGTAAGTAATAAAGCAGAACGATCGAAGTGGGGGACGCTGACGAAAACCACCTGGCCACATCTAGAGATTTCGCCAGTCACCGTATTTGTCCTACAGGATCATCACTGTACCCAAAGCTATTCATGATGCACTTCCCAACCGTGGTAATTCACCACTCCATGAATTCGAGGGAAAAAATGTGGGTATACAATTTGCACGTGGAGAGTTTGTGGTCTGTACAAATCAAGGTAAAAAAAAAAAAAAGGGAAGGGAAAGAGATGGACGTGCGCACGGTTGCGATATTCTCCTTCTAAACAACGAGCGGCTGTAGATGATATTTGGTCTCACAACTTCCATAATGCTGTCAAGTCACGTGTCTTCAGAAAAGACATGATCTACTTGCAACACCAAGATCCTCATAACATGTACGTGATAACCAATGAAGTCAAAGGAAAAGTATTTGTTGACATGCTCCACAGCCACGAGAACTTTCCCCCGTCCATTGTTGATCTGCCTCCGTTTGCAGATGATGAGACGCTGTACGAAGCGTGTAAACTAAACGAACACAATCGGGACAACTTTGAAGTCCCCGAACCCACTAAAGTAACTACACAGAATATCTTGCATATAGCTGACCAAGCTGGTGACTTTACCATGGCGCATCGGGACACTTGGAAGCGGATTAGAGGTTACCGGGAGACAGGAGGTGTTGCTTGGTAAGTTTTTTCCCGCTTAAGAATATGCTAAGCTCAGCCCATGGCAAATTTGTTTGTTTTCTTTTTCCCTTTCTTTTTTTTTTTTCTAGGATGGACATTGAACTTATCTGTACCGCGGCCTGGACTTTTGACATTCCTGTGGTGTATAATGAACAAGGTTTTACTTGTCACCAACACCATAGCAATGTTTGGGAGAAGACACCTGAGCGTCATACGGACAACAAACATATCGACATGGGAGAGATCATGAGAAAAGAAAAAGTATATCTAAATACGGAGGGACAGTGGGGATTGCAGCATATAGATATTTGGAAACTTCAGTTAGAGTGTATGGAATTCAAAGGAGGACTTTATTTGTAACACAAAGTAAACAAAATGTGGGGTGGCAGTGATGGAATGAAAACCTAGCCAGTTACACACAAAACTTTTTAAACGTTATTTTTTTTCGGCCGGAGCGTTTTAACGGGGAATGCATGTTGTGTTTTTTTCCCGTCTTCATATTCAATGTTGGCAGCATATCTCTGCAATTCTAAGTGATCCTAAGTAGAGTTATGACGGCACAACGCATCACTGACGTTTTTGGAGAGTTTAGCCAAGGTTACCAAAGTGTAACTGACTGTCACTTTTTTTTACTCACACCCAAACCTTATTTTGAGGAATCCAAGAAATCAAGGCGACGCAGTAACCAAGGATAGATCGACTCACATGGCCAGTAACCGGGAACCAATACATCAGGTTACACAGACCAGAAGAAGAACAGTGCTACGGTGATTACCTGGTTTCAGATCTTTTTAACATTGCAACAACACAGAATCAGATCTTTTTTTTTTCGTATTCAACCTACTGGTTTTATGGTAATGTGCCGAGAGGTCCGAACCATGCTGTTGAAGGAATTCTTTTCCCGTTGTTTTTCTGTTTACTGCTTTTTTTTTCGATATCTTTTTGGGTTTTTGCTGGAGGAAATTTTCGTTCGTATTGCTTCCTACAAATCGCTTTTCACACGCAATATGAGTGGTGCAAAATCCTAAACCATTGCATAGCCTGCGGGAGAAGAACCCAATTAGGGAGTGTCTCCGGGTCAGCGTTTTAAGTTCCGCTCTCCCTGCACTGGTGCGCGCCCGCCTGCGCAGGGAGAGGGGAATACATTGACGAAAAGCAGCATAGGAATTGTAAGGAGATAGAGAGAGTGAGTTGCATGATGATATGAAAGGGGGAAGCAATGATCCAAAAGGGAAAAGAACTGTATGCAAGGAGAGGGGAGATCATTTAAGGATTTGTTTTACGCCATTTAGTCAAGAGCACACCAAAAAAAAAAATTAGAAGAAGACAGAGCAAATCAATCATTTTGGGAAATTTTCCCATAGGGAACCCAGGAGCCCTCTTTTTGTGCCCGCATTTTCTATACTGTGATCTAATTATGGTCCGTCCGTAATTCTTCTTTGGAACCCGCTCACGCTATATAAAAACCCCCAACTTTTCATTCCGCAAAAAGTTTTTGAGTATCCTCTTTCCCTTGATATCTTCTGTTTAACTGAATCAATAATAGCCATGACAACCGAACTTCAACACGAACATGTCGATATCGAGACAAAGTACCAGGTTACCACGACACCATTAGTTGCCCCTCCTACCATTGCAAACCCTGGTCCACTTGGTCTCTGTGGTTTCGCCCTCACTACCTTTGTTCTTTCCCTTCACAACGCCGGAGCTGGCGTTCCTGCTGATGGTCCTCATAATGTTGTCACTGGTCTCGCCTTCTTCTATGGTGGCCTTGTTCAGGTAAGAAAGGGAGAATACCAACAAAGAAAACATTGTCTTCAAAAACATTTGTTTTGACCTGTGAATTTTTTTTTTGTTTTTTGCTTTCATTTTAGCTTCTGGCAGGTATGTGGGAATTCAAGACAGGAAACACCTTTGGTGCCACTGCATTCTCCTCTTATGGCGGTTTCTGGTTATCTTTTGGTCTGATCTTCATTCCTGGCGCCAATATCACGGCGGCTTACAAAGATCCTAGTGTATTGGATAAATCTCTCGGTTTCTATCTGATTGGTTGGGCCATCTTCACTGGTATCATGTTGATCGCCTCGCATCGATCTTCCGTCGGGCTTGTCAGTTTGTTCTTCTTCCTGTTCGTCACCTTTGTTTTGCTTGCTGCTGCCAAGTTCAACAACAGTCTGACTACGCAAGTGGCTGGTGGTGCATTTGGTGTTATCACTGCCGTGATCGCTTGGTACAATGCACTGAGCGGTCTCTTGACGAAGGACTCCTCTTACTTTTTGTTGCCGACTGGTCGCCTTAACTAAAGTGTGACACCAGCTTTTTCCCTTGTTTTTCCGCCATTCCGTTTTTTTCTTACATCTACTTCTACTATGTTATTTAGTTTGACAAAACGATATATTCCTTTTCTAATATAATACATTCATTCGATGGATGCTACCAACGTATACTGATCTATTAAGGGTATGATTTTGTTTTGTGCGACCAATATTCATATTTGGGGAATCACCTCATGGGAGAAGCGCCACAAGCCTCCGTGCAGCATATATACAGGCCAAATAGATAGACAACATAAGCGAGCGAAAATCTCTCTAAGGAAAAGAAGATTGTACTAAAGTCTATTCTGGAATCCGTTTAGCTATTGGCGCGAAGCAGAACGGAAAAGGAGAAACAAGTACTTCGGTGGCTTTGTACTTTGAATGAAATGCTAAGCTTCAGAGTTCTGAAGAAAGACACAGACACAGCTCTTCTCGATTGGCTAAGACCAATGCATCCAGAAGATCCTTTTCTAGCATAATCTTATGCACGATAAACTTTTGTTACGTCTACTAGAAACAGCCTTACACAAACATGAAGCAAGCAATACAAATGTTTCTAATCATTAATTTCAAGCGATATGATACCTGTAGGGAGCATCCCGTTTTATTTCGGCAAACCTAAATATAAGAAAAAAGGAGAGAAACCATGGAATCTTTTTAACCTGTAAACTCTCTCTTTCACAGTGTTTCCAAACCTCACATTTTCCTGCAGATCTTAATATCTCGTTTTACAGGCCAACGTTTTTATCAAAAGTTTATACGAAGCGTTGGAGTTAACTGCGTTCCGATTTGCAGCGCGGAGACGCGCTTTAATCTGCAAATTCGTGACAGCAGAAGGACGGTCTAACATTTTCTTTTTGCAGTAACTGCACCCCCTTATCGCGCAGTTTTCAGCCAAAAGCATACTGGAAGGTCATGCTCTTTGATTTCAACATTCCGTATAAATCAAGCACGGATCGTGCGTCAATTGACAAGCTTAGACTCATTTTGTCGCGTTTTAGTCAAAGTAAATAAACAATTGTTCCAAGATTGATGGGAACTTAAGAGATGGAAGACACTGGTAGCTTATGCGCACATTATTTTAGTGGAGCCAGCAGTAATTGCATTGAACCAAGTCATTGACACTGATAAGGTACACATTACACACCTGTTTGCTTTCTCTTTTCTGATTCCGGTTGTAAGAAGGCCCATGAGATGAAACCCGTCCCCATCGATTTCGTTCCGCACCATGTCACTCAGTTAACGCGTGTTACTGCAGAATACGACGTTTCCAATGTAACTTTTTGCGCGGCTTAGATACATTTCATACCCATTGCTTTGCTTAGAATACCATCCAAGAGCTACGATCGAGACATGACTTGATCGCTGTCCGCCCGACGACCGCTGAAGCCTTTGTCAATGCTTGCACTACTCTGAACATCGACGTTATCTCATTAGATTGTTCTCAACGAATTTCATTTTGCATCGATCCATTTCATGTGGAAAATGCGATTCAACGCGGAATTTTCTTTGAGATCTGTTATGCACCAGGCATCCGTGGTAAGCAACAAGCAGTTCATGCGTCCAGTTCGGGGGAAAGTAATGCAGTATTACAGACAACACAGCTCGTATCTACTTGTTTCAAATTGCAAAATTATTAACTAGTTATACTGGCGGGAAGAATATCATCATATCCAGCGAAGCACAGATTGTGTCGGAGATTCGGACTGCATTTGATATTGCAAACTTGTAGGTTTACTTGCCTTATAATAATTACATCGACTGATCCAGATTTGCTAGTGGACGATCTGTAGGATTATCCAAAGATTATGCAAAGTTTGCAACCCAGAAACACGGTGAACAACTACTGAAGAAGATTGGTAAATAAAAGACGCAAGCATATTGTACATCAGTTTCTGTAGGAGAATGACCCGGATAATGCAGCCCCTCTCCCTCTCCCCTGTTTTGTAAATTATGTATGTTGTATGACCCCACATAGATAGCATTAGCTGGAATACATGTATATAGCATATCAGGAGAAGAAAGGGATAAATGCATGAATTACACATCAGATAATGAAAAGGTTTCTACGATGCTTTTAAAGGCTCGCAATTAACAAAATAGCAGATAAGACAACATGGCTTATTTAAAGGTGTTTGCTGGTATTTCAAATGGGCCATAAAACTCTGCAGCCATCCTGTGCGACTTAGATACACTTTGGAAATTCTAGGTAACTGATCTATTATCAGCATGCACAAGAAGGGGTGCTGCATTAAGAATAAAGTTACGCCTTGAAAACATGCTTTAGAGTAGTGTATTGTTCAAGCTAAATAATGTAATAGTCATCGTTATTTTGCTTATCCTTTACTATATTACTACCTCGACTCCTAATCAGGAAGCACGTTAATGCTGATATTCCTTATTGTGCTTTTTCTCGAAATGCCATAACCATAGCTGACAACATTCAATTAGCGATCATCAACAAAATTTCATCAATCGGTCTTTGGGGATTTCCTTAAGGCGCGGCTCCGGATTTGCATCGGGGCGATCCCAGCTATAGGCCGAAACGCCAAGTACATTACCTATGTTGATGTGAACAACAGTGAAATTGGGACTTGGCCCGAAACAAACGTATATTCGATGTTTATTGGCATTCTGCAAACAGCACACATAATACAATGGTGTTCTATAGGCTAGACAGACACAAGTGAAAATAAAAGTATAGATAGTTGTAAAGTTAAACAACGAATAAGATTTTGCTGCAATAACTGTGTTTAGGGTTCGGCTGATCTGACTGCCACTGGTGGCCGGTTGCTACTGCCATCGTTCGTAGAATAGACAAAATTGTCATCTGAATAAGGACGACTCATATTCATACACAGGTCCCATGACAGCGCTTTGAAGACCTGTTGGAGTATGTAGCAGCCATTTTTCAGCGATCGAAAACGTCAAATTTTTCAATTTGTGCTCCAGCATGATATGGCCGGTCAACTCGTCTATCCCGTTTTTACCGGCAGTAATCCAGTCTTGGAAAGCTGCATTCACCTTACTAGCCGAGGGTTTTTTGGCAATAGCTCATTCATTGGAATTTTGATCCCGAAGAATCCTGGTTATGCCTATCTGCCACGCGATAGCACACACGCGATCGTATAGATTCCCATAAGGGAGTCGCCAACCTTTGGCGGTGACAGAGAGTACCTCTTTTATCGCATGCAAGCTCCAATTGAATTCAGCGACTGTTGCTTCGTTTATCTGGGTTGTCGTATATGGATGCGACCATGTACAAGAACAGGTGGTATGGCAGTCTGCGAGACCGCGCTGTGCAGCCGCTGGCGAAGCGACGGCGCTGGATTCGATGTCTGTAAATCGGTTTAGGAATGAATATGTCTTTTCACGCAGTAACACACGGCTTGGAAAAGTGAAAGCATTGTCTTTGTGATTGGCCGAGAAGTTTTACAGATTTGGCTCGGCGTGTTCATCAACGGTAGGACTCAGAAGTCCATCATCATACGCCTTTTGGATGGAGAAAACGTATTTTGTACAAAATTGATCAATGGCTCTACTTTGCTCTCTTACCAAACCCCATTCGCTCATTTATGGGGACTGTTTCACATCTGAAGGGATACCTTGAGCTTTGGCCTCGGTACTCCCTGAGGCTGATCATTAGCACTCAGGATCCAACGGATTGTATCCATCCATGTCAACACCAGCACCTGTAAAGGCTTTGCGTACAGGGTACTTGGGTAACTTGTCCCAATTAATGGATGCAATAACGGCTTTTACTTGAGGAGAATCTGTCGGTCATGATGCCTCAATCCGAGAGTAGCTATGTAAGGTAATGGGCGAGCTTGAATGAGGGTCAATAAGTATTCTGGAATGATTCCGTAGGATAAGAAGTGACAGCGCCTCTGACAGGCTTCAGATTGGATGGTCAACAGGCGAGATCTGCGGTAAATAACCAGTACTGGACTGGTTGGTCTGTGTTTGGACGCAGACAGCTTAGCCAAGTAGAAGTAAAACAGGTTGCAAAATAAAGGCACTTTTCATAGCAATAAACCTAAAGATCCTCAAAATGGAACATTCCTATTGCGTTATATATGAAGAACTATCTTCCTAGGATTGCACAGCTCGGAAATACTTGGAGAGTTTTTACATTGCACATGAAGAAAACGGAACACACAAGGAACGCAGAAAAAGAAAGCTTAAATAAATAGAGCTTTCTAGGTCTACAAAAAAATCTGAGCGACGATTTTGTATCCTCTTTTAGAACCTAGAGTAGAAGTAGTTTCAATGGTACATATGTAATAGTGGTTAAAATTGCCTGCTTTTACCCATTCCTACAAGAATAGTCCGCTTAAAGTAACTGAAAATGACATTTTGCAATGTATTGACGCCATGACGGCTAGAAGAGCCTCGATTAATCAGATTAGCGCGTAATAATCTGGGAAACATCTTCTCTACGCCTTAGTTTCTAGATTTAGCTGTTTATTTTATACTTGTAACGATGTTCTTGTTGATACACTCGGACGGAAAACCATTTCGAGCTAAAAAAAAAAAGTTTCAGCGGTTCAACTTCGCCTAATAAGTTTTAACGGTTCTAGAACAATTTGCCCGATCTCTGACATTGACGACGCGGATAGCAGTTCTGCCACACTGCTTGCTAAGCAATCTAAATAAATAGACTCCGGCAGCCTTAGTAAAAACGGTTCACTACTGATTTTCTAAGGTTAATTCATTTTCCGAGTCCAATGTCCCGATAGCTATACTTCTGTCATTGATGAGACACTTCTTTAACGTGGACGATATTGACTGGAAATATGGATATAGGACACATTTTGACGAAGTCTCATATTTCTAACAGGATAATTTGGGTGTCTATTACCGCAAACAGTTAAAAACAACTATCTGTCTTGTTTACAAAGTAACAAAAATCTTCCGTTCGCAACCTATTTTTATGATGCAGCGTTTTATAAGCATGCCCGTCCTGGGGCGCGGAAAACGATGTTCGACGGCACAGCAAATTTTAGATTAGCTTTGGGCCAAGTAAGGGATATCTTATGACCTGTTTGATTTACACATGGGAAAAGAAAGGAGTGAGCGAAGATTGATTTTGTATGTGAAAAGGTAGCTTTGCAGTTGCTATTGAAGATTGTTATCGGTAAGACATTTCCCCCAGGGTTTCTTCGATTAGGTGACATTGGAGATAATAGATTGTTGATGCAACAGAAAAGCCAAACTTCTAGGACGTTGTTTTCAACAGAAATTAACCTATTACGTTCCATCCGTATTAAATTATCTTGATGCATCGCCTTTCTAAGGTTACCTTGGCAAGGGTCAATGGTATGCTTTTTGATGTACTTATTAAATCTCTTTTTTCTAGGCAGGAGGCTTATTTACCGTTTTCCTAGCATGTTTGACGAACTTATGCTCGTGAACCGATTGCTTAGTCTAATACCTTTCTACAATATCTTTGTATGGGATGATACTACCTTTGTGAATAGATGTGCTTGGCATGAAATTGACGTTCTACATCTCCACGTTTTCCTTTTAATCTGCACTTCTCCGTACAATTTGTATTGCGCGCATGATAGGGAAAAATAATTAAGGCTTATAGTTGGCAATACTGTCAGGAAGATTTGACACGGAGCCTTTCCAGTCTTTCACAAGTACGCCACAAGCACTGTGGACAAAAAGAAGTCTCATAGGTTGCATAAATGGTACAAACCGCATACAAGTCGTACAGACGTCGCAAAGCTCGTGTGTTTTAAAGCAGCACCAATCTGAAGAAAGTCGCATTTTTATGACTTGAGGCTTTCCTGCGACGGGTTCAGTTTTCTATTTCGCAGTGAAGAATGCCGCTTCACAGTACAAGATACTAAGGTCTATAATGGAACCAACGTGTTCTTCAACAATTTGTTATAATACCTAAACGTTGGCGTCTTGTTAGGCTTTAATCGAGCCATTAACCATTTGAACGAAGGCATTCCCATAGAAGAAAAAAGGATGTTTATTATCGTGCCTGATTAAATGGCATATCTCTATTAGACCCACTAAATGGGACAAAAGAACATAGGTCCATCTTTGGTAAATCTAGGTAATAGTATCCAGATTTCTGGACTACTACTCTCTGATACAACTCTTAGCTCGGCTAGTTGTTTTCCCCTTGTTTACCGCATCGGTTCAGGTCGCTTGCAACCGAAGCTATACTACGGCGTATAACTAAATAAGGTGCCTTGATTGGGGTTGTGTTCGGGAGTTATGTTTTCTAAGAGACTCTTTTTGTTTCCGTTTAATCACTTATGATGCATTTTTGTTCTCTTAGTCCTCAATTAAGGATAGGAACCGTTAGAATCTATTTATATGTTGTGGCGATGCTAAACTTTTAAAGATTTATGCATCAGCTGCAGGTAGTTGGCAGGATATTCACTCCGTCAATGCCAAAGGAGACAAGAATGCAAGGTTTATTACTAACCTTTCGATGTGTGGAGAATCGGTGCATTTCTAAACGTGAGCCTTGGAAAAGTAGAACAGTCGTTTACTGATGACTTGCATATGATTACAGTGACCTGAAACGTTACTTTGCAGTTTCCTTTCTTAGATGAGGATTACTGCAGGAATCATGCTATAAACCTCAATAGTTTTAACATGATTTAGCAGAATGGTCAATGAATTTGTTCGCAAAATAGAAAAATAGGGCTAACACTACAAGTTTTTTTATATCTAAATAACATCAACAGAAAATACATAATGTTTTCAAGCAAACAAATATTTTACAGCATCTTGCTTACGATCCAGACAAGGATTGATCCACTGACTATGGTTACAGGATTGTGTTTGGTGAAACTAGCCGAGTTGGGCTGTTTAGTAGACCCAGCTGAAGGCGTCACCGCGTTTCTGATGGAAGTAGATGCTGGTGTGGGTGATGATGTCGTACTGGGCTTTGCCACGGTAATATTATTGTTGGTAGGATAGACAAAGTTTGTTTCCCAGTAAGGTTGGGCGACGTTCATGCATTGATTCCAAGGTACGACGCGGAATGCCTGTTGAACTTGGGGTAGCCATTTCTCTGCCATAGCAACTGTGGCGTTATTCAATTCGTGTTGCAGAGTGATATGGCCAGTGGCTGTGTCCGAACCATTCTTGCGTGCTGCGATCCAATCTTCAAAATATCCGTCCACAGTAGAAGGTGGGAGCTTTCCGCCACCAGATCCAGGCATGTTCCAGTCATTTGAATCATAATCCCACAGAATCGTGGTCATGCCCATTTGCCACGCGATAGCACGCACGCGATCATCTACATCACCATAAGGCGGTCGCCAGCATTTGGTGGTGATACCAAGGACTTCCTTTATCGCATGTAAGGTCCAATAAAACTCAGCTACAACTTGCTCATTTGTTTGGGATGTCATGGCAGGGTGCGACCAAGTATGCACACAAATGGTATGTCCATCTGCAAGAGCACGTTGTGCAGCTGCGGGATTGCTGAAAACATTGGAGCCAATAACTAGTATCGGCCACGGCAAAAATGGATTAGCCAGTTGCTTCAGACAAAACTGGAAGCAAGAGAGGCAAAGGGAAGGGTGAAGGTCAACTTACAGAATAAGGCAGCCTTTTGTTTGTGCTGCGCCAAAAAGTCATAGAGATGTGGCTCAGCCCACTGACCAGCATCAGTGCCCAGTGGTCCATCATCATATGTCTGAAACAATGGAGGAAAGATGGATAGAGAGAGAGAGGGAGAGAAAGAAACAGAGAGAAAGATTGTTAAATGATCATACACTGATGAATTTTTAGTTCTGTAACTTACCAGGCCCCAGTCACCCACTTGAGGACAGTTCTTGACATCTGCAGGAACGTCTTTTCTCTTTGGTTCAGTGCAACCTGTTGCACTCCACCAGCAATCAGGATCTGATTGGTCATAGCCAGCCATGTCAACGGTTCCATCACTTTTTGCTTTGCGTACGGTTATGTTTGGCACTTTCGCCCAGTCAATGGCATTGATCGCCGCTTTCACTTGCGGAGAATCAATTGGGGGAGATTTCCACGTCTGTGGATAGCCTTGCAACGAAATGGGGGAAGTAGAAAAAGGGCCAGTGGGGATAGTGGAATCATTAGCAGGATATGCCTGTATATTTCCTGGTAAGGGCTTAACATCCGATAACCAAGCGGGTGAGGACTGAGGAGGATAGTTTCCAACGGTTGAGCTAGCCGAAGTCGTGCTAGCCTGTGGTGCTATAGAAGAGGAAGAGGAGGAGGAGGAGGATTTTGTTGTTAAACTTGGAGCAATAGTACCGGTAGAAGTGGTAGTACTGGCTGCTTGAACCGTGGCCACTGTAGCCCAAAGAGCGAAGGGATACCATTGGTACTTCATCTTCATCGTTCGAAGGAGATAACAAGGGGAAGAAGATGTACGATCTGGCGATAAAGGGTATAAATAGCCAAAAGGCAGGCAAACGATCAATAGTCTCGAGACGCCCAACAGCCATGTTGTGGGTTGTGTGCCAGGTAAAAATAAATTTCGCTAAATATGGCAAAAAGAGATGCAGGATATCTTAAGACGATCACCCTCAGCCTCCTATTTGTTCCTCATGGCATTCAGCCCCGGGGCGGAGCAGTTAGTTGACTCGCTTTGTCGATCTTGTTCCCAACGGAAAAGTCCTTATCTTAACTAAGCAAATCCGGTTTTTGTAGACAACTCCTTTTATAGTTTAAACAAAAAAGATAGAAGAAAAGAAGCGAGCAAATACAAAAAAGCAGCAAAATGTCGCATGCTTTTTTTTTTTTGGACGTGAGATTGTTATGTAAAAGGAAAAAGGGAAAAAAAAAAGAAATAAACGGAAAGGTGCCCGTATATATATGTTTGTCTGTGCAAGGTGTAGTGTGTGAGTGTGAGTGTGTGTCAATGTGTAGATCTGTGTGTGTAAATGAGTTGCATATGTTGAGCGTTGTGTGTGTATATGAGTTTGTGTGTAGGTGGATAGGGCTGTGTGTGTGCGAATGTATGTGCCGTGGGGAATGGTGTATGTGCAGTTGTTAATAAATTGAATTGTTTCGCCTTTTGTCCATCAGTTCCCATTATTTTTTTACTTTGTGCGTCGTCGGGCTTTCTTTTCAGTGTCACCATCGGCGGTTAGATCCATTTCGGACGATAGGCCTAGCCGATAGACACCACTGGAGGAGGAGGGATTAGCGGTTGTAGATGAATTAGCCCGCTTGGGACAATAGCGATATTCCGGAAACGCCTCCTTGTGCGCCTGTTTTTCTTGTTCAGCCAGATCATGCCATGGCTTCTTTTCTTTCTCCGTCAATCGGGCCCACCGGCGCGAAGCACGTCTAAGAAGCACATTAATTTCCTTGTGCAACACCGTATTTGGCACTTACTTCGAGATCTCTTCTGCACGTAAAGTGGGATCTTGTGTTTTGAGAGCTTGTCCATAGTGACAGCGGAACTAGAAATAATCAGATGAATTAATTATGAATGTCAAAAGACAACTAAAGTTATGAATAGAAGCTTACATGTATCCATGCGTTGCGTGGGCGTTTAATGTGAGCATTCTTTGTCAAGAACATGGTCGTGTCTAGTCCAAGTGAAGCTTTTTTTGTGCCGTGAACCATAAATGAAACACGCGCGAATGAGGCTTGCTTTTGATCTCGGGTATCTGCCGAAGCACATGCAAGTGCCTCCGCGGCATCACGCTTGTTGTCTTCGGTCAAGGCGGAGTCATCTTCGGACACAGAAGCATTCGGAAGACGGAGGCAGTTTAGAAACGTGTCTGCTACCAATGAACCTGGGTGTCTTTGGATAGCAGCCGAGGCAGCCGTGGCGGAAGCAGCGGCCATTGTAGGAGACATGACTTCGTAATCGTTTGATTGTTCTGGATCAGGCTTGGGTTTTATGGAAGGTAAGGCTTGAGAAGATCGGCGCGGAATGGGTATCTGCAGGGCGGGTATCTTGCGGAAGAACGACAATTTACGATGATGAGGAAAAACCGCAGGTGTGGTTGCCCGTCGATCCAATAAGCGTGGCGAAGGTGGGTTGGATGAGTCGGAGGATGAGGCAGAGGAAGAAGTGGATGATAAAGATGATAACGATAAACGATGTCTTTCTTTTAAAGCAGGGAATAAGTCTGGCCTAAAGGCAGATTCGTACTGGTTTGTGTCGAACATCGGAACCGGTTCTAAAAAGGCAGGAGCAGCACCCACTGATGACACTGGTGAGATTGACACCGGTGAAGGATGTTCATCTGGATGAGTTGAAATTGTACCCATGGTAACGGGAGATGTTGGTGATGGAGGGCGGGTATCTAAGTTAGAACGCCATGTTAAATAATCAATAATCTAGACTGGTGTTTCTCTTTCTATTATTTACGAGATCGAAGATCCAAAATGGGTGGCAACTCCAGAGGTGAAGAGCAAAGAGGAGGAGTAGGGACAGGATAGCAATCCGACAATGGATACGCCGCCGAAGATGTATGATATAATGAAGTAGCGGCTGTCATCTTTTTAATCCAGATAAAGGGTGGGGAGTAGAAAAGAAAGAGTGGGATAAAAAGAGAGAGAAGAAAAAAGAGAGAATGATAACAGAATAAAAAAACAAAAAAAAAAAGAAGCGAACTTCTGCTTCAGTCTTTTCTGGACCCAACTGACTTTTAAAAGGGTGTTTTTTTTGTGAACAAGCTATTCAATAGTTCAATGAGCAGAAAAATACAAGACCCGTAACAAGTTTGACATATCGAAGCATCTAAGAAAAAGATTTTCCATTTTAGCCCTGGATTTCATTGTCCTTTTTCCCACAATAACCGAGGACGACTACTATTGCCATGAGCGTTTGGAAAGCCTGTGTTACCCTTTTGAACAATGATCTTTTAAATTCCAGCCCTTCGATAGGCTTGTCAAACAACAACCCCCGGTGATTGTTATGAGGGTGCCCACGAAATTATTTTTGGCTTCCGATCCATTCATAATAGAGAGTGCCTTCATCCATAGATCCAACTTTCGCTTTTTTTGCCCCTGAGAAAAATAAACACTGCTTGCGTGGCCAGTCACGTACATGAGCTACTACATCTGTTGCCACCCAACGCCAAGGCCCTATGCATCAAGTTCTTTGCTCATCTCCATTTCTCTTATTCTTCTTTACTTTGAAAATTACCGAAAACCATTATACCCTAGTTCATCTAGAATCAAGGAATCAGAAATTGTCCTTGTATAGTTCCTGACATTGAATTAGCTTACCGTTGTCAACACTGCCGCTCACCGACGATGCTTTGCCGATCCAGAAACTATGAACTCCTGCATCAACAGTATTTTTATGACTGCGACCTGGAGTCACCCTTGTCTTCACATGCCGTCAATGCAAAATAACCGTGTCTGCTGTCAAAAAGAAAATTATTGAATGTAATGCTGTAGAAAAAGACAATTCAATATCCCCTAACGAAATGCAGCTACTGATATCCATACTTCAAATACCCATTCCAACTCTTTCTCTTGGCTTTGATTGTTTCCAATCCAGTAAAGCTTCTTCTCAGGGGCGTCTGAGTTAAATCTTATGTGTAACTAAGCATCTTATTTATTCTTCTACACACAAACAAGAAACTTCGGCTCGGTAGCGGTGCCTTCTTTGCCGATGATGAACATGAAACGATGACTGATCGATCACTGTGCAACCCGTTTTACCTGTATTAGTTTAAGTTAGACAACACCAGAGTGTCATTCATTTTTGTGCTTGAGTGCGAATTGACTGGTGTTTGATGTTACATCGCCAACCTCGCTTCATAGACAACTTCTCGTTTTCGGTTCCGAATATTGTTTACTTCACTTAATAAAATGGGATATGACGCTTTTTTCCTTTGTTGTTATTAAGCACTTTTCCATATTGTGGTAACAACTAATTGTTGACAAGACACGGGAACCTGCATCCTCTGCATGCCTTGTAAATTAGTTACTCGTCTTCAAACAACAGAAAACGGAATGATATTTTCTCACATGGAAGTAATGGCAAGATGAGCTATACTTGGTGTAATTCCTGTTTATAAAAATAAAAAAATGACATGATGTTCCGCTTTATGTCCGTTCATACTTGAAGAGTGTAACTGTTTGTAATCAACTGAAACGACTTGCTTTTGTTGGGCTGGGATAGTTTATAGAATATAATGATTGCATTTTTTAATTGTATTAATGGTTACAATGTCTGTGATGGATAATGCGAGATGGTTTAGTAAGCGCCTTTTCCTTTGAGAAATTCCTGTTCAACTCCAACAGACCCGCCCTGAATTTTATTTGAATCGGAGCTGAGTCTGAAAGGTTCCGTGGCTCGGATGCCATAGCAATGAAACAGATGTGTGTGTTAACTCCTGGATGCACATGGATAAATAGAATCAGAAAGATACTGAGTTCCCATTATTGCAGAACTACTTAAACAAAACCAATCAATTACTTTCTCCTGCAGGTTTAATTGCCAAATTCATCGACGTACGCGGTTCAAGTAATCACAAACGCTTTGTTTTCTCCATACAGCAGATGATATTTGTGACAGCCCTGACAAGACAAATTTGTTGGCAGGCTTATTATCTTACTGTGCCCCTAAAATAAGCTCAACTTGATTCATGGCACTTTGTCGCACATGTATAATATATGAGGGCATACGTAGAAATCACGCTCTGTTTTCCTCAACGGCTGCTATAAATTGTTCGTACATATGCTTTCCTATGCTACTTCAAAAACATCTCAAAGTTTCAGTCATAGATCAATCCGCTGAATAGCACATTGGTTTTTCCTAAAGCCTACTTTCTACGTAACATCATAGAATCTTTTTGTTTTTCTGTTATTGTTCGATCGTTCTGTTGCTGAAAATCAATGCATATATTTATATAGCAACGGGTAAACTATTCGTATGGCCGTATTCCAGGAAAATGATAATACGACGCGGCTAAAAATGCGTATGAATAATACGAACTTGCCTTCTGAAACTGTGTACAGCGTTACCAAGCTGAAAAAGAAACGTAGTAATTATTGATACTAACTCTTAGAAGCTTTACTCAACTCCTGATGCTATGTCAACTTTACTGCTGAAGGTTTGAAACCGGAAAATATAGTAAATAAAAGGAATAGACAAAAATAAAGGGCCACATCAACCAAGGTGAAACCAGCACCAGATTAGAAGCATTATTAAAAGACAGAAGGCTTATCGAATCTACCGATCCCCCGATATGTCCACAACAGAAGAAGCGGCATTGTTGCACAAAAACTTGTCAATTGGCTGTGTTTCCCTATCCGTAGATAAGTTAGTCACTTAACGAACTCGATACGGCATATCACGTGAAGCAGTATGTGGCAACAGAGAGAGAGGGAGGGAGAAGAAAGGAAAGGTTATCAGTTACACGAATCCTTTAGCATCGTCATGTGCCTTGACATGAATGGTCCTGGTTTAATTGGGTGCTTGAAAAGCACAGAATATCCTTTTCAGTGTTTAGTTTGAAGCACTATACCAAAAATAAGGAGGGACGTCACCGAGATCCAAAGAAATGCATTCAAATTGGACAACCCGGGAAGATACATGCTATTCACTTTATTTACCGAATACACATTGGATTCGCAAGCAATTGTTAATTCTTTCTAACCATTACATGCTAACAGGATTTACACCACTCAAAACATTCTTTGTCCACTCTGTGTACCCTTGCAATTGAGCTCAAACTTGAGTATATTTTGCACATAGAGACACATGTCATGTAATACTTACGATTACAAACGCAACAAAAAAAGTTCTTGGCGTTTTGGCTAAAGTTTATCCGTATCTGCTTCTTTTCTCTTTCCGCGTCAAAGTGATCCACATGTTGAACTTCTGAAAACATAGGGCCAATCAGTTTCATGACAACCGTACGCCGAAAACCATGGTTGCATTTGACGCTTGATGCGTTGTTCTGACGACAACTATGGTTTTCTTTCTCCTTGTTTGTACGATGGTGATTTATAGTTGTGTACGTGTTGCTCGTAAGCCATCACACAGTTCAAACAGCGAGCAGGCATTGCATCACCTAAAAGTTAAATTACCCAAAAATGGGTTCTTTTGTTTAAAAATAACCAGAAATAGAAAATTAGAAGAACGCGATCAGAACACAAAAGATATTGCAGATTCTGCTTTATTTTTAGACATTGTAAACGAAGGCACTTTTTCCATAACGCGATGATGTGCGCCCTTTTATTACTTTTACTGTGTATATGCAGGGGAAAAGCAGTGGAGAAAAAGAAGTAAAGGAATGAAGCGTGCAATATTGACCTCCGATGGTTTGTCATCTCATTAGCAAAAAGAGTGCTAAGGCGGACTTGATTCATTAAACTCCTCTATGCGCACCCACGCGAAGACCGTGGTGTCACAGGTTGTATACATGGTCCGTGGACCTTCAACTTTAGACATATATAAGCATCCTTTTTTCTGTTCTCTGTTTCCATCAGCTTTAGTGCTTCTTTCTCTCGCAATGCATCTGCAATTGATCAGTGCATTGGTTCTTGCCACTAGCCAGTTTGTATCGGCTCAATCTCCTTCATCAACTTCCTCTTCTATCCTCGCTGTCGCTTCCCCGACATGGCTTCCTGACTTCCCTAACCCCGCCGATGTTGTTAGCGCTTACCCAACCCTCCCTCCCAATATCAGCGACACCCTGTCACACCAATCTCTTAACCTGTCGGAATATCCTGAACCGTGGAGTTCGCCGAAGACAGATCATCCTGAAATTGCTGCCGTCATGAAAGCAATTGATTGGTCCAAGGTACCGAATGCAGCCATTCATAAAGACAAGCCGAACGGCGATATCAGCTTCTCTGGTTATGATGAGAACAAGGATCCCTACTGCTGGTGGTCGGACACCAATTGTGTCAAGCCTAAGGCCACTTATTTGCCAGAGGATGTTTACGAATGTCCTAAAGCAGGCGACTGGGGTCAAACTTTCGATGACGGCCCGTTCAACCCTAGCGACGACCCGGTGCTGAATGAATATGCTGAGCCTCGTCTCTACAACTTTTTGGCGCAGCACAATCAAAAAGCCACTCTTTTCTACATCGGTTCAAATGTCGTGACCTATCCTGCCGCTGCCAAGAGAGCTCTGAACGACGGCCACGTTATCTGTGTCCACACCTGGTCTCATCCTCAGATGACAACGCAGAGCAATATCAAGGTTGTTGCAGAATTCTACTGGACCCTTCGTGCCATCAAGCAGACCCTTGGTATTACTCCCAAATGCTGGAGACCACCATACGGTGACGTGGACGACCGTGTACGAGCCATTGCCTGGCAGATGGGCATGAGAACCTTCCTCTGGGACAGGGATACGAACGACTGGGCCATGCCCGGCGATGGTGGAGGAAACCTCCCTCCTGCTAAGGTCGATGAGTATTTCGAAGGCTGGATCGAAGCCCGCAAGAACGGTACGGATAATGAGACTGGCCACGTCGTCCTCGAGCACGAATTGAACAACTCCACCGTAATGATGGCTGAGAAGTGGTTGCCTAAGATGCAGCAGACTTTCAATGTCATCACTCCCCACGCCTGCATGAACATCACCGAGCCTTACTGGGAAACTAACTTTGTCTATCCTACGGAAAACAAAAACACGACCACGACCACGACTCCCTCCAGTACATCAGCCAGCAGCGCTGCATCTACCGGCCAAGCAACGGGTACTCACGCTACCGGATCTTCCGGCTCAGCTACGGCAGCATTGAGTCAAGATTCAGGCAAGCCTACTTCGGCAGCATCATCCCTGACCGGCTCTTTACCATTAGTGGCTCTGTCTTTCGCCGCTGCTTTGTTATTGAACTAGATCTTTGTATATTACTTTTAATAAAACCATCTCCTAGGTGTCGAACATTCACCTTTCATATCTAACTTTTATAAAATCACACAGTTCCGATGTTTCCTATTTTTCTCATCAGTCCATTCCGCTTGTTGTTCATAATAAACGATAACATGATCGCTCTGTTAAATAAAAAAAAAGATGGCAAAAAAAGGGGCTGAAGTGGGATGACAAACAGAAACGGCTATGCCGGCTTCCTTTTGTTCTATAGCTTGCTATCATTCCAACCGAAAACACGGGTTGCGTTATTAACAGAATTTTTGCTTTATTTTAGTCAATCCCCTTAATGGAATAACCGTTAGATGCAAGAGGAGAAAGATACCTGTAGATATTTGTAGCAGTTACTGTGTTACATTCAGTAGCGCTAAGGAAAATGGGGGAGACTTACCGCAATTCGACAGGACTAGTAAGATGTCTTGCTGACAATACTGAATTGAGCGCTCATCATAGATCTTGCTTTAAACATATCATCAAACAAACCTGCACTGGCGGTCCCAGTGGCACCCTCTGAAATCCGAAAATTCCGACTGCGTTTGCTTCCGTCTAACGATAACAGGATGTGTCTTTGGCAGAGGAAACTGAGGGAATGTAGAATACCTGGATTGCGTGTCCCCGTTCTTTCCACTATCCCTATACAATGAATTACATCGCTATTTTCCATCATATATTTCCATTTGCATAGGATGTGTTAGTGGGGAGTTAGAGTGCACACTTTCCTCGCACAAAGTAGATAATCAATTCCTCAATAGACGATTTTAACATGAATATATTGTTTAAAGGCAAACGAGCTGATTTTCTTTTTCTGAGGGAATACATCCCGGTCATAGAGACTTAAGAACATGGAAAAAAAGAAGGGACGACTTCTGTCCAAAGCATGATTAATAAAAACTGCTTTTCATTTCCGTATCTAAACAAGAAAAAAAGAACTTATTGTTGTTTTATGTCCCTCTTTTTTTTTGGCAGATAAATGATATTATCGCTTTGTGCCCTTGCTGGCTATGTAGCACGCCAATGCTTCCTCACCCTTCGGTAGCCGCCCGCTCGACTCTTGTGCTTGGACTTTCAGCCCTCGCGTTCGGGTAGTGGAAAATAGCCCGTCATGTAACGCCTCAAAATGATATAGGCGGCAGTCGATAAAGGGCGTTGTTTCTTTTTTTTTTCCGCGTTAAGGTTTTGCAACGTTACGCAACATCATAACCCCATTAAAACTGACTAAAACTCCCGGAAATTGGTATTATGGCAACTCGACACATGAACATCTGTATACAGCCAGATCGGATAGAAAATCTTGTTTGGGATTAAAAGGAGTTGGCAGAAATGCTGTACTTCCACGTGGGTGGGCACTTTGGAAGTACGACAAATACCGCCACCTCTCTCCATCCTACGCTGTTTAATGAAAAATAGGACCCATTGGCTAGTCATTTCCCTACGCGCAAAAAGGCGATGTCAATAACAAGAATAATGAAGTATAATGGAATGACTATCTTTATGATCACGACAAAAACGATGAACGGGTAAAGAGAGGGGCCAACAAAAATCCAGAAATCAGAGCTAACTCGGATACGAAGACGAAGAATAGTAGTGAGGAGCATTATAATTCATCCCTTTAGATGATGACTTCTTGGACGTGCTATGCCTTGCTGACGGGGATCCTTCTACTTTCCACCCGCTGTCGTTAACAGTATCATCTGGTTCAGATCCCCAGCCGTCGGCCGCTTCCTCGCTTTCTTCCATATAATTATTGTATGGGTTCATGGCACCTTGTTGCATCATTAACCCAGGCGATCCTTGCATCGGCATAGCTGAATAATAATAATATGGATATATGGCAGAAGGATTCATACCGTAATAAACCATGCCATTTGCTTCATACCCTGCTGCTGACTGACCGGCAGTGGCATTAAAGGGGACAGATGCTGACTGATAATAAGGAGTTCCATCTTCTGATGGACTGCCGTTAGGCATCGCCGCATTGGGGTCCATGGTCATAGGCTGGAAAGGAATTGGATACATCGGTATTGCCGTGGTACCGTTGTTTGCCATTGGGATATAGGCAATGTTAGGCCCGCCGTTGGGATTTGCCATCATTGGTGGCTGATACATATATGGACCTGGTTGCAACCCTTGGTGGGCGAGATAGGTAGAATTGGCGCTAGCTGCTGGACTCTCAACAGATGTAGGTTTATCAGCAGCTTTAGCTCGGAAGTCTGACGATCCTTGGACAGGAGACCCAGAATCCCAAGAAGCAGTGGGTCGATCATTAAATCTGTCCCGATGTTTGCCTTTGTTGCGATAATCCCTGTTACTGCCATAACCCTCCGAAGTTTCGTCTTTTGCATTATCTTTTTCCGCTCCTGGTGGAGGAGTAGGAATACCAAGGATCTGCTCACTACTACCCCAACTTGATTGCGCTTCAGCTTCCAGTATTATTTCCACATCCGACTCTTCATCTCGACCTTCGCGGTCAGCAACTCGCTCGTCGGTAACCTTGGACTTATTGGTCGAAGCAACGTTTTCTTCGCTTGCAACGGTAATAGCTTCAGTTTTCTGCGCCCCTTTCCTATTCACTGCATCTGGCTCTTCTTTTGATACTGCCATCGGCTGTTCTTTTTTAGGTTGCTTCTGCGACAGGTAACCTCGGGTCCGTTTCGGCGTTGTTGCCGATGCGTTCCACGATGTCCAAGATTTAGTCGCGTCTTCCGTCTTATCCACCTTCCTCCAATTGTCTGCCTCCGCTCTCTTCTGCGATGCCTTTTGCTGTTGATCAACTTCTCTGTCTCCTTCAGAATCATCCCACGGCGCGGAAGCGGACCAGGAATTTTCCGCGACATTAGGTGCTGGAGAGCCCCACCCATCGTTTACTACCTCACTCACATTCTGAGGTTGCTCCGCCTGGTCAGTTACCCATGGAACTTTACCATTCGGTAAACTAGCCATTTCTTCTGTCACTGCAGCATCGTCTGTCCATTTCGATGGTGCTTGTCCCCAACCATCACTTTCCGGAATACCTTTGCTTTCCGATGAACTTTCCACTGGTTTTGCATCATCTGACATCACGTTTCGTTTGCCCGCATACTGTTTCGGCTTTTTTGAACTAACTGATAACTACAATTAGTCTCATACGAGCATTCGCTGACAGGAAGTATACCATCTTTCCACGTCTCATTTGTGGTCCGCAAAGATTTCTTTGACAAATAACCTTTTCTATGTAATGGCTTTTTATGTTCCCGATACTGCTCTTTTGATTTCCAGTTGTCCTGAACATCGTTCCAATTATTTTCCTCTTTGGCTGGTTCCCCCCAGGAAGTTGGAGCAGGGGTTTCAGAGGAAGTTTGCCAACCGTCACTGGATTTGACCGTTGAAGAAGTCCAGTTGTCGTTTGTAGCGGACACTTCCGGGGTGCCCCAGCCCTCATCTGTAGTTTTCTCATCTTGGTCTCGGTCAGTATCGTTCGAAGCTACGACACCAGTAGTCCAACCGTGTTTAACCGAGACTTGTTTAGCCGGAGATCCCCAACCTTCAGGGGTTGATTCTGCAAGTGAGCCGTTCTTTTCAATGTTAGTGTCATTAGCAGGGGCTTCAGATCCGGTCCACTCAGTTCCCGGCTTCGCATCGACATCTTCAACCGTATCTTTCGGGACGCTAAGTGCTTCTGCAGATTCTTTGGCAGCTGCGATCCTCTCTGTCTTAGTTGCTTCTTTATTTTCCAGCTTCGTTGCGGTATCGGCCTTAACTTTGACTCCTTTCTGCTTCTCTTTGCTTTTGGACTTTCCTGCAGCCTCTTGAAGATCCGGCCATTCGCTTGAAGTCTGATTTTTACCACTAAATTGCTGCCAACGTCTAGCACCAGCATCCGGTGCGACTCTATTATTGCGACGGGGTCGATTCCGTTCATTCCGTTCGGTCCGTTCACCTCTTGCACGCTGTAAGTCTCGACGCTCGAGATTCTGCCGTTTACGTTGCTCTTCCTCCTGTTCTAAGCGCATCAACTCTTCATAACCGTCATGTGTCCATTTCTGGCTTAGTAGCGCATCGTAGTCTACTGCTTGCCTTCCTGAATGCCTTCGATCTGCTGATCTATTGTTCGTAGGAGGAGCAAACGCTGGCTTACGAGACGGTGTGTGTGGCGAGTCTTCGGTCGGCCGGAGAGCATCCTCTCTAAATCGATCATCGTGACCCCAAAAAAGACCTACATATGGGACAAAACTCGGATCTTCAGCAAGTTTTCGTCTATAGGCACGTTGTTCCAAAATGCGACGTTCATGGTGTCCTTCATCAATCTCCTCCACGCGTTCCGTTCCCTCGATTTCTTGTTCTTGAACTAAATTACTTTTAGATGCACTTTCTTCCATCTGATGCATTTCGCGATCATTGCTTTTATAGTCTGCTCTCTCATTTTCATTAACTACAGGAGGGCGGGTATATACAACTTTTTTTTGTGTTTGATAATCGATCACCTCGACAGCCTCTTGCACTTCTGCCACTGCTTTGGACGTTCTATGTTCGGAAGTGCCTGTTTGAACCGCTTTTGCTGGTTGTAACTCTGTCTCTTTCTCGTAACCGTCGGCTCTTTCAGAACCGTCTTCATCGTCCTCCTCTTCGTCTTCGTCTTCGTCTTCGTCTTCCTCCTCGTCGTCCTCGTCCTCCTCCTCGTCTGATGTGGAATATTCTTCAGAGGATAGTTCTTCGCTCTCACTCAGAGTATTGTCCTCCTCTTCTTCTACAATACCGCGCCCTCTTCGACGACTTTTTAATAACTTTGACATTGTCTGTAAGAGATTGCGAGATCTGCGAATAAGTGACTTGGAGACCGCCTATTCGCACTAGCAATCCGCACCAAGCACGTCATGATTTGTTATGTCGCAAGTACGTCACGCTCCGGCGTACTGAACCAACACAGCATATTTAATTAGGTAAGGAAATCGAATATATATATGTATATATATATATGTATATATATATATGTATTATCCCATTCTTTTATATCGTTGTTGATATTCATCTCTATCTTCGCCGACATACTGTTTATGAAATGTAATTTTACGCTACTTTAACAGAAAAATTTTGCGGCCATATGAAGACCAATTGGCGCTAAAAGTAAAATAAGTTTCGGCCATTAGAAACTAATTTATATCAAAAAGCATATTTCGTTTACATTCAACTTGTTCTCCAATGGCCGTGGCCTCGGTTAGAGCAGCATGAAATCTACATTTCTAGTTACTAAAATGGAAGGATAAATTGATATGTTTTTACGTACCCCTCTCTAAGGGTATGTCTGTCCTTCGGCAGAACCCTCTGCAGTACCTAACTCTATAAGATCCCTTGCCAGTCATTGAAAATTATAAGCTGGTATGAGAGCCTTGCCGGTATGCACGGTAATGTTTTAATTTAGCTTCAAAAGAGTGGCTGAATTTCTCGAAAAGGGTGCTAGAGTGTTCCCAGACAACAGACGGCTGCCTCTAGCAATCGCTATACAAACTGCTGCTTGATTATATCGGTCCTGAGTCGCCCAGTATGCCTTGTTCAATGGACACATAGGATTCGTACATAAAGAAGCTCTGTGTACAGATACGCTTTGATTTTGCCATCACCTGTTTTTCTGTTCCTTTTTGACCTACACACAGGGACCAAACCAACAATTCAAGTCTGTGAAGGTCTAAAGTCATTGGTCATTGCGACTGTAACGTGTTGTCGATGATCCGCATAAAGTTTGGACTCCCCTCTTCTGGCCTGTTCTTTGATGATCGAGCTGGTACCCATCCCTTGGCTACCAGCAAGCATAACTAAGTGAGAATTCTTCTCGCCGTCGTGGTTCCTTCATGGCTTTCCTCTCTTCTGCTGATAATTTCTTCCATATCTTTTTACTTGCTAGTTCTCGTGGCCATTTTTTTGGTGATGCCGCGGTGAGTGATAGAAACCACATAAAGTATCTCGTTCTTCACGCACAGTCTGCAAATACCAATTTAGTAAGCCTTTAGACATTTAACGTACGCTATCCTTTGGCAATTCGCCAACGTCTCCGATTTAGTAACTGTATTGAAAGAGTTTTCTTTCAAGCAATTTTCGAATTCTCGGACGACTTGATTTTTTCTTTCCTTCTTTGCCTTAATCGGGCTGCTGATGGTTCTTTCTTCTGCTCCTGCACTACGAGATAGAAAACTTGCACACGTCGCAGGAAAGTCGCAAGTCGTATAAGACGCGACTTTCTTCTGGATGGTGCTGCTTTAAATGACACGAGCCATGCGACGTCTGTATGAGTTGTATGCAATTTATGCGACCTATGAGAGGTTTTGTCCCACACTGCTAGTTCAAACCCGCATCGTCATTCTCTGTTTCCGTTTCTGTCTCTAAGACTTTAATGATCCTTTCTTTCCCTGCACTCGCTTCAAGTAGCCTTTCTACGTAACCTTCCCAGAGCAAAATCATTTATGGCGTAGCTGAGCTTAGTTTAGTTACTCATCGTCAGTTAGCCTCCCGGCTTCTTTGTTTTTTTCCTTTTTGTTCACCACTTCTTCAACCAATGCCGTTGGTTTAGTGGAGCCACGCGTTTCCATTAGAGTGAACCTATAAAAAGTAGACATCAAACGCTTGCAAAAGTCTATATTTTACCTTGATTCTTTTTTCCCCCTCTATCTTTTGCCATCTGCGACTGATGTTTTGCAAGCATCGTTGAGTTTGATATCGTTGACTCTGCCATTTTGGTATTTTTCCTCATCTGCCGCACCCGAAAGTTTGTCGTCGCATTTTTTATTAAACTTCTTCTCTTCCCACATCATTTTGATGTTGACTACTGCGGCTGTCACAGTCGGTTGGTTATTGTCGTTCCTTCTCTTCTTTCTTTTTCAGTGTCAGCTTTTCCACTAGCTCTTTTTGTTTGGCTTCTTGAAGCGGAGCAAGGTGCAACCGTAAAAGGATCCGTAGAAGATATTCAGCTGCTGTTCGACAAATTGATCTGTTGCAAATATTTTGAGGGGTTTGCTGGAATTGCCTATCGCAGCAGTTATTGTTTGGGATATGCCTTTTCGGGACCTGGAAAGATCGCCAAAAGCCGTCAGCTTCAAGCACTCCCAAAAGGGGATGGTCATCCTTTGCCTTTGTTTGGTTACGTCCCAGAAAGCGCTGATGTACATACTGAATATGTTCCTGCCGAACAACTTCTAGAAATCAGACTCTTCGTCTGAAAATTGCAACAGCAGCGATACTGGAATACGCCCATTGCGTTCCATTATTGATGTATCTCGTAATGCATTGGGTAGAACTACGGACGAAACCAAGAACATGTCGCCGCCAAACGTTACGTTGTCTAGCAGACTTGCTCTGACAATAGCGGCAAGCTCCGAGATATCGTCTGTTATTTGGATTAGCTGTCGTTTTGATTTCCTCATATAGCATCTTTGTCATTCATTCAGGTAAGTCTTCCCGTAAAAGCTCTGACAACTTTGTAGTGCATGTTCTCATCTCTTCTGCCTCATGCTCTCCGTTGTTCTTCTTTACATACACTGCTATGGGAAAGGCAACTTCGTCAAACTTTTCTCTCATGTAGTCTTTCCAATCTTCGACCGCTACACTCCCTTTGAGCTTTCCTTTGAAGAATCACTCGCAATATCACCCAAGTGATTAGTGAGATCCCATATTTCTCGCGGTAAATGCTTGTTATTTACTAGATCTCGTTTCTTCTTCATAGCTTCTTCTCGATTCTCTCGGTTTTGTTTCTTTTGCTGGCGCTTCTCAGACAAATTGCATCTTCTTTGTCTTGGACAACTATGCCTTTAATCGATGTGGTTATGGAACGAAGCATATGACGAAAGGCATTCTGTAGGTTGGATTTCGCAAGCTCCATACAAATTTTAATAATAACTTCCTTTGTACGTCTAGGTACTTTATTTTTCAACCTGTGGAAAGGCAACACTTTCCATCAAAATGTTTTGAGTACGCTGACGACGGCTTTTACGAGGCTTTGGCATTTTAGCAACAAAAAATGGAAAGGAAGCGTAAAGCTGGTTGGGAAAAACCCAAAAAAAAAATTGACAACAGTTCTCGTTTTGTAAAACATATCACTTGTTTCTGACGGGTGTGAGAGGACTATCATCCATTGACGGTTGAGATGCAACAATTTGTGATGTAATGTCTTCATTGTTCTAACCAAAAAAAAAGCTCTAATCTTTAGGTCTGAAATACTTTCTGCAATGGACGCTCCAAATTCGAAACAGAAATGCTTGACGGCTCCTAGTTCAACTGTCAAATTACGAGAGCTCAACATGTCGAAGCAATGAAATCAGTCTAAACCACGTATATAAGAACGTACTTTAGAGTCAAAAAGAAAACTTAGAGGGCAAAACTAGAAGCAAAAATGGGTTCAATACCCTGCGTTATTTGTTCCACGTTTACATCGTGATAGTAGCATTCCGAGATGGGATCATCTATTCCCGCCAGTAATGCGCATCAGGGAACATTATCTTTTACGATAATGACGTAGTATAACGCTCTGATGAAGTAGTTTACTCTAATTCCTAAATTTTTACTTTCCTACAATATCAACTCGTATCCTCAGAAATCCTCAAGCATTCCTTTAGCACACATATATACTTTAAAATCTAATCACTCAGTATCCTCATGTCTCCCCATGTTACCGGTTAGTAGGTTGCGTAGTATACATTCCATAACTATTTAACACGTTTCCATTGACCAAGAGATCCATTCAGCACTGTTATGATATTCAATGTCCTGTATTTAACTTGGGCTACCCAGTTTTCATTGTCTTAGATGTCACTGTTCTTTACCGGAGGACGGGTGATCAGGAAGTGTTCTCAGAGAATTAAACTATGATTTTCCTAATTTGGTCTGTTCGTGATAAGCACCCGTCAACCTCATGATCGGAATACGGCAGAAATTTAACAGAAAGGCACATAACGAAAGGTAAAGGTAGGTTGATTAATTTCTTATGCGAGTGATTAACCTCGCAGTGGAAAGGTAGTTAAGTCTGTTTCCCTCATTGATGAATATCTTACGCGACAGATCGGCCCGGTTGATCGGATCAAGGAAATCTATAGAATGCAAACAAGGAAAAGTGCGGCGAGACCAGGAATACCCTGGTATTCATGCCTTATTGACATGCTCTAGCAAAATCATGTACGGCCATGTTTCGAAAGCGAGACTATTCCGCTCCATTGAACATTGTGCACATCTTTTTGGATATGATAAATCATAGCAATTGCCGACGATATGCATTCATGAGATAAGCAGCACTTATATCAGATTCAGTTATAGAAATTCTTGTCACATCAGTACATGACGTCAGGATAAACTTGGTTGCAGCTCCTTCGAGCAGGTTTCGGTGATAATATTGATCATGAGACCTCTCTCTCTTTAACCTGTCTGCATTACTGCGTGTCTATTTCCCTTGTTTATCGCTTTCTCTTTGTCATTATCCGAACAAGGGATGTAGATTACGAGATTCGAAAAGAAATCAGCCAAGACTCCCAATCACAGAACAAACAAAAGCGTGAATTCCGAAGGACAAGAGAAAGATACCGGTCCCCTGATACTGCCTAAGGGAACTGCACAGGAATTCAGAATAACACCCGCCATCAAGCTCTCAAATTTTATCCATAACAATTATGGATACCTGCAAGTAAGTTTAAGAAGATACCATGTTCAATACCTTACAAAGATCGAACTTAAGGTTGATTTCCGAGCTCTTGGGGAAAACCTCACGATACTCCGAAGGGATGCAGAAAACTTAGTATGCACATTCCGGTGATGGGTGGAAGAGCATGAAGAAGATACCACGTTCCTATCCCTAATCTCATGGACCCTTCCGTATGGAGGCTAACTATCAGGATGGTCAGCAAAGAAGTATCACAACTACGACCTGTAAGTGTACCGTCGTAGAATTTGACTTGTTAATTTGTTCCATCAAGGACACTAACGAAAGACGGCTCTGCAGAAAAATTTAAAACCTTTTACGATGTTTTTCGAAAAGATCAACAAGGAACCCGTAAGTTCCTTTTGTGACCTATTCACTAATCACTGTGGGAAATGTGAAGTAGGAAATCACCGATCATTTACACAAAGACTGCATGGTTATGGTAGACTAATACCAAAAGCATCTGACGAGTTACCTGAAGCCTTAACGATTATTCACCTCAAAATGACAAGAAACAGTGAATAGTCGGTAATATAAATCAGGTAACTCCTCAAATTAGTCAGGAGTAGTCGTTCGCTTTTCCCATAGTGTAACTGATTGTTAACCCAAGGCCTGTATTACTTACCGACGAGCAAAGGCACGATGATAATGCTTAACGCATACTTCCCTAATACGATTATGCACATTAAGCATTGGCGTTATTGCCGATAAGAAATTTGGGAATTGTTACCAGTTGATTTGACACCAAAGGTATATGTCTTCATGTAGCGCCGAACGTACAAACTTGCTCTCATATGTTTCCAACACATATTCTGCAAGATTAAAGGAACGACATGGACGACCCCTTCCTGGAGGCTGGCCCAAGTCACAAGGGAATACACTGGTTTCCTTTTTAAAATATGAAGGGTTAAATATGCTATCTCAATAGCCAAGATAGCCCGATCAAGGGTTCTATAACATCAGCCCATCGATGAGGCAACGCGGCCTGACAGGCCGTTCAGACCAGAGCCGGTTATCTTGTGCTCGGTCAATGTACACTTGCATGGACTTGAACAAGCCGCAAAAATCATCAACAATACATATAAATATGTCAACATCTTCAGTTTACTGCGCTGAAAAATGGCTAGGGATCGTTCCATGCTCGCGCGGAACAGTCAACAAGAGCTTTTCAGCAAGGCGAGAGCAGGAATCGAACCATATTATGCAATATTGACAGAACATCCAACTAGCGGCGCGCCTTTTGCTGAATTTTGAAGCTACGTAGGTGCGCTTTCTATCCTCAGCAATAGGTAATTTTAAACAAGTAAACGATATTGATTATTTACCTTTAAAATAGAATCCATATGTACTCCAAGACTTGGAGGCGTGGTGAACACAAGATGCTGTACTTATGTGCATGCAAGTGTATTTTGGATAATCTCACGAACAAGATTAGAACAAGAATAGATGCACCAATAAATTCCTCCATGTCACAACGCGCTCTGGTACTGTTGTAATAGACAATTTAGGCTATTCATAAGACCACAGCGTCTTCTGAGAAACGAAAGAGAGGAATGGGAGAAGCGCTCATAGAGACGCAGACCCCAAAGCGGGTAAAAATGGGCATGCTCCTCTGGCCGTAAAGGCTCATTCGTTTCGCTAGTGTTTGTTGTGTTCACTGAGAAAATTACCTATTACAAACTTAGACGCGTTCTTGCCGACCGGGCCTCATTCATTTTGGTCGATGAGTTCAAGACCAGTATCATATGCTCTTCGTGCCACGAGAAAAGAGAGCTGTTTCGCCAGGCAGTCGTAATTGCACACCATCATTAAGCTATAACAATTATTCGACTTGATCTTCTGTAACCCTGTACACTTAAGTAAGAAGCGGCTGCGATTAAGGCAGAATCATCGCCATAAGCTGTATTCTATCAATGACAACGACCTAAATTGACCCAGCCCATTTCAAGCCCTATGAACAGACACTGAACACTACGGAATGTCTACAATATGACTCAACCAAAATCTGTTTGTGGAACACAAAAATCGCAGCAAGCCAAACGACACCGAAGAATTTGATCTTCAGAGACCGAGAAACCAAGACAGCATTATAAGAAGTGCAAACAAAAGTCAGATATTAAAGTACCATAGAGTCGGTTGAACAATACGAGGCAGCAAGGAAGCATATAAGCTTCTGTGATTGTTATGCTTAGTTGAAGTACAAAACCAATCTGATCACCTACAAGATTTCTGGAGTGCTGCGTGCACAATCTAGCATATTCAAGAAAGGTAATAAATAGTTTCTTTTTTTATCCATCGCTTACTCTGTAGCAAAGAAAGATAAACAGATATTTAAAATATTTCCATATAGGTGCTACATAATGCCTTATTTGAGTTTACTATAAGTTTTTAAAGTCGTATAGGATAGAATAAATGGATACATCAACCGTCTAGCTTAAAAAGAATGAATAAATGAGGGAGTGTGTGGCAAGCAATGCAGCAGAGGTACTTATATAGCCTTGTTTAATGGTCTGATAAAAACGCTGCAAATGTACTGGGAAAGTGAACGGCCCTGTCATATACAGCACTGTTCACTGATGCAAAATAGTTTGGGCAATATCCGATGTTGTACTTCTCATGAAGTTGTCTAAGGTTCGGAAGCATCACAACTAGCATGTTTGACTTGTTTGGTTACATATGTGACTAGAATTAGTCCCTTCAAGCTGAACAGTAATTGTAACTCTGTGTGATTTCGTTGGCAAGGATGTGGTGTCCACTGTAACTGGGTTACGATGAGCTTTTCTTTCATTTGCCCACAACGATTAGGAATCGAAATGAAGGTATAGCTTGCATGTAAGTACATTCACAATAAATTGATTAAACGCGACAAGACTGACGCGCTTATTCTTTTTTTTTTCTTTACTGTATGCATGAGGAATCGAACGGGCAGTTCTTCCAGGACGAAGAATCAAAAGGGATGTGAAGCGGAGCCTGTACCTCCCAATTCGGGAAAGGTGCGTCACATCGCAATGGATAAAAAAAAAAGAAAAAAAATCAAATAGGACCCATTTTTCGACCTTCTTTACCTCTTGACCAACCCCAAAAGTCAAGGATCAGTCGTTAAATTTGCTATCCAAGTTTAATAGACTGGACGATCCACTTGATACACGCTTTTCTTTGTAAAAACAACGCCTTTTTCTACTAGCTTAACTATCCATCGTAACGAGAACATGAGCTCCACACGCGCAACTCGCAGCACCACACCTTCTTCCAGCTCCTTACCAGCTGCGGAATCGACCGCTAACAACGGCTCCGCTGCCAATGCGACGTCATCGACTAGCGATCGTAGTTCCCCTTCCACTCAAACAGTATCCTCACCCTCAACCCCTAAGACCGCGACAAAGAAGAAAGATGCTGGTAAATCTCTCAGTAGCAGTGCCAAACGGTAAATTCCTTGTTATTATTTTGATTGAATTAAACCATACTAACTTGCCCTTGCTATCTATCTGTCTCAACTGAATCATACCATCTCTGCAGCATTTCCAAGGAATTAGCTGAAATCTCCCTTGATCCTCCATCTAACTGCAGGTATAGACAGAATAACCTTGGAATATTCAGGTTAAACTTTGCCATGATAGCGCTGGACCAAAAGGTGACAACTTGTATGAATGGGTTTCCACGATTGCTGGCCCAGCAGGGTCACCGTATGCTGGTGGTATTTTCTTCTTGGACGTTCATTTCCCTCAAGAATATCCATTCAAGCCTCCTAAGGTACAATAATAGGAAGAGGAGAAAGATTTGAAATAGAGAGAGTATTGAGCGTTAATAACGATGTATGTAGGTTGTCTTCCGTACCCGCATCTATCACTGTAACATTAACAGTCAAGGTGCTATTTGCCTTGATATCCTCAAGGATAACTGGTCTCCAGCTTTAACAATTTCCAAAGTTCTCTTGTCTATTTGCTCACTGCTGACAGATCCTAATCCCCGTATGTATAAGGCTTCTAGGACTCCTTGATGGATAGAACACACTTATTAATCGTTTGGATTCAGATGACCCTCTGGTTGGTAGCATTGCTCAAGAATACTTGAATGATCGAGAAGAGCACGATCGCGTGGCAAGAGAGTGGACCAAGCGGTAAGTTTATGCCTGACTTTCTCAATTTGTTCGCTTATCTGTTTTGGAGTAGCTATGCATGTTAATTCGTTGTTCAATCCATTTCATCCTTGCTGTTTTGATTCTACTTTCATTTGTGTAAAACTTTCATAGAAATAACTTCTTTTACTGCGTTGCAGCAATGACAGTTCCCATGTATCATAAACGCTGAAAAAAGGCCTTTGTCAAGTTGGAAGGAGGAGTATCCATCATATATTGGTATAAGTATCTTCATCCAGGTACGGAATCGGAATGCCGTACATTGATCCTACAATGCTATTCCATGACATAACCAGATAGCGTCTTATCTTCACAATTGCCAGTGCAGCTTGTAGTTATCGTTGATATTAAATTATTAACTCGTTTTGACTTGAAGTATATCTCAAATGCACTTGCTTGAACAGAAATTTTCGCTGGTAAAGTTAAATTAAAGAAGAAAAACTTTCAAATCGATTGAGAAGCTCCTTCACAGAAACTAAGCCCACATTGACATGACTCTTCTCTTAATGCAATATAGATATCAACTTATTTAAAGGTTAAGACAATGATTAGGTCACATCATTAATGCTCTAAGTCTTGCTACGCAACTTTGATTTAGTGTATTGTACTCTAAAGTTGCATCTAGTAAATTCATTTCGCTCATTTGGGAATGAGCTTGACGTGAACAAATCATATTTACTGTCGTGCTATAGGAGTTTGAATTGACCAAGTTTACACACCTGTCAAAAAGCTTTGACTAAGGCCATACCCGCCTCCTCGCAAACCACATGCATCACGGACAACTAGTTCCAAGAGAAAACGTATATATTATTGAATGAAATTTATCAGGTACCGGTATAGAAGCCCTATCGAAATAGCTCGTGGATGTTTCTTCAACTGTAGTCTTTCGCATTAAGTTCCGGTGCTTTGGGGGGCCAAACGCATTAACAATTAGTACTTTTTCTATATTCACACAAAAAATCGTATGTTGTCATAGAAGTAGTATATTTCAGTAGAACTTCGGATAAATGAAAAAACAATGAGATAAAAACGGTAATGCATTTCATATAAGCATAAAATACTAAAGCTTATACAACTAATTCTCCTGAGAACGCAAAATCAATGCTTGGGAAGGTGCAACATTTAGTTTCATTCAAGCGATGTTGATGTATCTGTTGATTCAATGGCACTCTATTTTCGAATAACATTCTTGATTCTGTTTAATGGTCCTATTAGGTGCAAGGATAATAAGTACGCCTGGCCGAATGAGGCTCAAGTGTAGAAAGGTGATCCGCGAAGCAGAAGATAGGATTATTCAAGATCGGTATGGAAAAATATCAGGAATGGCGCGAGTATTAAGACAGCCTTTTGCAATAAGGAAGCAGGCAACAGCACGCTGAAGAGAACCCTGATGTGACAGCTAGTGCGGACGAGTCAGTCAAAGGTTATGGATGCGCTTTTAACAGTATGGCAAGAAAGCATCAAAAATCATGGAAAGCGGAAAGAGATGAGAGATTGATTTACAGAGAAGAGGAAATTGTTTTCTGCGAAAGACCGCATATTTGCTTAGCCGCGTATCTGACGGTCTAATGGTGACCACCTAGCTGTATTCGTATCAGTTTTTCTGTTAGAAGAGAGGGACGATCGGTCGATCTACCTCTTCCAAAAGTCTCTGCGTGCTTACAGTGTGCCGATATAATTTTTAGAAGCTATCGCAGGTGATCAGTCTTTAGCTGATACATTTCTGGGTAACGATCCTTTATCGCACCAAATCCTAATCTCGTATCTACTGATTTACGCTATAGCGTGATGATCTTATTCTGACTGTTTCTGTCGGAGTTGCCAGATATGGTCTGCTTAACGCGATTAATTGGGTAGAGATCTGGTTTATAGCGCGTTGCTCCAAGGTTGGCTGCAATCGAAAAGATCGGTAGGGAACCTCGCCACCCATTATGCCTGTTCTTCGGGTCCCAGAACTGATCCTCTTAACAAGTGGTAGCATAATGCGAATACGCATGAGCCAAACCCTAAAAACATACCCCGTCCAATCAAAGCATTGACGTCATTGTATTAATGATGCCCCGAAATCAAATAAAAACGGACCATCGCTGGTTTCGCGACGCATTGCCTTTCTTCACAGTACACTTTTTTTTCACGCAAAAAATGGGTATCCTCGATATTGTTCCTGCCGGTGTTGTTACTGGTGCTAACCTCCTCAAGCTTTTCGAATATGGTATAATGAATGAATGAGACCACTATGACGCGTACTTACACGGAATATCTATAAGCTCGCGAGCATAAGTTTGCTATCCCCGCCATTAACTGTACATCTACCAGGTATGCAATTGCTCTGTAACAGGCTGTATAAAATGGGAGAATTACGGGAAATGTCATTTGATCGATCATCGATGATAAAGCGGGGACCAGGGTCACCGCCAAGCGGGATCCTAAAAAAATGGGTTTTAGTTTGTTATGGTTCCGCTGAATTCAAAAAAACAAAGTGCAGCTCCGAGACTAAATTGTGTTTATCGGTAGTACCATCAATGCTGCTCTTGAAGCTGCTCGCGATATCAAGTCTCCTATCATCATTCAGTTCTCCAATGGTGGTGCTGCCTACATCGCTGGCAAAGGTCTGAGCAACAAGAACCAAGAAGCTTCCATCATTGGTGCCGTTGCTGGTGCTCAGGTAAAAGAAATATATTCATGGCATGAAAGATCCAAAGATCTAAGTCACCCGTAGTATGTCCGCACTGTTGCCAAGGCTTACGGCATTCCTGTCGTCCTCCACTCTGACCACTGTGCTAAGAAGCTTCTTCCTTGGTTTGATGGTATGCTTGCCGCTGACGAGGAGTACTTCAAGGCTCATGGCGAACCTCTGTTCTCCTCTCACATGTTGGATCTCTCCGAGGAATCTAAGGAAGAGAACATTGAAATCTGTCTCAAGTACCTTAAGCGTATGGCTGCCATTAACTGCTGGTTGGAGATGGAAATCGGTATTACTGGTGGTGAAGAAGATGGTGTGAACAACGAAGATGTCGACAACGCCGCCCTGTACACCCAACCTGAAGATATCTGGGAAATTCACAGCGCCTTCTCCAAGGTCAGCAACCTCTTCTCCATTGCTGCTGCTTTCGGTAACGTGCACGGTGTGTATGCTCCTGGCAACGTCAAGCTTCACCCCGAGCTTTTGGCTAAGCATCAGGCTTATGTTGCTGAGAAGCTTAACAGCCAGAACCCCAAGCCTGTTTTCTTTGTGTTCCACGGTGGTTCCGGTTCCACTGAACAGGAGATACAGACTGCTGTCGACAACGGTGTCGTTAAGATGAACGTCGACACTGACACTCAGTGGGCTTACTGGATCGGTCTCCGCGACTTCTACAAGAAGAACGAAGCCTATCTTCAGACTCAGGTCGGTAACCCCGAAGGTGCCAACAAGCCTAACAAGAAATACTACGACCCCCGTGTCTTTATCCGTGAGGCTGAGAAGACAATGATCACCAGAGTCAAGAAGGCTTGCGAGGACTTGAACAATGTGAATGTTTTGTAAAGATCCTGTTAGATGTATAGATGTTATTTTTTGTACCATAACCTTTTTATTGAATGAATTATTTTGCTAAGCACAATGGCCATGGCAACCTGCATATCTTTATTCTGGATCTTGGTTCTGTATGAAAGGGTAGTTGGGTGGTTCATAAGCAAATGTTACAGATACTGAACGAATGTATTATTCAACTCTCGAGCCTTTGGTTTTAACAACCTTTGGAAAACATACCACGCAATTCTGTGGCGAACAATAATCATGAGCTCGTACCGCTGAAGTTATCTGGTGCTTCTCCGTTAACTTCAAACCTCGTAGCTTTCGACCTTTCCGCCTTTCCACCAGGAACGGACGGCCCGATTTACTGAGGGAGCATAGTACGCTGCTTTTTTCCATCACACAACGCTGGCTAGTACTTGATGAGTGGCCGAAGCGTATGCAAACAGATAGCATTACGTCCACTTTACAAAATAGACTCAGGGAGTCAAACGCGCAGGTAACGTGGTTCGATCAGAGGTTTGTAGACTAAGATACAAACATGTAACGTGAAGCATTTTGTATATATATATCTATATCGATTGAAGTGCCTACCGGGAATGTGTATAGGAAATAGAACGAAAGAGCGGACAGGACTTGTCCCTTTGATTTAAACGGATAGGATCATTCATATGAAATCAATGGATATTTACGAATGACAATATCATACCGATAAGATGAGTAAAGCAGAGGTGTCGCATGGATTCAATGCTTGTATACTACGATATGTCGGTAGACAAAGACAAAAAAGACAAGATTTTCTTTATAGCGAATGAAAAGAGGGCATATCTGTAAGTTTTACATCAAAAACAAGCATCCTTCAGACTAGCATGGATTATTGTGCAATTAATACTTTTATTCTTTGACTGATGCAAGTGTATGCAGCCAACTTAAACTTTGACGTTCCTGTCAATCCAAAAAACAGTCGAGTGTTCCGTGCTTTAGTAACACCTTTCCTTTTAGTCGAGCCAATTCCGCTCTGATGTAAGTGATTAACAAGATTAATGCGATTGGTCGTTGTTTGTTATCATTCCATCAGCAAATTGTAAGTCAGTATTCCTACCATCCGAAGAGCAACATGAGAATATTGCCAAGCTTGTAATATAGTTGTCGAACAAGCAGTTTTTGATATGCAAGGATGTAGAGACAAGCAAAAGAAGCGTGCTTTTCAATCTTAACATAAGCAGTTAACCAAGCAGATTGGTAAACAAGTTTGGGAAAAATGAAAGTAAAACACGAGCGGGGAGGTAATGATGTTGTGAGCAGAGAACATAATCAGTTATGTCAGTAATAGGTCCCCTATTCATGGTAGTTATCCGTATGATGGTTGAGCCGCTGCCACATGTTTCATATTACCAAGTTCTCCCGAGAACCATGCAAGCTGGGTTTTGCTCTGTCGGCTACCTTTTTAGTACCTGAATCTACGTCTTTATTGCTATTACTTAAAGGACCTTATGGAGCGAAGAGGGAGACGTCGAACAAGATAGGCACGCATGAACAAGCACGCCCACAGATTTATGCCTCGATTGAATGAAATCAGTTTATGCTCAGGCAAAGAGACGATCCCGAAGTCGATTCTTTAGATTATTGCCACGTGAGTCTGCTTTATTAAGTAATCAAAGACAACAAAACTCTTTATCCTTATCACTTTGTTCTCGTGCAGCCTATTCTTTTCTAACTTAACTTTAACATACGCTTCTTTTCGCTTCCAAGCTCAGATTAGAGGGCAATAGAACAGATGTCTGCTACGTCTAGAGCATCGTCCAAGTTGCATTTTCAGGAACACAAAACGCCACCAGCGGCCTCTCCTCACAAACCCCCATTGCCACCACATGCTGCTCCACTTGTATCACAGCCAGCGCCACCTCCCCCAACCGTGCCATCAAGGAGACTTTCCTTACCGAATCTCGTACAGCTCAAAGAAGAATGGGCACGCAGAGAATCACTGCAGTCAAATGCCTTGCCACCTGGAAAGCTACAAGTACATTAATACTACAGCCAGAAATATCCCCTTAATTTCTACTGCTTTAGATTGATTTATTGAACGTGCGTTCGGATGTCAATGTAAAACGACCGCTGATGAGATTGCGCATGGGTTCACAGCATTACTTTTCTTCGCGATCAAAAGATACCAATGGTAACTGGAACGAAGGGTTTTTGTTTACAGTGTCCTATCATAACCAATTGTTTGATATGATTGAGGTAAGCATGGAAACAAAGAGAAACCTTAAGAGAGTAAGCTAAAATGTGCAATACATAGTTTGACCTGTACGATAAACGGAAAGGCTGGCGTTCCAAAACAAAGCACATTGGGAAAGCTAAGCTCAAAATTGCCAGACTGAAAGGCCGCGACGAAGTTTTCCTCACGTAAGTTCAGCGTAACATACCTTATTTGAAGCTGCTCATACTAGTTTTCATGCAAGATTTTTACCCATGTACGAATACCACATTCGACGCTATCTTCCAGCACACATTCAACTCCCTCACAATTTCCTAAAGTCGCATATGCCAACCATGCCAAAATTTACCAATAATACCCGATCTTTTCAACAAAACTCTCCTCATTTGCATTATCAACAACATCCTAGCCATCGCAAAAATTCTATGACCCCCTATATCGGATCTATACAGATTAGAGTTCGATACGTCTTCCAAAAAGCATCGGAGCCTCATTCTGAAGAGCTCATGCCTGTATATTTACCGTTTAATCGTACTGGTGAATTTGACACTTACAGTATTGCTAGCAGTCGTGTTGATCGGAGCACGCTTGCATCCATGAAGAGCAGAAATAGCACCACCAGTGTACACAGTAGCAGTAGTAGCAATTTATCGAGTTCAACCACATACTCCGAGCACAGTAACCATAATGAGGATGGATTTCATGACGCTGTGGAACCACACCTAATCTACGTTGACAACTTACGGACTATACAGCTTTCGGACTCTCCGCAGGATTCATCTTCTACAAGTAGCACTAGTGGCTCAAATCCGGTTCGCAGCGAATCCACCGTTGAACTAATGTTCGAACGAAGTCTGAAAAACGAATTGGGACAGTCAAACGATTCTGCCAGCCGAAAAGGAGGAAGTCTGGACATGGATCAGTATGGTTTTTCTCAATGGGATGTGGATAATCGCAGTATCAACACAGCAAAAGAGAAGGAAGGATCGGACGGTGCTAGTATTCGAAGCCATAATTTCGGTGATAAGAATTTCGCTTTCAAATGGATGAACGAGTCTTTTGAAGAGGTTGCCTTGTCACACCCCAGTTTGGATCGTATGATCGGTTTGGTTGTCAGTCCACAGACGCGCACGTTACTTCGGGCTGTTGTCAAGATGGCAAATGCTTTTGTAAGTCAGATGTTGATGACTACGGTTACTCACAATGTGACAGGGTCAAGGGTTCAAAATTACAGGCATGCAGTTATTGTCGTCATTATCGCTTTTGCAGACATTTTATGCAGATACTGCGCGGTGAGTTGACTAGTGCTTATTTAATATACCTTTCCTGATTCTTTTAGTTTCTATTTAGACCTCCACCAGCAGAGAAAATAACCGACTTGCAGTTTGTAGATGAAGCATATTATTTTCTTGGTCATGCAATTATTGCTTATGTACGTGTCGTTGTCATTTGAGCAATGGAAACTTAAATGGCTTCTAGGGATGGCGAGGGCTTTCTTATTTGGGAGATTATGCTAAGTATTTGAAGGGTAAGCATGCTTAGACATAGTAAAACGGACTGACGGTTGCGCTACAGATGTGATGAAGACAAAGTCAAATAAGGAAGCTATCGTTCGCTTCCTCAAAATCCCTCCCGAGGATCTGCTTGGATACGAATATGGGCTGCGAAAAGGGGCCGTGTTCCAGCCAAGCTATTTTGTATCTGTGGATCGTCTACACGAAGCTGTAGTGCTCGGTATTCGTGGCACATGGGTAATGTAATGAAACTCTTGACGAGGATTTGCTAACAGTCGAGTAGAGTTTATATGACTGCATCACTGACCTTGTTTGCGAATATCGACCATGGAAAGGTGGCCTAGTACACTCGGGAATGCTTGCATCAGCGCAATGGTTCTTTACGCGCATTATCCCTCAGATATTCCACTACGTGCACGAGCAAGCTAAATCTGAAAAGTCTTTGATCTCGTCCTTCATCATTACGGGTCACTCTCTTGGTGCTGGTACTGCAGCATTGCTCACAATGATGGTTGCGGATCATATTGAAGAACTACGACAACTTTCAGGGAACCCCGACTTTAAAGTGCATTGCTATGCGTACGCTCCCGTCGCCAGCGTTTCGCTTGAAATATCCGAAAAGTACAAAGATTACATTGACAGTTTTGTATGCCATGACGATCTTGTGGGTCACCTTTCCTATGGCACCGCAACTTGCGCGAAAGAACTCATTATGGACACACTGATTGCTGTGGATGGTTTAGGAGGGTCTAGTAAAGTGACTTCAGATGATGAGCTCAGACGTGCTTGCTTTGATATCATCCAAGCACGACGAGAAGAGATATTTCATTCCAGTGAGCCACGCTATCCCCTACTTTATATCCCTGGCCAAGTTTACCAGTTTCGACGAACGCCAAAATCAAAAACAAAATCCGACTCTCCTGCAGTACGACCAAGGGCATCATCAGGGACAACTCATCGCAAACCTTCACAGAACCTTCCATCAAGCCAATCTGAACCTGTCTTGCTTGGCCAATCCTCATCAAACAACGACAATAATAGCGAAATCTTCACGTTACACAAAAGCTCTGCTCTGATTTCTGAGGAAGTACTTATATCAAAAACATGTTTGGAAGACCACATGCTGGTCACCTATCTTAATGCGTTTCAGCAGGTACGCCAAGATTGTATGCGCCCCGCCTCAAGTAGAAAAGAAGCTCGAGAACAAAGCGTGGAGTCGCATGTACCCAGCATACGAATAGAGGATCCAGAAGGAAAATTAGTGTAATCTACAAAGCTAACTAGAAAATCAAAATAACCATACATTGTGCAGAAAATCTAATATAAAAAAGGTACAAATCATTTGATGGCTGCACGAACCATGGCGTACGTTTCTGTCTAGGAGGTTAATTTTTTTTTCGGTCTGGTCGCGTGGTCAATTAAGTGTCGTTATTCTATAAAAGCTGTTCTAAGGAGTTCGAACATCTTTTTCTTCTTTCCACTTACGCACAATGGTGTGCCATCAACTGATACTTATTATTATTTCATGTATACCATTATATTCTGCGTTGGCAGTATCCATGTCCTATATCAATACATTTTCCGATGATTTTGTACAGTTGGATCTTTCAAAGTTTGTCAATAATCGCGGTTTCGGCCAAGGTGGTGACTTTGATGGTCTGGGGAACTATTTCAAATGCAAGCAATTGTTATCATCATCGAGTCTCAATGTTGGTACGATTCCTTTTAAGACACGGATCGCGATCGAAGGTGAAGTTCAACAGCAGGATAATGCCATGGCACGGGGCCAGGTGATCACGCTGCCAAACGACTACTTTGGAGCACTATATATGCTCGTGTCAGCTAACCACGGTCCCGTAATGACGAAGATGGTGGTGACCTACCAGGATGGGTCTCAAGGCACTACCACACTAACCATCCCAGATTGGCAAGTACAGCATATGGATAGATACAACAGTATACCTTGCCAAGTTAATACAGGGGCTACTGGAGTACTGTTTTCTATACCCGTTTTTGTTGATCCATCCAAACCACTCTCGCACCTTACATTTCCCTATACTGACACCCTTGGCGGGTTCCGGCCCGCTCTGCATGTCTTTGCTATTACTCTCGTAAGAGAATCCGACATCCGCATCATCCAGGCTCGTTCAACCACCCGCTGGACAGGAAAGCAAGAAAACCAAGTGATCGAGGTCCAATTACACAATACCGCATCTGCCTGGGGTAAAGACATCCAAGTTGAAATCGACGGTCCGCTTGTCAAGACTGCGGAACCGGGGCGTATCGTAACTATTGCACCAGGCCATGTACAGAAGGTGGACGTAGCGGTTCACACAGTTCGAAAAGAGCCTGCACTGACAACAGTTAACGTTCGCGCGTATTCAAAAGGGAGTGAACAGATGATAGCCTTACCTCAGCAGTTTTCTCTTCGCATTGGCCTCCCCCACTACAATGAATCGGAAAGGTAACCTGGTATTTATAGCTCCGCGGCGCTCACACGCTCCAAACCTAGTTCTTTGCAACAACATGATCCTCCTGCGTGGCTCCAAGAGGCTAAGTTTGGTATATTTATTCATTGGGGAGTGTATGCTGTCCCTTCGTGGGCACCTGTCGGCAAATCCTATGCGGAATGGTACTGGTGGCAGATGAACCAAGTCGACAGTCCAACCTACGAATACCATCGTAAAATATATGGTGAAGCCAAAGAATATGACGACTTTTTGAAAGATTGGGACCCCAACCGTTTCGATCCTCATCAGTGGCTAGACCTTGTCGATGCCTCAAAAGCTCGATATTACGTTTTCACAACGAAGCATCATGATGGCATTGCCTTGTTCGACACAGAGGTTTCCAGGCGTTCCACTCCTCATTTCCTTAAACGGAATTTTGTGCGCGAGCTGCTGACAGTTTCACAAGAAAAGTATCCTCATCTTAAACGAGGTCTATATTGTAAGTTTCTTCATCGATCTGCGTTTTGTATTACTTATGGAATCAACGAAAAGTCTCGATGCCGGAATGGTACAACCCAAGTTACGACGATCCGTCGCTGGGTTGGCATGGGCCACCACACAACGCTTACACAGATAAGGTCCTTGACTACACGGGTGGTCTCCCAATATACGACTTCGTAAACGAACTACAAGTACCTCAGATCCTGGAACTGATCGATAACTATAAGCCTGATATCCTATGGTAAGAAAGCTGGAGAAAGTTGCCAAGGAAAAAATCACTTTAATGCTGAGCGCCCTCAGGTGTGACATTGGCGGAATTAATAACTCCACCGTTTGGCAATCCAAGTTTTTCAATGACGCTCGTGCTGAGAAACGGCAGGTTTCTATCAACGACCGATGTGGCAACGCTGTTTCCGATTTTCAGACTATTGAATACGAAGATACAACCACAGTGCCATCCAGGTAAAAATCTACCGCAATAAATGCCAGCCCAATAAATCTAGCTCCTTAGGTTTTGGGAAGCAACTCGCGGCATTGATCCCTATTCATTCGGGTAAAACACAGAGAAAAACGACAAACAGGTTTCAAGCGTTCTAAACCTTGGTGTTAGTTATAATCATGCTACACGTCCTGATCAATATGCATCTTCCAACTCACTTATCCAGGAGCTTGTCAATGTCAATGCAAAAGGCGGAAATTTCCTCCTGAACATAGGACCCGAGTCTTCGGGAATTATTCCAGATGCTATGGTTACACGACTACGCGATATCGGTGGATGGCTAGAGCAGGTCGGGCCAAGTATTTTTGAGTCAGAGATGTATTGGGTAACGACTTTCGATGACAATGAACCTGGTCAACCTCTTCGGTTTGCGAAACGACGCGATGGAAGTGCCTTTTATATCTTCAGTCTCGAACGGCCAGTTGCGAATAAGGTTGTCGTCAAGGCACCGATCCCAATCGGAGCGAACTCAAGGATCACCATGCTAACAAAACAAGGCGGTCCAGCTTTGAAATGGAAAATCTATAACAACGGTAGATTAATCATTTCGGTTCCAGACGATGTGCTCAATCAGGGCAACTATGTATGGGTTTTTGAGATTTCCTACTTATAATCGTACAATTTGATATGTATCATTATCATCAAATATAAACCTTGCCTGTACAGCGCATATAGCCTTTGTCCCAAAAGAAACAAAGTTTCCAATATCATATGGCTATGAAGCAGTTGAACGATGCAAAATGCTATATGGCTTTATTCAAAATTATTAGGCTCTATTATTTGTTTTTCTCCAATCTTCCATTTCAAGGGAATCGTTTGAGTCAACATTCACCATTGTCCTGCTTCCTCCCCCAAGAGCGTCCGGTCGCAACCCAGCATTGAAGTCGATCAAGTCAGGGCGAATGTATCGCCCAGGTGGCACGATTACAAACGCAGCCAATGCGATCACCATCATTAACGAGTCGAACACGTAGAAATATACTTCGTGTGTGAGCAGATAGCCATGCATTCCTTGTGCGAACTCGACCAATCGATAGATCGATCGAATAATAAGTGCGACGATATTAATCCAAATGACAACAAAGATAATGCGCCATCTGCTAGTGCTATTGCCGGCAGAAAAGGTGAACTTGTCCTTCCCATACTGAACATAGGCTGCCACTGTAGCAAAGGTACTGAAAGAGATTAATGCCAGGACAAGTCCAGCCGTGGTAATCCTTGTCCCAATATCGGCAATAGAAGGCACTGCTAGCATACCGCCGCCGCCACCTTGCACCAAGAAGCAAAAGATATCCATGTATAAGAAGGCCTTTTCGATGATTCTTGGCCGGATAAACTTCGTCTGATAGTTAGAATAGATAATGCTAAGTAATAGAGCAATCAAAATTAATTAATCGCCTCGCTTCCAAATACAATTGCTAAGCAACATACATTTTGGCTACAGTTAGATAGCTTCCAAGAGCAATGACAATGGGTGGTAGCAGCAGAAATAATCCGCTATTGGCGTAGGCTGGAATATTTTTTGTGTTGTTTGGCTGCCCTGACCATAAACGAAGAGCAAAGCCAAGGACTTCAACTAATATAAATTATTTACGTAAGAATTTCGAACAATAATAACCTTTCATTGTATAACACTTACATGCAGCTCCAACAACTACCGCATACATATATTTTGTTTTATATTTCCGTGCTTGATAGGCAATCGCGCTGCCTAGGATAATAAACGCAGCGAGAGCTACTCCAGCAACAGCCAGATTGGGGTCGTATTGGTATAAGTTGTAATCTGCGTCCATTGTTGTGGTCTTGAAATTGCTTTTCTGATCTGGCTCTCTTCGTTTCTTCCACCCTTCTATTTATATAGGATCAACAACTTCTTGCGTATTCCGTATATAGTACATATACACCGACGATCGGACCTTGTACCGGACTTAGCAGCAAGTTTGTGTGAGCACGGTCGATCCTGCATCTGACAAACTCGTCGTCCTTTGGACCTATTATTGTGCCCGCAACATCGTTGCGAACTCTTCCAGTACGCAGAGTATTAACGAAATAAACCGCTGCAATCACTACTACCATCTTAGATACCGACTATCAGAGTAAAAAATGAAGAGATTCTTTCAAAAGCTTGGCAACATCTGTAAAGATTTTCACGGCGATGTAACCATTGTACACCCAACTGAGCGTTAAGTATCGGCAAGATGTTGCTATATATAATCTACCCCTCTCGAAAACCGCCATTTCGGAATTAGTTTAATTGCCAAGGACTACTTAGAACTAAACAAGTTTGTTTTGAACGACGCCATGACTAAGCGGTGTCTCGAAGAGTCCCTCTGCCCAGCATTTCTTAATGTCTCTAAGCAACGTTCAGAATGAATACTCTCTAGAATGCAAAAGGCGTTACAGTTTGTTTAAGAGGCAGTAGACTGTGATCAACAACAATGTGCACTATCACTCTTCGTATTGATATGCAAGTATTTCTTTTATGCATAGCATGATATCCATAGCAGCGGTAGTTCCCGGCTATTCTAGCTGTGAGCGAGTATTACCTTACGTCTAAGGAACGTCATTCTAAGATAACAGACGGGGAGAGTTCGCTTTGACATTGAATGAAACAGTTGCACTGTAGCAAGTACGTTCTACTCCTCGATTAAAAAGATTCAACAGAAGAAGCACGCAATCAAACCATTATAAGTTCCCCTTAATGGTCAAGATAAACTTATTATCAAGCAAATGGTTTATTTATGTGATGATTAACTAGTTAATAGAACGTTAGTGTGGCAAACAGACAGCAGACTCTTTTGGACCGTAGTGTGAACTTAGGATCTTGGTGGCAGCATTATCAGTATCAGATTAAAGAGCGCTTACTGAGGACGATATGGAGCAGGTGAACATATCCACGGTCATCTGCAGTGGTTTGTACATAGCAAATATTTAAGCGGCTGCCCAGTCAGTCTTAGTACCTGTTCTTCCTAATTTTCGTTTACGATACAAAAACGGTTTGAGACACATTGTAAAGCTTGCCCAATTTGTATTTCGTTTTCTCTTACGCGAGAGCAATATAAGCAAGCCTTGGTGATGTTCCTTGTTGTTATTGAAGGCAAGCAGCCCTTTCAATTAGAGAACATGTAACTTCTAAATGAATATCCTTAACTTTAAACGTCCCTACATTATGTCCTCAGCAAGCGCGCACGTGCTATATCTGTGATCCATAACTGTAAAACTGATATATTTCTATTAGATGTGCAATTGCTTGCATGAAGAAAGTCTCGAAAAATTGAAGACTTTGAGGACATCACATATAACAGCTTCCTAAAGAACGACAGCTGCAATACACTATGAAACTATAATGTAGACGGATCAAAGAATCTTTATGAAATGACTTTATTGATTCGCTTCACTTATAGTAGACCATTCAGTGTTTTGCCTGCCAGTGACGGCTCCAAGAATAAAACCAATAGTGACACCTCGGAAGCGCGTCCTTTTTTCAAGAAGATTATATCGCTAAGCCTGTGATAAGTTATTATACCAGTCTTTTCCAGCAATCACTAACTAAAGGAAACTATCTTTACTGCTTGAAATCCCTTTGCAACGATGGCAACTAACGATCTATACCTGCAAATCTGGCTTGTGGAAAAGGAAGGGTGTACAATCCATCTCTAGTTGTTGGTAGCACAAAAGTTGGGTCTCCTGGCGCACAGAAAGTTTCAAGTAGGTACAACAAATGATACCTTGTTAGTAAGTTTTACGTAGTCAGGCACTTTGTGCGACTAGCATGATCGGACATCTGAGCTTGAATGCAATTTTTTGTGATGTAACAAATCTCACGGCCTGCAGTTTAGCTTTATCTCTTTCTCCCTTTCCATTGAACAAATGCGCTTGTCTCTGGCGGCAACCACGGTTTTGGGTTTGCTATCTACATTTGCGGATAGTTATCCGCAACCACAAACATACTTTGGACGCCAGAAAGCTGCACTTGATCATGCCAACCGTCTTTTGGCTAAACATGCTCTGATAGATACACACAATGATTTCCCAATGTATGTATTGATTGTTGGACGATATTGGAGCTTAACTAAAGAACTTATGTGGTTTAAGGGTTCTTACCGAAAACTTTGAAGGAAAAATCAATCATCTAAATCTGACTCGTTTGGAAGGCACTCATACGGATATTGAACGTCTCCACAAGGGGCACCTGACTGGACAGTTCTGGAGTGTGTACTATGACTGTGATGATACAGAAGCGAATCAGGTCATCAAAGCTATGGAATCGATCGATGTGGTGAAGCGAATGGTTGATCTTTACCCCAATACCTTTGAATTAGTCACCACTTCGCAACAATTTCAAACTGCGTTCAAACGAGGTCGTATTGGCTCCATGTTGGGTATGGAAGGTGGTCAAATGATCGGTAACTCCATAGCGGCGCTTCGCACATTCTATGATCTCGGTATACGATACATGACTGTATGTGTTCAATATCGTTTTGTTTTCACGTTCCACTTATGCGGCATTTTAATTTCACCAGTTGACTCATAATTGTCACACTCCTTGGTCCGAGTCATGCTGTGACAGCAATCCGCCGCCATTCAAGAAAGGTTTAGGGCTGACTGAATTTGGCAAAAAGATTGTAGTAGAGATGAATCGATTGGGTATGATGGTCGATATCTCACACGTTGCACATGCCACCATGCACGCTGTATTGGATGTTACCAAAGCGCCAGTGCTTTTTTCACATTCGTCAAGCCATGCATTATGTCCTATCGAGCGAAACGTACCTGACGAAGTTCTCAAACGGTTGGAGGAAACGGATGGTGTTGTCATGGTGAACTTTTTCAATAACTTCGTCCAATGTGACCCGTCTGTGGAGGCTACTATCTCGGACGTCGCAGATCATATCGAATATATTGCTCAGATCGCTGGTCATCATCGTGTGGGATTAGGTGCAGATTACGACGGTATTGATAATACCCCTCGGGGGCTCGAGGGCGTTGATAAATACCCGCAGCTATTTGCTGAATTAATCCTACGTGGATGGACAGATGATGAGTTAATCGCTCTTGCAGGGGGAAACTTGTTACGTGTCTGGAGAGGTGTTGAGCGCGTTCGTGATTCTCTTTCAAAAGAATTACCAGAGGAATCAAGATTATAATATGCAACAAAGATAGGCTATGTTAATCCAATCGTATAGCAGTTATTTGCTTAAATTATTTTATATCCAACGTTACGCCAATTTGATGGCAATAAAGAAGGGTGACCCGGTGTTGAACTAAGTAGATTATGGTCTGTTTCATTAGCTTTTGAGAGGACATTGAACCGTTAAATCGACGAAGACTTAACAGACATTAACCATAATGTTTTAAATGAGTGCAACTACTTGAAAGATCCACACAATGGTTTCTCATTCCAACCAGACAATTATGGGGTCATGTAAAAACAAAACGAAGGGAAAACAATCCGTCGCATTTTGATAATATTTTTGCGTTTACTATCAATTCACTTTTTTTTGGTTTTGCTTAGTTCTACGACGATCAAATTCATGGGATGATTCATACGTTGGTAAGCTAAGAAAAATAGGATATGTGAGTCACCATTACTGACTGAATACTAGAAACTTACTCTGCAGGATCAGCGGGTAAGGGCTTACTGTAAAAGTAATCATGATCTAATGCCTGTAGTGCGCTCCATCTTTTGTTCGGATCCAGAATAAGTAATTTGTCAATCAAATCCACTGCTAATGGATCATAGTTTGCGAATTCTTCCTTCACTCTCCTAACAGTAGGTTCAAATCTGATTTTATCGGCCTCCGGCAATTTGTCCCAATCTGGCATATTTTCTTGAGTAGGTGATCCACATAGATAAAAAATCCTTTTTAATTGGTCTATATCATCTTGTCCTTGTAATATCGGTCGCGATTTCAGCAGCTCTCCAAGCACACAACTTCATTTGTCGATTAACAACCTTATAAACCAAGCTATGAATAACTTACCCGATACCCCACATATCGATTGCGCTGGTATAATGTCGTTCACCAAGAAACAGTTCAGGCGGTCGATACCATCTTGTAACGACACAGTTGGTATATTCACGCTTTTCATCTTCGATGCCACGCGCCAGGCCAAAATCAGCAATTTGCAAGATACCTTTGTTATTAATAAGCAAGTTCGCAGCTACAGCCCATGTCAATTTCTCAGTTTCTAATATCAGTAAATTTACCTTTCATATCACGGTGAAGAATTTTGTTCTACTGAAAGAGGTCAATTACATGATTGTCAGAAGTGTCATATGAAATACGCACATAATGAAGATACGCAGTGCCCTCGAGAAGCTGCTGCATGTATGTTTTGATCTGGGGTTGAGTCAAGCGAACCGAAGGATTGTCAAGTAGACCAGCAAGATCATGATCCATATACGGAAACACCATGTAAATGCTGCCTCGCTCTTTCCTCGCTGAATCACCTATAGATTGTGTGGATAAGCTTCTCCTGTATTCATCTACCATTCAGATATACCTCTTTCGACAGCAATGTCCGTTAATGGGACGATATTTTTATGTCGTAGTTGTTTAAGAATTTTGATTTCTCGAATAGCAGTAATCGGTACCTGTTATAGTACTTTGAATAAACAGTACAATCCCTGTATTTTCTTACCCCATCCTTTTCGTTGTGCATTAATATCCTCTTAAGCGCTACTGCTTGTCCTGATACGCGATGCCTTGCTTTATGAACCTCACTGAATCAAGGTCGAATTAATCCATAGATGTTCCGTAGCAAAGAATCCAATACCCAAATGTGCCCTCGCCAAGCTTGTCTTCGAAATCATAATCGGTGATCTTGGAACATCCAACAAAACGACGCGAATTCTGTGACGATTGACGTCTTCTGGGAGACGAGCTCGCAGGAGATGTGTTATTGCTAATGATATCTACAGTGCGCTTCCTGGGTCTATCCGACAATTCGTCTTCAGAAGTTCGCTTCATGATCGGCAGATTTCACAGTAACTGTAGGAAGGCGAGCCACAGGTGGGACCTTTTGTTTCGGCAATCCTTTTTCTACGGACACGACATTCCCCTCCAATAAGGAAATTCCTAACGCACGATGTGTGTGACATAGTTTCTTTACGGCCTTTGAAAACTTTTGATCTACTGCAATGAAGGCGGTCAAGAGTCATACTGCTTATTAAGCGTCATCCTACACTTATACGCTTATTAAGGATCTAGTTTATGCGAGGGAAGAGACAATGTACATTATCCACGTATCATCATCCATGGCAGAAATTGGCTGCTTTTACTGTGTTGACTCAGACTACCCATTGAACGCAAACAGATCGAAGCAACTTATGAAATACATCCACGGTTAGTAGGTTCAAGGGTAGTCTTAGCGGCTTTTAGGTACATTTGGATTGCGTTCTGCTGCTTGTGTTCAATGAAGTTGAAAGCATGGGTAGCTGATATTCATCTATCGCACCCTACAGAGGACCAGAAGTGCTGCAACCCCTGGTGAGGGCTTGACGGAGAAAAAGATAAGGCTAAAAGGGAAAGGAAAGGGACACGTGTCATCTTGCTATGTACAATAAAACCCAATGGCTGTTCTGCAGCTCTAAAAAACAACAAAGCTAAATAGCGAAATGACAAGCACAGCCAATGATAGAAAACGGATGCTCTATAATACAAATGGGACAAAGGCAATAGTGTTCTCTTTTGCTCGACGGATGGTATGTGGATGGAAAAGAAAGGTTTCAATCAAAAGGAAAAATGACACCGCCTTTAAGGTAGTGTTTTCTATTAATCGAAGCCTATTTCGCTGTTTAGCTGAGGTGAAATGCATATTCAGACCACGTAAATTCGACTTGTCTATTTGCTCAGAATAAGTAAAGCACAGCGCAAAAGATTACGCAATCACACTTTTACTCTAGTCAAAAACTGCCGCTGTCCTACCCTTTTTCCTTAATCTGGCTGACTTTTTTTAAAGAGCTATCAAGCATAGAAAGCACAATTGATGTATTACTTCAAGTCAAAGCCCCTCGGAATAACGGGATAACCGTACAATACTAAGCCTGATCTGCTTTCCTTTTGGTTATGCCAGTATCTCCTCCGTGTGATACATGTAACATTTGATCATTGTCTTTTCAGGGAAAAGGAGTACCAAGTACTTTTCCATTTACCGATTACTGCTTGGCGGAGAATGGGACAGGTAACATTATAAGCCAACTCTCACACAGGCGGAAGTTGATGAGACCTGCATTGTTTCACCATCAGTTCGTCCGAAGGATGGTGTTTCCAGCAAAAGTACAAAATGACCGAAATTGAATGCTGCTGTGAGGAACATCGTTCATTATAAATATTGCGTTCTTTTTTTTGTTACTCTATTAGCTGCCTTCAGCGCACAATTAGGCTGTGGCAGAATTAAAGTTCTGTATCCACGGAGTGGTGATGCTTTTGGAGTTCCCACATGCACACAAAGAAAACTATTTATTTACATCTGCTACTGAACACTTTTGTCGCCTTTTTTCTGCTCTTCCCTTCAGTAGCTGGGTATGAAACTTCTCTTTCTAATACAACTAGTTATATCTTCTGTCACAGCTGTAACCGTGTCAAACAGACTTAATGGAGGTAACTTTTTTACTGTTCATGGATAGGAGCAGTCATTGACAGCTACATCTAGGCTGTGTCCTTTTGAAAGAGAAAATATACTGTTATGGTGGTCGAACCAACAACGGCGGCGATTACTACGCCTCTCTAGCGGATCACTATTCTCTCGATGTATCGAATGACTTTAATATTAGCGACGCTTACAATAACTGGGTAAACATTCCAGGCCGTAACTACGAGCTCCAGCCAAACTGCTTGTTTGCTATGGTACCATTACGTCAGTTCAATGGCTATCTCTTGTATATGGGTCTGGGTCCCAACAACACAGGATATCTAAAAAACGAGATTACGACCTACAATGCCGATACCGATACTTGGACCAACATCCCGACTAATCTTTATCAGATGTAATAAGACGCTCGTTTTGCATCATCGCTAACACGGCTTGATTCCTAGAATTGATCCCATGGCTACGATGGATGATCAAGAGCGTATTTGGATCTGGAGCGGTATGAGGTAATTACACGGTATCCGCTTGCCAAAACTTATTCCCTGCAGCAACTCATGGGTGGGAAACCCTCAGCCTGCCTCTATCCGTCAATGGATTTGGTATCTGAATACTACGGTAAATTCACACCCTACGACTGTAGAAACGCAGTTTGCAATTAAAAATGAATTACGTAGTTGCAACCTGGAGACGACGTCGTAAATGCACGCCAAGTTCCGCAAGATATACTTCGTATGCAAGGCACTGCTACCGCGTCCAGGGACCAAAAGCGGATATATTATATTGGTGGTGTCAACGCATCGCCAAACCCAAACAAAGGTCCGAATGGAACAGATCCATACGTTGTGCATCCCGCATTGATGGGGGAAATCCTAATGTTCGATACCACAACCACGTCATGGTCAATAAATAATGCATACGGCGATATTCCATCTGGCAGAGTCTATCATACTGCTGTTCATCGTACGTTCCCCATTTTTCACCAGGGTGAAACATTTCTTACTTTTCCCTCTAGTTCCTACTTCGGACGCTATATTACTCTACGGAGGAGCACAATATGGTAAAATTGTTGTGATAAAGACGTTGCATACCTGCTTCTAACATGTCCTAAAACAGTTCAAAGCACACAAGCCCTTGGCAACCCCACTAAAACAGTGGATGATTACTGCTACATGCTCAATCTGACAAATATGACCTGGACAAAGATTACAAATCTTGGACCCTTACAAGGAGCAGGTCCTCGGTTTGGCCATTCTGGTATGGTCGGAGAGCTGTTTGGATGAAAAAGCTAACCTGCATATATCAGCTGTTGTACATGGAAATCGGTCAATGTTTATCTTCTTTGGTACGGATAATAATGGCAACGAACATGGGGATTTCCATGTTATGGATCTGCAAACGCTCCAATGGATACCAAGGTATAGCGCAAAGGATCAGTATCTAGATATTCCAGCCAATGCGTCCATTACCCCGTCACCAGTTGGTACCAATGATGGTGGGCTATCAAGTGGTGCAATCGCTGGCATTGTCGTTGGTGCTGTTGTTGGAGTAAGTTGCTTAAAATTATATTCCGTAATTCTAGTTTAACCCATATTGCTCAGGTTGCCGCTATTGTTGTGGCAGCCTTCTTATGGCTAAGAAGAAGACGAAATCAAAGCGACGGTGCAAAACACAGTGGGTCTTCCTCTGAACAAGCAGGTGCAAATGTGACAAAAGAGCAGTACTATAACATGGACGAAACAACTACGATCTACAAAGAGGACGGTGGAAACAATAAAGAAAGCAACCACATCAACGATAGTGAGCAGAGCAGAATGATAGATGAGGATACGTCCTTCATACCTCCTCCCGCTTTCACCAGCAATGAACATCAGAAGTCAACCATAAGCCCCTACATAGCTACTCCTACAACTCTTGCAACCAACGCCTCAGTGCAAGATTACGACCTTGGACCGGACAAGCCAGATGCATACGTTCCTCGATATACCTTGGCGCCTGTAAAGCCGGACGGAATTTAAGAGCCCTTGGGTTTTGTACTACATACCGATCGGATTTTCAGCATTAATAATTTTTGACAAGCTTTTTACCATACCCACATACGAGCATCGAACGCAGGCTACAACAATAATACCCCCCTTGTGACTCATTCAGCATAGATTACATCTTTAACCTACTATAGTGATTGGCAGAACTTCCGGAAGACCATCGTGGTGTTTAAATAGCAGTACAACCATGATTGACATATCTGGCACAGAGGACAATCATTACCATATTTGGCAACCATGCTGGCAATGTTTACTGTGTTCTCATATATGGGTCTTTGATTTATTTTCTAAGGGAAGTAAAAGACGAGATGTGGGGGACAATGAATACTATGCAGAGTTTCATGATCTCTATAATGAACAAGTCGGCTTGCTGAGCATCTGTCGACGTTGTTTTGTATTACAAAGACCCCAGACTCAGCGTGTTAATAGGCTGCGCAGGTAGCAATAGGTTGTTTACAAGTCAACAGGCTGTAGAAGATGCTGATATAAGAGTCACCGTAGAAAGCTTTTGTCAAAATTGGCAAATAATATTGTTTGGTTAGCTGCACCCTTACTTTGTATATACAGTTGTATCGGACACAGATCACATAATCGAAAGTGCTTTATAATAGTCCGTTACCTAGATTCTGCCACAGAGTAATTCATTTGTATCAGCTCGGGAAAAACGTTTTTACAATTCGTCTGTTGCAGAAGATAAAATAGGGAAAACGCAGAGCAAAACAATGCGAACATCTACAAGAACGCTACCTTTACTGTTGCCATTCCGTTTGTATTAGCGCGCAGTATGATACACGGGCACCATCTTATTTCCTAATCAAGAGTAATGTTACATATTTCTGAGCAGAAAGTTCGCACTGCAACACATAAGCCCTCAAGGTTGTGAACGCATCGTTCCCGCCAGGTACTAAACCCTAGAAACAGCAATGTGTATGAGAAGCTCTGCTGTTCCGCAACGAAATGGGACTCATGATTTATTACTAGTTATTGAGACTTTTAAAGGATATTTTGGGAATCTGCGGCGTTCATCAAAGCAAAAGCGGGACAATCGGAAACCTGAATAGGAATGGACAACGGGTGATAACTGCAGAGCAAATATCGCGTGAGACAAACCAATAACAGTTAGCGCCGATTCAAAGAGCAACGGACAGCATATTGTAGGATCAGAAAGGAATCAAATAAGTCAATGCCTTACAATCATTGGAAAGTGAAAACCAGTCGAATGCCTTGCTCGTATTAACTAGTCCTAGGAACACAGGACGAAAGTACATCAGCTTAAATAGCGAACGATCACCAAATTAAATAGAAGATCATAGTAGCCGGATCGAGTTCCATTTTTAATGTATGTAAAACTGCCCGCTTTTCCCATCTATCTGTCTATCTGCCTCTATCTTTTACTGGCTATAGATCTGTTTAATGTCATTCTCATAGGCTTTGTATAGCTCCTTGCGCTTGAGCTTTCCACTGGTTGTCAGGAACTTTTCAGACCAGTCTACGTCTTGAGTAATCACAATATCCTTCACTGTCTCTGCTCGACTACAATTGGCTTTCTTAGCAGTGTTTTGTAATTCCTGCATCAAACTGGCTTTATCCACATGCTGATCCACTGCCTCAACTACCGCAACGATATGTGACATGTTGCTGTTTGCAACCACGCAGATATTTTGAATGTCTTTGCTATTTCTATAAATCGACTCCAGCGCCTCCAAGGCTATGTATTCTCCATGGCTAAGCTTCACCAAGTTCTTCGCTCTGTCGATGATGGCAATCATACCATCCTTCCTGACGTGTGCTACATCACCAGTTCTAAACCAGCCGTCTTCCGTGAGTGCTTCCTTCGTAAGCTCTGGTTGTGCATAATATCCACGCATCACTGAGGGACCTCTCAGCCAAAGCTCTCCCTTATCTTGTTCCGCTACATAATCGGTTTCAGGAACATCAATAAGTCTGAATTCGATAGAAGGAGATGGGGGACCAATGACTCCTGTGAGCGGGCCAAACATAGGTAGCGTTACCGCTCCCAAACCACAGCACTCTGTAAGACTTTTCCCCAGCAACAACAAGAGCAATTAGACAACGTTTGCATCATACATATTCGATCTACCCGTAACCTTGAAGAAGAAAACAGACTGTGGAGAAGATAAACTTGTGGGTGTCAAAAGAGATGGGGGCACCTCCAGCCAAACCATACATCAGATGACCACCGGTCTTACTGCGAATAGGATAGAAGACCGTTTTGTCCATGATACGCGTAATGACATTCTCTCGACCAAAGAATTGCAGCAACAACCATTTCAACTCCACCGTAGCTAAAAGCTGTGATTAACCTGCTGGCGAACCAATTTCTTTAACCCGTACCATAGAATATTTTTCGGATAGCCCAAGGTTTTTTCTCCAGTTGCCCAGCAATACCGTTCCGGATCCGTTCCCATCCCGATGGTCCCCCCGCCATAATGGTCGGTTGCAGAGCCTCTAGATCACCTTTGCCTTTACCTTGACCACCAGGGCCAGAAACCGAATCAGGCATCAGCGTCCGTACTGTCCCATAGCCAATAGGTATGCTCTAAATGGAGGATCAGATTTCTGCAATGTAAGGCTATTGCACGTAGAAGCGAACCATAGTAATGAAAATGAATTCCAGCAGAAATTCAAGAACATGCGCAAGAGGCAAAAAGCCTATGTACGAATGGTCGGCTCCTGATAATAATTCAGATACCAAGTGTTCCGCCGCGCCCATCGAAGCGATAATATTTCCATGCGTCAACTCGACACCTTTGGGCGTCCCAGAAGTGCCAGAACTTTTTTTTTCAGTTTTGTAGAATGACTGGTTTAGCAAAGATAAAGACGATTTTAGTTTCTTGACCTACGTATACATAATCAAGGCCAAATTGTCTGGCGTTTGGCGCATTTTCGCTAGCCCACTTTGTTCATGCGCCGTGTCCAAACGAACAATGGTTGTATCTTGTAATTTTCTGTTATTCTGTAATTTCTCTAATGCTTCTGGAGCTTCAAATCGTTCTCCTGTATAGAAAACAGTGTGGACTTTGCAGGACTCAGGTAAGAGATTGAATGCTTCGCTCAAAGTGGTCATCAGAGTAACCTATCCATGCAAGATTGGATTAATTCCCTACAGAAGAGGATACTGGAAATGTTACCTCCGTTAGAATTCCTTTTGGATTTGTTTCTTTGATAATGTGAGCCACTGCATCTGGAGGCATACTATCGTAGGCAGTAGTCACCACTGCACCAAGCATGAAACAGGCTATTGAGCAGTCAGATGCCGAACTGTGTTCAACAAGGACGCCTTTACTAACCCATAGCAGTCAACATCCATTCCATTCTGTTGCGAATTTGTTAATAATTTATCTTTGTATTTCTGGATTGTTCTTGCCGTGTTTTTGCAAAGAATAGCATCCTATCGCCCGCTTTGAGTCCATTCTGTTGTAGACAGGCAGCGATATTATCACCAAGTTCTTTGGCTTCGCTGTAATTTATCCATCGGTACTCCTCAAGTTCGTACATTTTCCATGTCTTTATTCTTCCGCCCTCGTCTTGCTTTTCTCGAGTATGAATCTGTGACACCATAGCTCAAACTTTAGCGCCTGAGCTACCGGTTTTACGGCTTTTTCCTTTCTTTGTTTCTTTCTTCTTTTTCTTTACCTGTATCAACGGTCTGTAGCCAAACACTCTTTTGTTAGCGTTGAGACTAGTCACCTGCTCCCATACGCTATCTACAGTGCATTCGGACTGATGCAACCGAGGAAATAGTGGGCAAGTGATAAGTTCTCCGAGTCCATCTTTGTGCCTATATATGTGGTTCTCTCTGTCCACTAGTACCGTCGGATTTTCCGGCTTTTGAAGGAATAAGGATTTTATTGCGTGCATTTTCGTCTTTGCAAAAGAGGGAAATAGACCATGGTTGCGGATAAATTCCTCTTATTGTTAATTTTATCATTATGTCATAATGGCAACTGTTTTACAAACGTTCCACCATGTGAAACAAACAGATGGATGACCAGGATATGAAACGAATGGCATCAAAAGCCGTGGAAAAAAATCATATAGTTGTAAGTATAAGTAAAGTACAGAAAAGCGTGGTGGAGCTTGAAGATGATCTAAGATTTGTGATTAAAGAAAAGAAATATCTTGAGGACTTATGACGAGGAAAACCATTTTCGTCCCATATCCAGCACGTTTCGGATGTTTAAGCCCAGATTTTGCTGAACATTGATTTCTTGCTCTGACTGTGTAATGTCTGAACCAGTGAAGTATGTGAAGGGATGTTGGTCAGATCCAAAAGGGGTTGAATGATGAGCATCCGTCAATGGCATATGAAACTCGGAGTTGCTGGAATAGCGACGAGTGTCATCTTCCGTCAAGTTGGCATTATGGTATGCTCTGCTTGGTATAGTATTTTCGTATTCATCCAGGGCATCAGAAGCAATGGAGTCAATGTCTGACGGAACTCTACAAGCAAGTTACTCAGCAGTTACCACCCCTCGCATTCTTACTTGTCTATGGGTAGCCGTTTCGGCGAATCTTTTATCGTGCGCAGAGTTGTATTATCTACTTCGTCTTCCTTTCTACCGACTTCCATGACATTTTGTTTGATGAATGAAAGTCTATCGTTTAAGTTGACCAACTGTTCGTTCAACAAGGACTGTGCAGCTGTTACTGATTCTTGGCATAGTTCTCTGGATTTTGGGGCAGAAGATGATGTTGCTGCTGTATTATCGTCCTCATACTCATCATGGTCGTTGAGAACAAATGGTACGGTCCGGGCAGCATAAACCTGCGTAGGCTGTGGCACATGCATTTCCTGCAGAGCGGGACCGCGCAGCGGCGCATAATAAGGTTCTTCTCCGTAGTGATCGAGATCCTATCAGAAACGCATGAGGCTTCACCGTCTTAAAGGAACAGTTTCACATACTCTGTGCTGATAAGCGAGGTGTGCAATTTGATCGTCGCCAAGAAATTCAGCGTCTAGTTGGTCTTGTTCCTCGGATAATATATCATATGCTGCATTAGTGTCATCTAGGAACTGTTTTTTTGATCGTTTCGGGCGTTTTTTCTTTCTGCCGAAGGGATTGCGGGTAACAAATGTGCCTGATATTTCGTTTTGGTCCAACACTGATTCAAATTCCCAATCGCGAGGATTGGTTAGGTATCCACGAATTGCGCGGCCACGGTATAGTTGATGGTCGTTATAGTGAGGGATATCGATGAGAGGATCATCGTCCTCTTCAAGACGAATGGGTTGGTGCCGTCGTAAACAGGAAGGTACACAAAAGCAAAAGTGCACAAGGGATGGTATATAATTCCTCCAAGTAAGGTCAAATGCGTTTAACTCTTCTTCTTCGTTCTGTCTCCTAGACAGACATGGACAAGTATAACAGGTCATTAGGAATTACTGAGCACTTTCTGGCATGATATAGAGGAAAGAAGAAAAGGGAAAAGCCGGTAAAAGAAAAATCAGCCTGACAAAAGAGAATTCGGACACACAAAATCAAACACATTGTGCTCAAGGAAATCACATGCAAACCTTACTTAAAGTCAATACAAGTCATGCCTTTTCTCTTGCATGCAAAAACCATGCCTCTTCCCTTTTAAAAACTGTAGATACCCGAATTCTGGCTTCAAATAATACGATTAAAAAAAAAAATAAAAGATTACGAAAAAAAAAATTGAAATGCAAAAGTGGTAACTGTGAGATTCGAACTCACGCCTCTTTCGAGACCGCAACTTGAGTGCGGCGCCTTAGACCAACTCGGCCAAATTACCAGATAATTTCGTACTTCGAGTATTTATAAATAACAAATGGTATGTTTTTCGCAATAAAAAGTTATTGTTTTCATATAGTTGTTTTTTGGTATTTTAGTTACCTCTTTTTGTAATATATAAGAGAGTGTATTTACAAGGTTTCATATTTTAAATTCTTGTCCTTTACTGTAGACTATCGATTTTGCGCATCTGCTTTCTGCTTTACAGCTTGTCATTCAAAATCGAGCAAGTGACTAAGCGCATTGCATCTCTCTCCAGTTGTTTGAGTAAGACCTAGGCCTCTGAAACCTTAGTTTAATGCAACAAGGCATTTAAGCACTTCTATTACAATGTTTCACATTCTCATTCTGACAACGGTTTTTTTCACTATGCCAAGAATGTAAAATCCTTTTGGGAGACTAGTAAGCTGCAATGAAAAGGTTCTGATAGACATTATACTGAGCTTTTAGATGGTTTAAGTAAATAAATAATCTTGCTGGTTGAATCAAGAAAGAATCTGGTTAAAATCGTATGTAAGCAGATGGCAACAAACGTACAAAGACTTTTTATACGTTTTTCCATACAACACGTGATCATGAATTACGAAGAGCGTGCGCTCAAAGTGTGAGTCAGTAGCTGCTGCTTATTTTTACAATGGTAGCTCTCGCTGTTTATATACTGATTGACATTTACTTTTGTGAATCACTTTTGCAGTTTGAGTAAGCATATTTGTAAAAAGAGAGCTGTTGTAGGAAACAGCAAGCTAAGTAGAAACTAACATTCCTACGCAATAGCATACCATGTTACTCCAATATATGGTTGGTGATCCTCTTTTATTTTATAACAATGGAAATGTGTTTGTACAATTTAGTATAGGTAGCCTTAAATGATAAATTGAGATTCTTGTTCTGTGAGATGTTTTGCCGATTTCTTAGCATCATAAAACAGATCGTCCACTTCCTGAACATCTTCTAGCATAATCTTATCATGGCCATTAATTTCGGATAAAATGCTAGCTGGTGTCAAGAGTTGCACAGCATATCTATACCATGGCCTGTCAGTTCCTTACACATAAACCTTTGCCGCATATAGAGTTACCTGAGTGAAGTGTTTACGCCACACTGAGCAATATGGTCAATTGCAGGATCATCAACATTGAGACCTTCGGTCCTTGCTCTAATTTTAACAATCACTTTAATTTCGTCGATGGTGTAGGGCAGTGTTCGAATGATCAGCAGACGATCGAGCAGATCAACAGGGATACCGTGTGGTGATATAACGTCCTCTGTACCACTATTTACATTGTCAATTGAAAGGCATATCGTGTACAACTCTCATACCGAATTGTGCACATGCCACGATTGGTCGCAAAAATTACGATAGGCGATAATGGTGATTCTAAAGCTCTGTTCAGATAGGTAAAACATTCAATATCCAACATATGGACCTATCCGTGTTGTTGTCAGTTACGGCCGAGTATCAGGTTTACGTACCTCATCAATAAACAAAACGCCAGGCACAAGTTCAGCAATGCCTTGATCGATGTACTTATTCACAACCTTATTAATCTCTTTCCTTAGTTTATCGGTGATTTCTGTCTTCTTCGGTTTCAGTAGCTGACCCATCATGGACATGATATCTTGGCCACCCTAAGGCTACATCAGTAACACTCGCATGTTATATCCAAAACATACTTCAGGTTTAGCGTTTGCCACATCCAGATCATGTAGTGTCACGTCCTGAATAATCTCCTTCTTTTTGTGCACGTCACCTTTTGGCAAGGGAACGTACTCTTCTGCTTCCAGATCAAATTCGGTTGCATAGGCATCAGAACGACCAACTCGCTAATAGTACTGATTAGGCCAATTATATCTTCTGTTAATTCATTTCATACCTTGACTGCACCTGTGTTGGCTTCTATGTAGATAACGTCACCGACCGTAACTTTTTCTTTCTGAATCGATTCGTATATACTGGGATCCAATTTAAGTTGCTTTGTGCCTTTGACAGTTTTAAGGCCGATGATAACATGTGAAATGGTTTTTCCGTAACCTCCAAGCGGATTTTCTGTCTCCTCAGGTGTGAGCTCGGTCACTTCACCTTCGTACACTTCCTTGCTCTCTTTGATGCGCAGACCGATGGCTCGTCGGAAGTTCTCCATAAGTACCTCGGTTTTCTTGATTTCGGACGAGTACACTTCGGAGCCAACAATGGGGCGGAAGGGTACTTTCGGGCCAAGTTCCTGCGAGATCGCTAGAGCAATGGCAGTTTTACCGGTGCCAGGAGCACCGGCGAACAGCAAGGCACGGCCTGCCATCTTCTTCGATTTAATCAGTTCTACAACAACGCCACTAGCCTAATCGGAAGTTATTGGTAAGCAATGTAATTATGTCTTGTTACCTCTCGCGCATTTTCCTGTCCGACAAAGCCTGCCATGATAGGCTCTGCAGTTCCGTCTTCGCGTAGACCGAGACCCTTAATATGGGAATGTGTTGCTACGCGTTGTTCGCGTGTTGTTGTCTTGACCTGTTCGATCCTCATGTTGTTTCCTGATGAACTCATCGTCCCAGTATGCTTTTTTTTTGTGCCGTGTGCGTAAAGAAGAAGGTTTTTCAACGTTTTGTCGCAGCTGAGAGGAAAAACGCCGTCATCAAGGACTGCTTTGCAGTCTGTTGCTTGTCGCACGTGACTTCTTACCACCTAAACTAATTCTCGCGTTAAAGTAGAACAAGTTTACATTGGCTGGGAATCAATTTTGCACTGGCAAAAGCAGGAATCGCGACAATTGGTTACCATGCAAAAAAAGGAGGCGATAGGTTTGAAAGGAGCTCATTTTTTGAAAACGATGAATAACTTATATGATTACACTGAAACCAAAGGTGCTCTATTGAATGTAAAATAATGCTATTCTTTTATTAAAATGTCCTTAGCTTGACTAATAGCATTCTCACTAAACACCTCCGTTTCGTTGTTAACAACCTTTACGAATACCTAAAAATCGATATCCGCTAAACCATATAGGGAAAATGCCGTGTCGAGGTGTAAATTCATCTAAAGAGTATATTCGTCCTACAAGATATTTGGATTAGTTAAAGATACTTGATGGCCAACTGTCCATTTGCTGAAGTGCTAGTGCGATTGAAATGAATAAAAAGATATCCATGAGAGTCTAATTTATCGTAGAAAGATTAAATCACATATTCACCATTTTAGAAGAACTATTTCACTATTGGTTTTGGCGTCACACGTAGATGTATCATGAGACTTAATGTAGATGTTAAAATGGTTGGAATTCAGCTTTATTTAGTTTTCCTCTCTCTATCAAAACTTATCTCGGTTCTATCGTTCTCGTTTAATGCATATACAAAAGTACCACATGATATTCCTTGCTCCACGTTTTGTATCGGACTGTCAGAATAAGCGTCGCTTAGTACGAGAGCTTTATTTGGCCTTTGTACAAATCGACACAAAAATTTCCTCTATTATGGTTAGCGAATGTCGTGTTCTAGGTAATTCCCTACAAGAAATATCCTATTATGATGATAATTTGCGTGGATAAAGTCGGGTATGGGCAGCTAGAAAAAAAGTTCTCACCATTTAACACATTACCATTCCTTTTCAAAACATGTAGCGAATATTGGGTCAGAGAATGCTTGAGAATTACCATGAACAGTATTGCTGAGCTTGTTCATCCGATAGGAAGAGACAATATTCACCTTTTGGTAGCTGTAACATAGCTTCTTAATATGGGCCAGCGTAACATCCTGAACTTAGACCATCTGAAAGATTCAGCAATTATTAACCTGCTTAAAAGGTGAAGGAAATAGTCCATAGGAACGCTGAGCTTGAGGACGAGAGGACCGAGGCTCTACAAACAATTTGCGAAGCAACAGAGCAACAGTTCAATAAAATTGTTCGAGACATGCAAAGTAAGACTGATTGTGCCATGACGTACGCAAAGACTAGATACGAACAAAGCTCTCGCTTGAAGCGGCAATATGAGGAGATAGCCGAAAGGGAAGAAGAGAGCAGTCAGATCTCGCTCTTGCCTGTCGACGTGTAAGGAGGTTCACAAGTCACCAAACTATATATAACCAAGAAACGCGCCAACGTTCAAGACAACACAAAGAACAAGGCTAATACAGCCAATTGGTAGCTAGAATAACTCTTGTCGAATAAAAGAACATATAAATGTCCACTTTATGAATATCAATAAACAACAGTAAGTTCATATCAGAAATAGGATTGTCTTACCTTTTTAACGTTCCGACTTAAATATTACAATTTGAACACATTCCACACATATCCCGTCCCGAGTCACCCGTTGCTTCAGGGGAAGAATCTTCCTCCTCTATCTTGACGAATCCCTCGGTGATGGCATCCAACGCATGCTGACGTCCTGCCATGACTCCACTACATAATTCATTACAGGGCTGTCAGTACACCGTGTTCCGTGCTCCTCAAACCAGTGCCGCAGCCGCTGCTGCCTCTACTCATCTTGGTTCTCCCTTGCAAACTACTACTCCTTTATAACCCGAAAATATTCCGACACATCCTGCCATGTCTGTTGACTCTACTTTTTATGACGATACTTAGATGCGTCAACACTTTGCCAAGATCCGTGAAGTATGCAATGATCTCGTTTATTACGTACGCGAAGGCCGCCAAGCCCGTCTAGATCATGGAGGAACGTTATTATCTTGCATAGCGACCATATCTGCTACCCTACCTCTTATCTAAGAGGCTCACTTGGAACCCCTCCTGGCTGAGCATCACAACGAAGCCAACGCTACACAACAACAGGTCGAGTCTCTTGATCGCCAACTTCAACTAGAACGCAAGTTCATCGCTTCCGAATTTGCCGGTCTTTTCTATGTGTGCCAACAATGAAGCGTTAATTTACTGATACTAGACCTTAGGTGGGAAGTGTGAGGAAATATTTTAGCCACTTTGACATATGGCTTAAAACGATATACAGCCTCTATACCTTCAACTTGATGACCAGTTGCCAATTCATTGGCGTGGATGGCAAAACACTGCTCTCTTTCACCTAGAAGAACCTACATATGACATCTGTCCTATTCCAGAACAACACTTGGAACGATACCGTCTTCAACCGCACGATACCCGAAGTGAATACGATATGCGAAAAATGCGAGATTTTCTGGCGTATCGCCAGGGAACAAAATACCCACTTCTCTCGGTCTGCACAAACGAAGAAAAGCGACTGTTTACACAACTTATACCTAAGTATCAAGATACTTGTCAGTAAGCTGCTGCAAGATGGACACATTTCGCAATCAAATGGAACGAGCAAGAGAACGGTAATACAACGTCTTATAAATATCTACAAGCTTTGCACAGCTATTATCTTCGTTGGACGCAAGCTCAGTGTATTCAGTGTGCACTCCATAATAGCAGAAATGAGAGGCAGACAATTGAACATGTGAGAATCGCTCTAGATGCCACTGTACAAGCTACTTCCCCTCCTCCTTTGCAATTGCGGCCGATATTACCAATTCCATCGTTACCATGTACTATTACCACTCCTATACCTCCCCATTGATACCTTTTACCTGCCCCGCAAGCATATTCCAGCTCAAATACCCCATTGGATAAGTCATCTGGTAAAAGCCCGCGAAAATCTTGCCGAAGACGCTGTAAAACTTGCCAAGAACTTGACTCTCCTGGAAGCCAACGACAGCACCTATGTAGAAGACGAAGATAATTTATTTGCTAATGGGAAATTTCTACTTTAAACACAACTTTCACTCCAAGGTTAGTGGAGTGGAGTCCTCAGATGTGGTTGGCACCCAGCCCGAGCATTTAGATCTCTTTCTATTGTCAAAAATTTTCTGTCATCACTGTAAACATGTATTAGTTTAGTTTATCCTTGCTCTGTCTGCTCCGAAAAAAGGTCTTGCCTTGGAAAGGTATAAGTGCCATACGGAGTACGAGAAGCCTTCTTTATTGATCTGAGAAATAAAGCGCGGCTTTGGAGAGCCAACTACATCCTCGGACTCTCACTCCACCAACCCGTGGAGAAAAAGCGCAAATATATTCTATTGGTCAGAGCAAAGTAAGATGCAATAACCAGAGCTGTCCGTTGTCAGCATTACGCGACCGAAACGGTTTTGGAATGCATCTCCACTCTTTAAGGCATACTCGGTGTTGTGGCGACTTTGCCACTCGCGTCTTCCAAGCCGCCAACAGCTGCACAACGTTAAACCAAGCATTTTTCCTTCACCGAATTGCCCGATATGCGTACTGGTAGAAACAACAGGACACTTTGTTTGGTCATGTCCGTCTAAACAGTCAGTTTGGATACAATTCATGCGGCTGTTCCTAGCTCCTTCTACGACTCTCGCCTGCTCCCACGCGGTAACAGTAAATGCTGTTCCCTTGGTGATGAATCGCAATGTCCATATCGATTTCGCCACCTTTGTTCCCGGAGTCTTGATCACCATATGGAGATCTCACTGGGCTTTCGTTCTTGATAATGTTCCCTTCCACCCGCCACGCGTAATTGCCTGCACTCTCCGCTTACTCCAGCGTATGCGTCAAGATAATACATTTTAGCCTACGAGAAATAGCATGGTTTAAACAGTCCATTTACCTGCTTTGACTGGAAACTTCGCCCTCATGCTATCACTCACCACTTCCTATCCCTGGCGACAACTTCGTGTTTCTCACGCATATATCTTTAAAGATGGACTTGGGCTTCTTCGCCAACGCCGATGCTCTGAACGTCAGAAAGGGATCAACTTCATCAGTCACCATTTCTTGCAATGCAAGCCCAACTGCAAGTCATACGCCGTTCGCTTTCACGCTGATGCGCATGCATGGCCTGACGCAGGCATTTTGGACCCTCAAGCTTTCTGTGCAAGCCATACCTTCGACTTACGCGCTTTCCACCCAGCGATCCCTCATTCGCCCGTTTCCGTTCGCTCTTCCACTCTCCGGCAGCAACCATCTCTCCGTTTCTTCCCTTAAAAAATATTTTGGAGATTCAAACATTTGATACCGGGCAAGAGCCATTCGATTTCGTATATTACAGCACCACATCCCATGCAAGTCGTTCCTGCACCATCTCACTCCCTCCCGGCCATCCTTCCCACCTTTGCCCCGCTTGCCTGCTAAGCACCGACAACTTCGAACATTTTCTCTGGACATGCCATAAAACGTGGCTGTTGTGGACAACACTTTGGCAAACATACTTTCCACAACAACCTATAGTCGATATTGTCCGCAACTGTCTCCTCGCCCTTAAGTTTTCAGCCGATCCTCCGAACATCCAGGCCTCTCAGGTAGTCAGCAGTGTCCTTATCACCCTCTGTGATGCTCACTGGAGCCTTATATTTGATGAAGTGCTTTCGAGCTCTTCCCACACCTCCCAAAAGGCTTCAATCGCTCAATTCCACCTTTCTGGATGAAGGTCGCCTCCTTTCCATTGCGTAATCTTTCGCTGTTTTTTTTCCATTTCTTCCTTCCTTCCTCTGACTTTCACAAGCACGTCCTTTCTATCCGACATGTAACCTGAAATAAACCGGTGTATATCGCCCTTACCAAAATAAAATGGGCTCATCCTGCTTTGAGTAGACTTAAGAGTAGGAACGAACGTTAAGGACGAATCTGCGCTGACTGGGAATGGGGCAAGCAAGGGATTCTATATCATCAAATTTTTGGGTTTCTGTTTATTCATAATTTTGCTGTTTAGCTTTTTTAACACTTCTGGGTTCTCTTTCCTTTGCACTAGGTGTTGATAATGGGCTGGTCCGGATCCGAGTCCGCAGAATCCGTGGGTGAACTTGGATCTGCTTTTCTTTTTTCTCTCAATATTGGGGGTTGGCTGCTCCTATTTTTGGATCATAACTGACTTGTACCTTCCCTTGGTTCATCCTCTTAATTAAAGATGTTTAATCTTGACATTAAAACGGATGCATTCATCTGTCTACACGTAACGAGTCTTCAGCTATGATCGATTCAATTATAGATTTACAATCGGTTTATCTATTAACAGGAGTATTGCAAATAAAACCGAGATGTATTTCTGGGGATCGAATGGTTTTTATTTACGTTGTCAATACGAAACCGGATAGACGAACTTGTTGACTATCGGGACATCCGAGTAGCATGTTGATGGGTTCAATTTTCTGTAATGCCTTCTCTATTTTCGAAAAGTGATCGACAATAAAGTGACCATACTTAGATGTCTCAACCTGGCTTCTAGACAGGACCTTTTTTAACAGGAAAACGTTTCGTATGCCCCTTTGGTAGTATCACAGCAGTGAAAGTGTTTGGTTCTCGCGAGAAGCTGGAGAGCACGGGCAATGCATTCTTAGATTGCCTATTTGCAGCTCCATGTTGCGAGGCTATATGAGGCCACTGTTGGTTTCAAATGTTCCGCATTTCATTGGGTCACAGAATGTCATCGCCAGGCTGGTGACAAAGCTGTGACAGCGTCAATTCTTTTTGGGAAATAGCTTCAGTGACATTGCATGATTTCTCGAGAATTCCTTTTCTTCCTTTTTTTTTCTGATACAGCTTTGAAAAAGCCATGGATGAAAAACCACAGCAAGCTCCAGATTCAACGATTACTACTGGTTTAACAAGGACACTGAAGAACGATCAAAGCTTGGGTATGGGAAGCACACAGCGAATCATTTGGTAATCTGATTTTACTAACAAATACAAGAGAGACAAAGAAGTGATGCCACAAGGCATATTGAGAAAGAAATCTGGCGCATACTCCATTGGGAAAAGCCCGTTCGGTCTGGGGTCTTCTTTCTCTTGCTGAATGGAATCACTTTGTTGGCTCGACGATACTCTTTGTTGCAGTTCGTGACCGCCATCCTAACGATCGCCATCGGAGTTAACCTACTTTATGTCACACTGACAATGCAAGCACAGAAATTACTTGCAGAAACTGAGCCAGTTCACCCATATAGGTAATTCTGAAACATAAGCCAAAGAAAACAGTTCTAATGTTTCTTATCTAGGTCGTTCTTTGAACGTCGCCAAGTTAGTGCCTTTGACGAACATGATATCGCTCGTTACACAACAGTGGCTGTCCAAGTAGGCGAAACCTTTGTCAGAGGTCTTGCACGTGTTGTATTGATTGAGAACAAGTTAACTAGCCTAAAGGTAAAAAGTTCCGTCAGAAACCTTTCGTTGGAATTCTGCTAATCTGTAACTCAGTGGCTGGTCATTGCTTATATTACTTACGTCATTTCAGCTCGTGTGGCGGCCTCCAGTATCGTGCTATTTTTTATTTTTTCTGCTTTCACATTTCCTCGTCTTTATATGAGTAACAAGGACATTGTTGATGCTCATATCCATCAAGGTGAGGCTCTGCTTTGCCACCATTGGCGTCGCTCGCAAGTTGCGGCCACAGAAGGTATGCAAAGCGCTTTGGCGAAAGCAAGATCCTACATGGGCTCTGCAGGAACTAGCAAGGCTGACGTCAAAAAAGGCCAACAAGGAACATCTGTAGCGGATAAAAAGGATTGAAAACCGAAAATGGACTTTTAGTCAATAAATGTGAAATGCAGAAAAATGTGTAGTATCTTTACAGTATTTGCTGCTGTATTCAGAACGAGGTAAAATCCTAATTAAGCGATTTGTTGTCGGAATTGATGGTACCAAGGAGCAAACTTTATCATACGTTTCGCATATTCTATTGTTGTTCGTTTTTAAGTTATGAGAGAAGTGATAAAAAGTGATCCTCTAATATATATATAAAGCGTTGACGTAAGTCGAGATAACATGGCGCTTATTTCATGTTATCGTGTAGAGATCAGTAACCCCGTTTCGCCATCTTCTTAATGTGCGAATCCTCAACTTATGTTTCACGCTTAAGCAAAAGTAAAAGCAAGAAGTTATCTCTTTTGGTAACGAATCCACTTTTGACAAACCAATATGGAAATCATTAGAGGCCCAAGATAAAGCTGTAGATGGCAGAAGAGGGTGTACATACGTATATATGCCAGCATTATCTCCTTAGTACTATAATGTGGAGAACGAGGCAATATGTAAGGTATTGCACTAAATGAGCGTGTCGCCCTCTTTCGTTTACTGAAGTAAGAAAAAGTTCTTTAAGGTCTAACAAATACATTGATGCTTGACTTATTGATAACCTAAAGAAACAAGGGAGACCTCTCATGGCTATTGGAATAGTCATTGTCTGGAGAGTAATAATGCAATATCTTTATCCATATCTATCAGGCACATGTAATTGAATTACATCAAGTTGTATCCCGATATTTACTGAACGGTGGGTGTTGTCCTCAATCAGGGAATGCGCCTTTCCCGATTTGGTCTGGATCATGCGAAAAAGGTAGTTTGCGCTGCAGCACTCCTTTCGTTCACTCCCCTTCTCTTCTGCAACACTCCTTTCAATCCCTTTTCTCTTCTTAAACTCTTTTCTTTCCTCTCTTTCTCTTTATTTTTTGCCCGAAATATCACACCAACCACTCCTTTCCCGAAATGACCACACTCGAGAGTTATTCTGCCATTAGTGCGCCGAATGCATCTTCATTAGGCCCTGTTACTGGATTAACTAGTAGCATTAGTACCAAAGCGACTTCATTGAGCGAACCAGGTGTCGCGGACTTCACAGACTTTTCGCTGGACCCTTTCCAACTGACATCCGATTCCGGCACGCCTGCACCCCATTGTCTCCGAGAAACGAGACGATCACTTATTCTTTCGCTTGAACCTTGTGAAGGCACGCCACTGCAAATATCTCTAAAGCAATTTCAAGAACAATCCTACATTCGCTACGGTCCAAACCAAGCACATAATACTGCTCCAAATATCTCCGTCCTAGGCCGAGTACATATTCAACGAGGACCAGATTTCGCCACAAAGTGGAGAGTGGTGGACGACTTTGTCGAAGTCGTGGATCAGGAAATGAAGTTGTTGTCGTCAAAACTCTCCCCACCAACATTTGCTGGTTACGAGATGACTGAACGACCAACACGCGCAGTCATGATGCGTCTCCGTGTTGATCCTTTGTACACCAAGTTGGCAAGAACAATTGAACAACGCATGGGTAATCAATGTGCTACTCTCGAACTTCGTCCTATGGATCGAATACCGCTTGCATACAACCTTCTTCGCACTATTCCAGGTCCCACGTTGAAAAAGTTGCGGGAACTGGCAAAACAGACAATCGACATCGATGACTGGGTTCGGCGAGGAGGTGCCTGGCAATTAACTCTGTATGAAGTGATGCTAGAAAGCCGCGTTGTAGGCGTTCGACAGCAAATAAAACCTCTTCGATCTTGGCCTATTCGAAACCATGACAAAGTGTCACCCTTTATGTTGCCCGTCTCACTTCGTATCAAACTCGCCACGTTGTCTACGTGGTTTCTACCTACCCCTCCAGTTGAAGCCAACTTATTGGAGGATGCGGCGCACGAAGAAAAAGAGAAATATTAGTCTTAAATCTATCTCCACTAATTGTTTTATTCACTTTTTTCCTTATTACCGTTTTACGCCAGTAACTATCCATAATATATACAACATATCCAAGTCACTCACTAATTTTATGTACCTACTTGTCTACATGGCATTTATCTTCATCACTCACATGTTACGTAATAAATTGCACGTTTCAAGGAACAGATAGTTACCAACAGCACGCAGAGTTTGAATGCCGCCTAAATTCCCCAAGCAAGTCAATCAAATGCACAACAACGCTCATGGCGTTGTAGAAGACCTTGATAGCACTAGGTATAAGACCTATCTTTTTTTCTGTTGTATGTAGCGTAAAACTATCCTACAATTGCGAATTTTACTTTACTTCGCTTTCTAAAAAAAAAAAGAATGATACTTGTCTAAAAATTGCCTGTGTTCAATTGTCATACTCGAATAAATGCCCAAATGCTTCTCCGCAGCCACGCTCCTTCATCCAAGCCTGAAGCATACTTAAACTGTTGTGATTTCCAAAGTTTCCATGCAGTTCGAAAGTAACTTCTGTCATACTGTCAAACAGCCGTAAATTATCTGCACTTTCTAACGAATCGCATTTATGCTGCTCTCGCCACCTAGATGTCATTTTGCGATGCGATGCCGGGATATCTGCCCATGACACGGTCTTGATATCGTTGATGAATTGTGTCACATCCTGCGAAGAGGTGTTAATTACATGATCATTCCAAAATCGTACCTTTTTCATACTTTTTCTAATCCTTCTAGGCACATGGCACCAGGTTTACCTGGGCATAGAAACCCAGTGACCCTGTAGTTAGGCGCCCAATTAACGATATGGCCACGCTGTTAGCGCTTAATAAGAGGCTTCAGAACGACAGACACCTGATTAATTTACCTTTTCTCGCGTCTATATAAAGAAAAGCTCAGTCTCATCACAGTCCATCCTATTGGGTCCTTACATAGATCATAGGAAACCAGATGTATTCGCGAACAAATATCGCTTGTGATGTCTTTTGCTCACTGGAAAGCGCAGTCAGTTCCTTCTTACGTTCTGCTGCTACTACTTCAGCGGATGATTGGATGTGTTGTATAGCCTCAAGGATGCGTGACGCACGGTCTGGTCCATCCGTCTCCTTAAGGTACTGCTCCAAATCTTTCGTTAACGATTCTTGAGCGTCTCGAGATAACCAAGCATTGGCTGCTGAGGGGATACTCAGTTGAAACGTTGCCGACTGGAGAGATACACTGCACGAGACTACTAATGAGACAGGTTCCTCAGTCTGTATGGCGGTTCTGAGGTCGAACGAACAGTCGGTTATATCGCGATCCGCTAGTTTTCCTAATGTGTTGCGCTCGCAATGAGAATACAGTTCTTCATACACCCTTTGATCGCGTTCCGTTCGAAAAGCAAATTCGTCATCAAAGTACATTGACTGCAAAAGCGCAATCACATTAACTGCATCTTCCAGGTTCTCGACTCCCATGTCCTCAAGAAACCGGGCTGTAAGATCCGATTCTAGACGTACGGTTTGTAGCAGTAAGTTAGGGTAGTCACAAGGTCCATTGCAGTCTTTGCCTTGTCTGCAAGGAAACCAGTTTCACGTATAGTATACACTTCATATCTCTACGGACAAGATGTTTTGATGGATTTAGCAAGCCATCATCGAAGGTTTGGATTTTTTATTGTTGTTGATATGGCCTCAAATAGATAAGACGGCGGTCATCATAGGGATTTATCGCAGCTGTTTTGCATAACCCAGATCGAAATGACTTGGGCACTCCAGCTTCCATCGCTTTCATAAATGTTGTCATATATAGTTTTCTGAGATATGCATACCAGTACCAGGGTCCAAACGACAATTAGAAGGTCTAATATAAAGGCTCTCCTAAACATCTGATCCTCTGTTTAAGCGATTCGGGACATACTACTAGTTTCCTATTTGGCATGAGTTTAACACTCACAGGCGCTGTGGATTTGGCTTTATGCAAGAACACTTATAATACAGTGTTTTCTTATTCGGTTTGCTTTGTCCTTTGACGTCCGACTGTCTCATTAGCAGACAAAAGCGTGATCAGCTTATATTATAGTGATGACCAAAAATACAGTACTAGGGAGAAGTAACTATTTCGCCTAATAATATCAGCTGTTGGATCGACGGGACTACGCCTTACCAGTCTTGCAAGAGGATGGATTGCGCGTTCCTCAGCGACGCAAGACCATGTGGCGCCAACGGTCTGCATACCTACAGAGATCAGTGTTCTGCACGATACGCCACGACAGAAGAAACAAGTACCAAAGGAAAGCAGTTGTTAGGAAGGCTAATTCCTCGGTTGCTCGCTCTGGGCCCCCAAACTTTTCTGTCTTATTGTTGATGACAAGTCTGACGAACAAGGATATTTCGTGCCCGACAGTGATAGTAGTCAATTGCTTTCAGCAAATGATAATCTATATCGTGCTCTGTTAAATTGCCGTAAGCTGTCATTATAAAGATTAGGAGCGCATGTCTCCATGGTGATTGGATCGATGAAACTGGTGCGAATTAGAGTAAACCTCTTCATCCAAATGTTAAGCTGCGTCATTTTTGTGAATGTCGTAAGCGTCACGCCCGGGTTTGCCAGACTCCTCTGAACATTTAAGTAACTAGGAAGCGTTGAATAGACATATCAAATATCTTATCCCAATACGTTAATCTCGATTTTATCTATATCGTTACTAATCTATATGTTTGCTATCAATAATTCTTATTGCTCTTTTGCTAAGACAATTGTTCCATTATCAGTAAAATGATCCGGGACATGACTATTACCCATAGTCACGCCTACAGCATACGAAGTGATGACGTATACTGGGATTATTGGTGCGAATAGCTGGTCCCGTGCGGAGTGGTGAACTTTGGCCCGTAGCGTTTTCGAACCTTCTTTGTTATATATTGCCATGTCCGAGGAAGAGCAGAAAGGCAAACAAAATCTGCATCAAGTACAGGATCTCAACTTCTCAATTCATGATATCCTCAGCGATCATGGACCATTAGCTTCAAATGATTCTTCCTTTCAATCAATTGTACAAACAATAACGAACGAGGAGCACGATCCGCAGTCTTTTGCACAACTGCCAGCTGAACTTCAGCATTTGTTTAGCTCGAATGCTACCGAAGATTTACTTGCACCAGCGTCATCGGCAGGGCCTGACGCGTCCATCGCGCTTTCACAAGAGCATGTTGGAGAAATTGTTCAAATGTGGAGCACTGAAAAGCACACGGAAAACAATGCTGCCACACCAGTATCCTCCTCCAATGATAATACATCTGTACCATTAGCTACTACCGCTACGAATACAACGCCCATGACAGTTCCCTCTGCTGCATCTAGTCCTGGCACGCATCTTATGACACCCCAGACATCTTCACCGATTCAACATATCCCCACTCCTCCTTCCAATCAGCTGCCCACTTCTGTCAATTTGCCTACGCCAGTTAATCAACCATCGGCCCCAACACCTGGACCAGTGCAGACCAATGGTTGGTAGTCAGGCTCATGTTGTTTGATTTACTCAACCGTTCATTTTTTGTTAATTTATAGCCACCTCTACGACTCTGTTAGACAACATTACTTCCCAGCTGCCTCCTGAAAGGAAAGAAAAATTTATCGAATTGTTTAGGAAGCTACAGGTAGTGGATACTTAGATCGATATGTCGTTTCCTGATTGGCATTACAGAATAATAGTGTTTCAGCAGACGAGTTTATGGCAGAAGCAAAGATGTTGCTAGCACAACAACAATATCAACAATTAGAGGATCTAAAAAATAAACCACCTGCACAGCAAGCGACGTCGTCCCCGCAACCAGTAACGCCGATGATAGTACAAGAACAAGGGGACAGAAAAAGGGTATTGACGAGCTCTCAAATTCGCGCAGAAGACGCACAACGGGCGATGACAGGCATGATGTGGGTACTTACTGTAAATGGGAAAATAGATCAATTGACGATATGAAAAAAGTGCACCGCAGATAAAACGGACAAAAACAGAACACGTATCAACAAATATACCGGTCGCACCGTCAAATCCGGTACCTATATTCAAGACTCCAACTATGCCTGTTACGCCAGGGCTGCAGATTCCACGACCAGCTGCGTTACCTAACAGCTCTATGTATGAAAAATACCTGCAAGCTTACCGTGTCTGATATTGAATTTTAGGAGACCCCCGACATCCACAACTACTACGTCCTCAGGTCCTTCCGTTGGACCGGGCGGGGACAGGATTGATTATGATACACTCACAGACGTTATGGGCTATGCAGGCGTAGATCTTAAAGTAGGTAATTTTTGCGTGCGGAATGCATCGTTCTGATCACGGAGACTAGGAAGAAGTTGAGCATATATTAAAAGACGGCGAAGCGTCAGCGGGAATACTACCGGATGGAGTGGATAGATCAAAAACTCAGGATTTCATGAACCCTGACATGCTTCGAGAAACAGTGTTGAAGTTGGGTACGATAATTCAATCTTGTTATACGAAGGTGTACTTACTGTGTTGTACAAAGCAAAACCGCTTACTATTACCAAAATCGATTCGGATTTTCTATCCTACTTGGCACTAGCCACACAAGATCGACTACGGAGCCTAATAGAGCAAATGGTAGCTGCATCCAAGCATCGCGTGATGTCTCAGAACTTTGATCCGCCGCCAGTCGATGAAAATGGCCACCCATTATATAAAATTTTGCTGCAGCAGGATGTGAAAAAGCAACTTCTCGCCATCGAGCGCGTTGAACGCGAGGAAGAACGCAAACGAAAAGAAGTATTAGCGGAACGCGAGCGACGCGCACAAATGGGGGATGCCGAAGGTGGGGCAGGCGGAGATGAGGATAAACCGAAGAAGAAGAAGAAGGATAAAGAGATGGGACCTGGTGTGACAGCACGCAATATGAGTGAAGATATCCGTAAAAAGCATACAAATGAAACGGCTTTAATGAGTGCTGGTGGAGTGCGAAAAAGCTGGATGTTGACTGGGATGGGCAAGGATCAGAATAACGCAGCAGCAAATAGGGCATCACCTACCCCTGCTGTCAGCCCGCCTCCGGCAGGAACACCTACCGCAACAGGTGGCAATGTTGACCAATCTACAGATGACACACCTCGAGGCAGAGGGCGACCACGGGGCCGTAAAGGGGTAGATGCAATGTTTGGCAAACGCGGTCGTGGACGAGGCATCTCCACAGGAGGGCGCCCTGACTCTTCTCGTCAGGACAGCGGTGGAGTCGGTCTGTTTTTGCCTCCGTCTACTATTGGCCGACCGAGGTTAGGCGAGCAGGCCTCTAGAAAAGTCACCGTACGAGACGCAATCTTTGCTTTAGAACGGGATATTCAAAGTGGGCGTGATAGTGGCCAGCGGACTTTGTTAAAAACTTATAACCAATGGTTGAAATAATTCGGTCTATAATAGTGCACTTACGGACCGAATATATGGATTGTCGATGTAATAAGGTCTTTTCAAAACGGTAAACATTGTATTCTTATGATCGAAAATAATCCTGTATTTTGGGATTGCAAGATGATCGCCATCTTTGCCTATCCAAGTTCATGCATCGATGGATGAGTGGAGCGCCGAAAAATAATGGCTGAGAATGTATATATGCCTATTGGTTGACAATGTCATATTGTTCTAAACGTAAAGTCTATCTTTTGGATGACAGCCACACTTCTTCTCTTCTGGAGACTCAATTGGTTTTGGTAAAGAATCAGATATTGACGTGATATGGATAGGACGTAAGGTTATACACAAACTATGAAGACGAGCTTAGACCAACATGTCAATGCTCCATAGCTTTTCCTTTGTGTTAACTGCTTATTGTACACCATTTTACGCTACTCTAATACAAATTTGGCGTTCATGCCAGAACCAAGTTTGCGATCAAAGTAAACTCAGTATGCATCAGTAGTAAATAAGTTATCGAGATGCATATTTCGCTTACATTCAGCTTGATCGTCCCGTGGATGCAAAGCTCGTTAGAGCAGCATGGAGATACATTAATGGGGTAGTAAATGGTCGGATTGATCGATGTCTTTTACGTACATCCGAAGTGTATCCCAGCAGTCGACTGGGCATGAGCACAAAGAAAAAAACATCTGGGAATGTAACATCCGGTACAGAAACCTCACCCATCCTATAAAAAATGTTTTGCTTGCCTGCACCTTTAGATTACAAAGAATGAAATTTAGGAATCATGATAATATTTTGTCTGGTTTGTTGTCTTATTGCTTTGTTGGATTTCATCTGTATCTAATTACCTGATGCTTCAGATTGTCTTGAATGTCGGGAAGCATATGTTGTCCTTGCTTACGGAGAAAGATACTTGCTGTAATTCCTTTGTGCTTGTGCCCGCTGGCCAGAACGGTGTGTACAACGTGAGATAGTTAAAGTATGCTCTTCAAAAGCTATTGTGCCCTGAGGTTAATATGCCTGTATAATGGTCACAACATCTGACCTTGTCATACCTGGTTTCATCCAATGCTTCTCTTGAAAATGTCTTGTGCGTATCTTTTTGTCCAAGGTTGTGTGCATTTTCTGGAAGAGATAATGTTACAGTAATAATTATAATTGTACTAGTAGTAGGTAGTTACCTTCTGTTGAGAGTCCAGCATATCATTCGGTATTCTTCTGATTTCATACTTCACAGATTGACTTGCTATACTGGAATTCATGCGGTTATATAAGCATTCTGATGTCTGTGCAACTTGACTTACCAAATACCTTTTTACCATACATTGGATTGACAGAGGTACCAGTAGGTAAGGTAATCGATGGTGTAGCAAAGGATAAAGCTAAAGCATGGGACAATACATCCTCTTATCGCAAGGAGAGACGCGTCATGGTATGACGTGTTGATGTTGGTTACCTGGCGGATATAGGGATATTTGTTATTGATTGATGTGATTATCAAGCTTACCCAAAAAACAATGTAACTCAGGTATGGATAGTCTGAAAGCATTTTATGGAGAAGCAGAGCCAATGACGATCATGATGGAATGATTATCTATTTGAACTGACTTGCGTTACACGCATGAACTGCCAAACGGTTTTGATCAGTCCATTAATAATCGAAAGCCTACGTCTTTTTATTCAGTAAAAACACGGCTTGAGCATTCTGTTACGGCACTATGCCAGTATCAGATTTAGCATTTTCACCAAAAAGGTTTACCATTCGCTGGCGCAAAAGTACCTTTTAACTGATGTAAATTACATTTGCAAAAACTTAGTAGTTTCGATGCTGAGCTTGCTGAATATTCTGCACACATGATCCAGTCACGATATATTTTATTCCCTCTTTTCATATGCTACTAAAAGACCATTAACTGCATCTGTCGAAGTGCAGGTTGCAATATGATACTACGGACATATTGTGTTACACAAACAGGAAGGGGAGGTGTTTGACTGAACGGTGCGTGAATTTCATTTTGTTCGACCTTTCTGTTTTCCTCTCGTTCAATCTACACGATCATGGATTGGTTCATCTTGCTTGTTCTTAATAAGATTTACCAGTCTCCCTTGTTGCTCTCCGTTTATAAGGTCTACAAACTTGTTGTTCATTTGACAAGCGGAACGACAGAGATCTATCGCGTTTGCCAAGCGGCTGCTAAGAATCTAGGACAGTCATATTCCGATAAGGAAGAAGATAGACCGTTGTTAGAAAATTGGGCCGAAAATATATCTGAAGATGTTGCTTATCGCATTGGTAAGCTTAAAAATTTCGTATTGCTCCTTTATCGTATTCAAACTGTGCAAACCAGATCGATCGATTCTATATTCCAAACATCTTACGGTAAAATTCATCACATATATATCCAATTGCAAAACATCAACAAACGGCGAGATCGATAGGATTTCACAAACTATATTTTAGTTAGAACGACGAGAACTGGAGTCGCCAAATTGTCGTATCGATGATCTGATTCAAGCCATCATCACCAAGAAACGTTTTCGTTGTGGTTCAAACAGGTAAATAATAATAACAGTGGCATTGTTCTCTTTCATTTTTTCTAAGAAAGAACCAAAAAATAAGTATTGCTGCCAAGGTACTCAGGGTATGCTTGGTGCGGATTGCAGAAACGTATCGGTTGGCCTGTGAAATCAACGAACGTGCCCATACAAAGTATGATTCGACAAATCCTCTCCATGAACAAAAACTATTAAAGGTAGATAATTACGGTACGCTCATCAGCATCTGTTAAGCGTGGCTGTTTTTGCAGCTATGGAAAGCATTGATGCCAGACACGGAACTGAGAGCGCGGTTGACAGAGCAATGGACAGAGGTACAGCCACGATAACACGATTACATGTCAAACTAAATTGAACCGTGTTTGTTTCATGTCAGATCGGTTTCCAGGGTAAAGATCCTGCTACCGATTTTCGTGGTATGGGAATCCAGGGGCTCGATGATCTACTGTATTATGCCCAAACTCATCCTTCATCGGCATTGCAGACACTCACAAGCTCACGTCACCCAGTGTCCTGGTAACCCACCTGCCAGTAGCAACAACATGCTTACTAACTAGAAGTATCACAGGTACCCTTACGCAATTGTTGGGATAAACATCACACAATACGCTGTGCAAGCATTGAGAACGCGACAGCTACAACACTTTTTGTTTAAATTCGGAACAAACCGCAAGACGTACCATGAGTTCTACTGTAATTCGTTTGACGGCCTATATTTTAGCGTTTACTAAATGAGATCGATTAGGCTACCTTTTCCATAAATTCAACGAATACTGGATGTCTCATGAGCCCCGATCGACAGTTATGGATTTTGAGCGACGATTCAAAGAATTCAAGGAACGTATTAACAAGGAGCTTTTAGTTCAAGGTGCAGTCCCGCTTAACCTGCTGTTACGAAGAGCCGAGCCACAGTACACAGAAGAGCTGATTGAGTTGGAAGCCAAAGACGTTTCAAATACCGTAATGGGCTGCTCCGCTTCTAATGCAATCAAACAGCGGAAATCGCTTCTCTAATGCACCGGCTACTACATCAAGAGAGATAAAGAAGAGGGGGATAATCACATGCATATTGCTCTTCCAATAGAAGACAGATAATGTTGTTCTGCCTGAAATCAACGGGTTAACGAGGCAAAATTAGCTGCTTGTTTCGAACGAGATTGGTGTGTAAAACGGTTTATTTGCAATGATCGTAAACTTCATCCAATAAGCAGGTCTGACTCCCACCGACAATGAGAAATAATGGACCTAACATAAGTGAATGCTGCCGAGTCTTATTGGATACGAAAAATCTAAGATTTCTTTTATCATGTCAAGGTCAGATTCGAACCCCTTTTTGATTAATGAAGAGTCCGGATGTAAGCACATGTACTCAATGTTGTTTTTGTTTTCTTTTTCTCTTTTGTTTGTGGAGCCAATACGGCCTCATCCTGGTCTCGGCCCAGCAAAAACCAAATCGCCCTCAACTTAGTGATGGGCAGTCTGCTGCAACCTTGCAACCACTTTTTCCTTCCAAATGATTTGTCATCTATCCCCAATGGAATCGGAATGCCAATAAGAGGGATGGAAATGCCTTTCTTTTATAATGATGTTGATGCCGACGAGGTGAGAGAGTAAGTGGTCATTGTAGGTTGAAAGATGAGGTCTTCGCCATACTATCCATTGCAAATGTATCGCGAATAATTAGAAGTACTTAGGTTGCAGTTCCTCCATGGTGCTGGTAACGATAGGTGTATAGGGAGGTTGCTGCGAGTATCCAAACGATTGCTGTGAAAATTGAAACGTCATACTTGCATCCATAGCAGGCGTTGAATTAACGAATACTGATGGTCCACTAGCAACAGCTGGTCCTGCTGACGCTTGTTGCATCTCAGGTGACGAAGGCATCGACGGCTGCTGTTTTTGTTGTTGGTCGGATCCTTTCGTCTTTTTCCCTGTTTTACGGCTGTTGTTGCTACTTTCATATCTCTGTCGCTTTTTTATGACATCGGTCTTCATGGACAATGGTCGTCGTTCGTGATGTAATTTTAGGCTACAGGAAAAGTCAGAGCGAATATCAAGTATTGAACAGCAACGCACTATAAACCGCAAGCGTTGCACAGCGGAGCGCCTTCATCGTCTCGTCGCCATAGAGGAGTCGTGGTGGTTGAACAGTTGGAACAGACCAACTGAGAAGTCTCATCTTCACGTGCTTCTTTGCGTGCATTGTGTGGCTTTAGTGTCTTCGGTCTGGGTGCATTGTGCAACTTTTGACTGGAATTGCATGCTTGGTCAATATCTGTGGAACCAATCATATCACTTACTAAAGCCCACACGCATTACAAAGAAGTTCATCATCCGCTGACCTTCTCCATAAAGGTGTTGAAGTTGCGCCACAGTTAGTACAAATGGGCTTGTTTTGTGGATCGTTGACAGAGGCTGCAGAAGGTTTCCTAGATTTCTGTGAATCACTATACGGTGGGGTAGTCGGTGCTGAGGAAGGAAAGGTTGGTTGCTGTTGTCGCTGCGATAGATCGTTATAGTCGGTATATGTATTTTGGATTCTACTATATGATTAAGAAAAAGGCTCGTTAAAATCTAACCTACTCACATTGTATATTGAGAGTCATCTACTGCTGCACTCATGGAAAGTGATGATGGGTTAACTGTGGACGAAGAAGACGAGGATGTTGAAAGGGATGGTGTGCTCATACCTTGAGTTGGAGCAACCTCTTGTGTGTTAGGAGGTTTGGTCGATCGTATGGAAATACTTGCAAGGAGCTTGTTTCGCAACGCGCCTGCTGGTGGGGGCGGCATTGCAGATCCAGAGACATACACAGCATCACTTGAAGAATTGCTTTGATTGTTAGCAGGTGATAATGGCGAATGCTCAATGTTTGATGTCTGTTGTTGGGGAACCATAACTGGGCTGGAAGGCATGGATAAGGACATCGTTTGACCTACTGAAAAAGCAGCCATTCGATTGACAAGCACATTCTCGATAACTGGCGGCTGCCTCTGCTGCTGAAGTTGTTGACCTTCCTCTTCTCGCTGCTGCTGCTGTTGTTGTTGAGGTTGCTGAGGTTGCGATGATGCTGGGGTTGGGATGGTGGGAACTGGGGAGCCAGATTGTGATGCAAAGTAATTGTCTATAGGTGATGCAAATCCATCAAAATTCCATGATTCGCTCATGATCACATCATTATCGTTTGGTAGAAATGAAGGTACAGCACTAAAGGCGCCAAATATATCTTCTAATTCTACCATTTGATCGCTAGCTTGATCCGACGTAAATTGGTGCAAGGTGAAGTTGTTTGTTGTTTGGAATCCGTAGTTGTTGTATGGCAACGTAGATGCAGTCATTGTAGGTTGTGGTGCGGAAGAAGCCGGCAA
>JNDP01001352.1:0-116878 GCA_000696975.1 Apophysomyces trapeziformis B9324
TGCATACCAATAGCTTGACAAGAGTGGCTGCAAAGAGCAGTACTTCATAGATAATTGTGGGCCTTTTAAAGATGGTTAGACACGGTCTTAGAGTCAATTAGATGCATACCTCTTTTTATTAAAACCATCATAGAAAACTCCCTTCTTCTTTTTGAATAATAGCACCACGACCATGCTTTGGACAAGAAAAAGTATGGCATGCAGACCAGTTGAAGGTGCCAACTTCTAAAAAAATATGTACGTTTCCTTTGATAGAAGCTGTGCGCCACAGTAGCCCCTCTGCGTAGATCACATCTGCACAGATCACCTTCATCATATCGCATAATGCAACTGGTGAACCTTTCTCAGCACGAAATTAAAACAATCGACTAAATCATTTCTTGAACTGAAAGTGTATATTTCCTTCCATTCATTGCTCAAAGTGGCCACTATGCACATCAGAGCTTGATAGCTTTATTTTCCGGTATTCGCTATCCAATATCGCTTTTTCCTTTTTTGACATGGCAGTAAATGACCATGAGTGACCATTCTACCGGGTTAAACTTAAAAATAAGTTTGACATTTGGCATTTCTGTGAATGACTGTACTCCTTTACTTTTATTCCCTCATTGAAAGGTAAAGAAGGAAATAATAGAGACATTCTTTGTAACTCATAAAATAGGCATAAAAAGTGGATGCCATATGGTACTTTTTTTTCTTGTTCATCAATGGTAAGTGAATATCGCTCGTTAACAATTTTTCTAAAGCAGAAAGCGGTATTTTCACATGATTTTTTTTTGCATTGATGGCATTGCGAAATAAACAAACCTTTCAGATACCGATGATTGTGAGTAAATGATCAATAGAATAGTAAGAGACTAAAAGGGAGACTGCCCTTTCTACTCGAAGAAAAAAAGTAGAACGTCTTTCTTTCTTAAGGTTATGTAACATACTGGGGAGTGTGTGGCACTGGGGCAAACTAAGAGATCGACGTAATGGGCAAGGCAGAATCATCTTTGGTGATCATGCGCAATGTCAACCGAGCTCAGCTGGGAACCCGGGAATGAGGGTCAGGCTACACAAAAGAAGCATGATTGTTTTGAATGAAAAGAAATGATGACCGTTCCAGAACCAAAAGACATTACAAGTGCAAAAAGCATACCGTTGGAGCAACGTATACTACTGATTGAAATATGATTTCATAAGTACTTGGCAAACGACAAGGTAAGGAAAGGTGAATGTACAGTGCCCACACGAATGTCTATCGGTTCGATCGATATGGGTTGACACAGACTGTCTACACATTGTAAGGTGCTCAGGCCATTGTCGTCAAAAGGGGATTATTTCCTTCCAAAATCTTTTGGACTCTGGAACCTTTCTTTCTTTCCTTCTTCTTAACTTTCTTTCCCTTTCTCTTTTATTACGCCAGGCGGCTTCCCCTTTAAACTTGTTCTTTTCTTGCTTCTTGACTAAATATGCCAATCTGATTGTCTTGTCGTTTTTAATAGATAGCTTCTCATCTGGCTGGTAGTAACAGTGAACAAGACTCTGAAGAAGCGCTATCATTTGATATAGACAGGCAGGAAAGCTTGTACGCGTTACGCTTTTTTTTGGCTTGTTCCATCTTTAGACCTCCTGCTTTTAACCATCTTCAACCGTAGGATACCTTATAAAATACTCTTATACACAGCCATGGTCGCAGTAAAGGTAGGTACTTCACATAAGGTAAGTGTTGCAACATAAGGTAAGTGTCTCAATGCGAGGTAAGTGGCGAGGAATAAAGTGGTGGGTAGAAATAAAGAAGGGATGGGGCGAGATGGAGTGCGGTGAGGTACGGTAAATAGATTTAGTAGATGCTTTCTTTGAGTGTGTCCCCAATACTTTGAGATATTGAACATGAGGAAACCCATGTAGTGACTATGAACACATAACTTGAATGCAATAGGTGACACTTTCTTTCTAGTGTTATAGGTAAGTTTTGCTTATTTCTCTTTTTTTCTGCTGGGAAGCTGCCCTATTCTGTGTCTTCGTTTTTTTTCTCGTCCTTTTCCGTCCATCCTCCGCTGGAAATGAGCATTCAGCACCAGTGCGAAAGTTCCAGGTATGAAAACGATGCGTTTCAATTTACGCTACTCTCATTCTTTCTCCTTTTCCTACTATGTAGATTTTCTCTATGTCAAGGCGCCTTGTATGCCAGGAAAAGGCAAGCTACGTTCATTCAGTGATTGAAACGCTTTGATTCTTCTTCTATTTACTGTTCGATTGTGTTGGATACTTTCCTGCTTAATAAAATGCTTAATCTATGAAAAAACATGTAGGCCGTTTTCCTTCTTATTGCATAGTTACAAAACTCGCACTGCAATTATGTATTTGCGTCTTAGGTATTTTATATTTGCAGCCAAAAAAATTGTAAAACATTCTTTGTATCATGTACGTCGTGAAGCTTTTCTGTATCTATAATGTTGATTGCTGCGATCTTAAGAGTATCTTATGTTGGCTCGATAAGCAAGGACTAACGTTCCTATATGCCTTTGCCCTCCTACTTGTTTGGCCCTGATAATGGAGTCATTCATAATTTAATATAAAGGAAAGCATAACTTCCGCCTTATAAGGTGAAATACATATATGAACTATTGGTAATTTTTCATAATAGTGACATTGGAATGATTCGATTAAGAAAGGACCTTTGAGCTCCAGTACAATGAGACATAACTGAGATCAAGGTGGAAAATAAGCCTCATGTGAAATTTTCGAGACTTTAAAGATACAATGCATATGAATGTTGGTGTTCAAGTCACTCTGCGAGATATTTATGTTTCCCTTCTAGTCTAAAGACTAGTTGGTAGAGAAAGTGAATTCCAAGTAGGGTTCTGTATAGTTCGATTCTTAGTTTTTTGTTGGAATTGAACCGAACTCAACCAAACCAAAAAGGAAAATAGAAGACTATATAGAGAACGGTTTTATTGAGAAATAAAGGTGAAGAAAACCTTATATAGACTAGTTATGGTAAAAAGAGAGTATTCCTGTAGGAAGCATAGTCATCTCAGTTTAAGATTTTCACTCTTCTGTAACCAACCGAGATGAACTTTGTTTTGTGCTTGACTGATTCATTCTGATGATGAAATGAGCAGTATTTCGTCATTGTCAAATTTTATAGACGTCTATAATCAGATCGCTGTTCCAGCGATGTCAACGCCATCTGAATTTGCCTTTCAGCACTGTTGCTCTTGCTTCCATACAAATGCAATAAGCTAGACTGACATGTCGCACTTTTCTTTTGTATCAACTAGATGTAGTTCAGAATTCTACTAATTAATCACAAGGAAAGCATAGCTTTGGTTCTACGGTTCTTTTGCAGAACCCTTTCTAGTTGTGCACCCACTCTCAGTGCATCTCACTTGGGTACACTATAATTCATATAAGGGTTGTGCACATACACTTGTCATCGTGAATACCATGGACATTTCCTGTATTTCGATACAATTTCCATTATCAGTTTGCCTAGATATAGCCGAATAAGTTTATTCCAAAATACCATCAAAAACCAGCTAAGCGGGTTTAGCTCAGTTGGGAGAGCGTTAGACTGAAGATCTAAAGGTCATGTGTTCGATCCACATAACCCGCAAATATCTTTTTGTCTTTTTTATTGTCGGAGCCAGATGTTGTCGTGCCTGCAAAGTTGTAGTGACACAAACCTTTTTGATCAGATCGGCCTTGATCCAAAAACGGCAATCCTTTAACGCATCGGTCTTCATCACAAAACAGCAACATCTCCAGGAAGACCATGCTCAGCGAAATTATTACATAATCTCTTGTCCGTTTGTTTTACTTATTTTGAATGCTCGTCCGTCTCGACATTGTTGCAATTAGTTTTAGAAAAAATATCAATATCCATAGATTTGCTTGGCAATAAAGGGGTATCCGTTTATTCTCTATTTCTTTTGTTACCCTTGATCCCCAGTGGGTTTGACCTTTGCCAGGGAGAAAACCCAGATCAGGAAGAAAATACCGCGCACGATATTGGCGCATGAACGCAAAGACTCTTTTTACTGAAGTCTTCCAAGAAGTTCCTAGATACCTCTCGCATCTTCAGCTTCGTAGAAAATTATAGAAATATTATATGTATAAATACTTTAAAGAGTTTGAGAAAATAAACTGGATCGAATTCCCTCGCACACTTTTATCTTTTACTTCTGTTTCTTTACGATTTCTATATTCCAGCTTGATTGCAACTCGTGTCCAAACAGTAGCTGTGAATCGACTTTTAAGAAAACGACATTATTTCATGGTTACACAATTTTTTGCTGTTATCGTTTGCTTTATTGCGAGCTTTACTCCGAGTCACTATAGCGTAGTCGACCGGTCAGACTCACAGCGGATCAGGGGAAAGGTGAGATAAGAAGACAAGGGAATAAGCCGATAACCTTCTATTGTTTTGATTTTCTGTCTATTTTTGTTTCTTTGTGCCTAACGGACAATGGCAAAACAACTGTGTTTCTACAGCCATAGAAGGACAATTATTTCAGACAATGTTTCGAAGGAATCATCTTAACCGTTATCTGCTTCCATATACATAGCTAATCTGATTTCTTTGTGCGTCTGGAGGTTCATGCAAAAGAAGTTGATTGAATCGGACAAATAGGACATTGCATATAGATCTTTGGAAGGCGGTTTGCGCCGGTCATAAATGGGCAATGAGTACGCACTGCGCATCATTCTGTATCTATAGAAAAAATAGACTTACATTGGCTAGGCCTTGTTTTGGCGTCGGTAAAGGATTGTGTATTTTTGGTTGATGAGAAAAATTGCTGTAGCATTGACAAATAGCAATAAAATACCGACGGACTTTCATCGTCTACTGAAATGTGGAATAACAAGTCTTCATTATCTCCCTGTCTCAAAACAGTGCAGGTTTGCGTTGTAAGTGTCATTTTTCTCTTCCATCGCCATGTGAACTAAATGGCTTAATTTTGTAGCATGGAGGAATATTTGTTCCGTTTGTAGAAACGCAGAACCTAATGAATTGCTCATTGTAGATGTTCGTATAACTAACCATGAGTCACTAGCTTATCCTACTTCTGCAGTTCCTATGTGTAACGGTTGTCTGTTCGACCATACGTTTGAAAATGCCTCCGCCGCTCCATCGATACATGGTGTGACGATTGAGCTATAACTCTGCTTTTCCAAACAACAGCTTCCAGTTTATGCGATATTGATTTACATTTTTTCGCGCAGCTGATCAGTAGTAGTGCTTCCGTTACTGCGAATAAATCAGTTCAAGTCATCCTACCATGGTACGTCCCTTAAAGACAAGTTCTCTCTTTCCTCCCTCTTTTCCCATATGTCTTATACTTCAGCTTCGATTACTTAGCATATTGGATACCTTTGTTGATCTGATATAGGAGAAATCAATCTCATAGATGCAAGCGTACAGATCTGGGAGAAGCAAACGGTTATTGAACCGCATAAAATCCAAATGTTCCAAATAACATCTCTAACAAGAAACTTCAAAGAGCACATAAATGATGTGCGATGCTTTCCGCCACAGTAATTCGTTTGGTGGGTTATGTTGAGCCATGCCGTTGATCCACAATTTGAGAGTCCGTCAGTGTGACTGTAGGATAGTGAGCCAAAAAATACCGTGTCGAAGTGTCTTTTCCATTCATTTTTTATTTCACTGCATTGATGGCTTTCGCTACTGCAACCACAACACCGTTCGGCACGGCTAACGCTGGATTAGGGAGCACGGGAGGCTTCTCATTTGGCACATCAACCGCAACTACTACAGCACCTACGACTGCGTTCGGGGCAACAAATACCCAAAATACGACATTCGGAGGTACAGGAGGATTTGGATCTTTTGGGAATCCAGCGGCTGCAACGACATCGGCACCAGCTGCACCTTTTGGTACCTCTAGTGCGCCGAGCACTGGCTTTGGAGGCTTTCCTTCCTTGGGAACATCAACAGCTACTTCAGCCCCTACTACGACTTTCGGAACTGCAAACACCCAAAGCAGTGGTTTTGGAGGCACCAGCGGATTCTCTTTTGGTGCACCCACAGCAACATCGGCTCCTACAACATCAGCATTTGGTGCGATGCCTGGTCAGAAGACAGGCTTTGGAGGAACGAGCGGATTTTCTTTCTCTGCTCCAACTACCTCAGCAACCGGCAGCAATCTATTTGGACAGGCAAATAAACCTAGCGCATTTTCCTTTGGCTCAGGTAAACCCAGGTCCATGAACCAAACGAACGACTAATGTTGCTGCGACAGCTATCCCTAACGCGAACAACATGACGAAAGAAAACAGAGACAGAATGGTATGGGAGTTGCTTGTTCAAGCGGACCAGGAAGCGCGCCGACCGGAACAGATATCGCTGGATCAACGTTACGAACCAACAAATGTATGGCAGGCATTGGCTCTATTAAAAGCATGGTGGAATCCAGAATCGCCTCTTTGTCGGTTCAGATATTATTTCTACAACAAGGTCAACCCTCAAGAAGTGCATCTTTATCAGAAACCGCCAAATCATGACGCCAAGGCATGGGATGATGCTCAAAAAGCAAACCCAGATCCAACTTGGTATGTAAAATCTGCTTACTTAAGATTGGAATTTATATTTGTTGTTTAGCATGGTGCCCACGTTGGCAGTAGGGTTTGGAGATGTGATGAAGAGAATGGATGCACAAGCAAAACAGGCTGAAGCGCATGAAGCAAAATTAAACGTAGTATGTTAGGGAAGTTACTCAGGTAATTAAGGCTTCTATATAGGAACTTGACGCAAAAGTGAAGAAAATTCAACAATCATCTACCTTGGATGCGGCAGCAAAGATTAATGAATACAAACAAAAACATATGGAGCTATCACAGCGCGTTGTGAGGGTAATTCATACTGGGAACTACCATACACAATTTGATCCTGATGAATATTAGATCCTTAAACAAGCAATGGTTCTTGGTCATAAAGGTCAATCTATAACTCAAGAAGAAGAAGAGATCCGAGCACGTTTTGAAAATCTGCAGGATCAACTGCGGCGATCGGAACATTTTCATGGAAAGCTCAGCCAAATGTGGGCTCAATTGCAATGGATCAAAGAATCTGGGCGAAAATATGGTAAAATTGATGGTGTGGATGAATGGGATGCTGTCAGAGCTGAGGATATGCAAGAAATTACAAAGGTACGTTCGTCCTTTTTTTATGGAAACCGGTTGACTAAACGTCAGCAATAGATACTGGAAGAACAACAAAGGGGAATCCAGCATGTCATCGAAACCTTACAAAAAGATGGTGCAGAGATAGAAACTTTAAGTGATATCCAGCATATGCGCTAATATTGATCTGCTTATGCAACGCAAAACCCCAATTCGATTCTATGCATTTTTTATGTACATCATCATCTATTTTCCAAGTCTCTTTCTAAGCGCTCTCGTTCTCTTTCTCAGTTTTTTATGCTTGTGCTTGTTCATCTTTAAGCGTCTCTTTCGAAGAACGCTTGTCAACTGCATGCCTTCGGGCTGTGCGGGAGCAGGAGGTGCCGAGAACGGTTGGACACGTGCCAGGTGCTCCGAGATAGCGTCTGTAACGGTGCATTTCTTCAGAGCTGTGGAAGTCAATGTCAGTTCGTGGTTATTACATGTCATCGGTAATTCTCACATTGGCCGCTGGTAACATTAAATAAACAGGGGTTGTTCACTGCTTCTGTAAAGACATGTGGTGTACGGGTTTCCAGGTTTGCCATGGAGCACATTAAGCGTCTGTTTGCAAAGCGTAAAGTCGCTACGCTACGGACAAGAAGTTGGTTCACTCTTCCAGCCAGCATCAGAATGAAGCGTAATGTTTTCGAGGAAGGGCAGTTTTTTTTTGTCGAGTGTGGGAAAAGGACGTCACTCCGTTCTCGTCTGAAAGTGGGCTGCGGAGTTCGACCAAGGATTTTTCCTACCGAGACTTATATAGGTCGCAGGAAGTACCTACTCCAACCCTGGTTGACTTCACTTCGACGTCGGATGTGGTACTGGCTTCCCAAGCCACGCTTTATTTTTCGTAATAATAAAAAAAAGTTGAAATCTACTATCTAATCTCTAGACCTTTCTAAGCCGCGCATTCGTGGATACCTGATATGGAAAGTGCTAACAATAATGTTGAACAACAAAGTCAACAAACATACATCAATATCACTCCAGAACAATTACAAGCCCTCCTGCAAGACTTCGCTGCAAAAATCAGAGCAGACGATGAAGAGCTCAGAACAAGAAATAGAGCAGAACTCCCCATGGAAATCCTGGCCGAAATGGAAGAAACTTCCCAGGCAGACCTACGGAATAACATTAAAAGATATGTCAAAAGGTGTCACAGACTATGATGGGGCGAGTGGACAAGATCTGAAACAATCAATAAAGTCTTCATCCAAGACTTCAAGAAGTACCAAGTGGATGCCTATCAAATGGTATCACAGAAGTACAAAGGCGCTGATAAACTCAGAATTGCGGCAAAGGCAACCTCTGAACTCTTTGAAGACCTTCAACAATTCTCTAGATCACAGGACGCGAACTGTTCTCGACCATCATGGAAAAAATAGAGGATTGGCGATCTTCAACTTCTGTAGCGCAAAAAACATCGACAAAGATGCCTGAGGGCTTTTGTTGAAAGTTCTCAGACTCCCGGAAAGCGTCAAATACCTGGAAGACGACCAAGATGACGGAGGAAAACGAATGGCATTTTCTTCAGACGTGGTTGAAAAAATTAAACAAGCCCGATATGAACAACAAATCCTCAGAAGTGCCGTTAATAATGGTAACAGAGGAAATGGATTTAGAGGATGAGGATCCTTCCGTAATGGACGTTACAACTCCCAGAGGGGAAACAACAGATCCAAAAATTTTTTTGGTCAGGAAAAGCAACGAAGCTCCTCCCCCAATCAACAATAGAACGTGTCCTCAAGCAACAATCAGAACCAACAGTGATAAACCAACACATCCTTTCCAGGAACCGACTTCAGTCTATCGAATTGGATACAGCACTCACCCGCAACAAAACGACGGGAAAGATATCATCACCATCACCAAATCAAATACTACATGGTCACTACGAAGTTCCAAAAGATGGGATTTTACCCGGAGGGAGACTGAAACATTTCTTAGACAACTGGAAAGATCGGATGAAACGCCCATGGCCCATATCGGTAATTTCAGAAGGCTATCGGATTCAATGGCAACGACCACTAGTGCCTTGGAAACAACGTCCGGTGATGTTATCACAAGAAGGTCAAACCGCCGTAGACACAGCTGTACAGAAATTTCTACAAGCGGTAATCATAGAACTATCTCCTTCCCAAAACAGACAATACCTTTCGAACTTCTTCACAGTACAAGAACCGAACAAAAGACGTCCCATTCTGGACTGCAAAAAACTGAATCAATTGGTACAATGCCAGCATTTCAAAATGGAGGGCGTCCAGCTCTCAGAGATATCATAGCAGAAGACCACCTTATGGTAAAATTAGACTTAAAAGACGCCTATGTGGTAGTGCCAATTCACGAGAAGTCAAAACCGTACCTGTCGTTTCTACATCGCAACCAAGTCTACCAGTACCGTTCCCTGGCCTTTGGTCTCAGCACAGCACCTCGAGTGTTTTCAAAACTAATGAGACACGCCTTGGAACCACTCCGCCAAAAAAGGTTTCGCCTCGTGTATTACTTAGACGACAAAAACAGTAATCGAACATCAGCAAACCGTACAGTTTCTTCGACAGATCTCAGGGAATCTTGGCCTTCAGTACCGCCTGGACAATGAGAGCTGGAGTGATCAAACCGTAAACGACAGAATTGTTGGTACACAAACAGCGCTGCAATTTTCCCAACAGTCGAATCTAGAGTCCACAGTAAATGAGCATACACAGCGTATAATTGAGCAGATGGAATTTATGGTTCATCAATTAAAACAACGGGACAGGGAAATCAGAGAATGACAGCAATAACTCATGACCATTCGGGAACATCTCGATCAAGCCATGTTGCGGTATTACCGGAATGATGAACTTGGCAATCGACAGCTTTTGGACTTTGTAATAAATTGCTGTCGAGAAAGTGATGCGATTGTAGTACAACCACAAGCATCATTAACAACAGTAGTTATTTCTCGCCACGCTGACCGATTCATGAAGTACGCATACAATATCGCTATCCATCTTGAAGCGTATAACGACCAAGAAATACGCACTGTCAGCAGCGTCCAAACAGAACCTCCACGCTCCTGGTGCTTTCAACTTATTAAACAGCTTGTAGAATTTCCAACAATGGGGCGGTGTCGGCGGTCAACTCTGGCTAATTTGATACATGATACGATAATGAGCGATGAAAGATTGGATCACAATCGTATTAGTTACTTGTGTGAGGAATCTTTACGGCTTTTAGTCGAAACGATCGGACAAGTCAAACAACAGATATTGCAATCAGCAATATACTTAAACGACCCGCAATCTAATCCGCACTTGTATGATCAGACATTTCGTCCCGATTTACATCATCTTGTTAAGCAACAACGACCTTTTAACGTTGTTCCTACGCCGTCGTTAACCAAAAAGTATATACAGCTTTCTAACAACGATATGAATACTTTACCTCGTGCCGTGGGACTGGGAAATTACGTATATGGCAACGATACGTTGATCACTTTACTTGATCTAACCAAGGTCAAGCAGCAGCCTGGGTAAGAAATTTGTACAAAAACAAAGATAATCGATTAGCTGTAGCATACTAATCAACTTTCTATACATTTTGTCTTTCATTTCAGTATGGTCTTCTCCAAACACATCACCACCGATGGCTTTGCAGTCTCTGTCCCATTCTACAAACCTATTGTACAGCGAGACCGACTACCAGACCTAACACCCCAAGAGTTCCAAAAATGGGAAATGGAATATATGAATGTCTGGGAAGCTGATCCTGGCATGACCGATATATATGTTTGCAGCAACGGAAGCAATGGCGTGTATCGCGATGAGGCTGATCTAGAATGTAAGTGATAGACATATTTAAATTTTATGCTTGATACATCTATGCAACACTGATATCGTTGCTACAATATTATTTTTACGTTTGCCAAACTAAACCTTTTTATTGCGTTTGACAGTGGAAGATGACCAGGATATTCCAGACGAAGATATAGTAGAACTTCCTGAACCTGAAGTAGCCGAAAGTAATTATAATATTAAACGCCATTCATCCTCTAGCACGATTCTGAATGCCTATTTGAGCATCTGTAGGCGAAAATGATGATACGGAATTTGAACCACACCAGATCCGACAGCTTTCAACAGCAGAGTATTACACTAGAGCTGGCTTTAAGAAAACTACGCAAAGGATCAACACAAGGTAAAACACCTCTTATAAAGGACTAGAGTCAGAAATTGACACCAACAGAACCGCTGACATGGATCGTATCATCCGATCTATTGTATCAACTTTGGATGCATTACCAGAAGTTACAGCTTTTTATGCCCAACGAGATATCCAAGGATTGAAGTTTTTGAATTACCAGGGACGTCAAAGGCTGGACGAAGAAATGGTTAAGATCTTCATCAACGGAGGCACCAAGTACCGGGACCCTCTCGGGAACGCGGATCGTCTATTCAGGGCACGTCAACAAGACCAACGTGTGGACAATGAAACGCTTCGTCCTGATGGGACACGAAGATGGAGAAGAAGAAGAATACAGCGCCAAGAAGCAGGTGAACCACCTCCTCCTTCTCGTCCGCCTAAAGAAGAGTAAGTCACTCTCTTATTAACGATAACAGCAAGTTAAATATGAATGCGATCTAACACTTTTTGTTCGTGATTAACAACAGCAAGTGGCGAAAATCATTTACGGAAAACGATACCGCAAAAGTTCCTGTAGTGGTGTATGGCGCTTCGAGATTTGGACGGAACGTTTACAAGGGCAAACCGTGTGGACTGGCAGACATATGTAGGAAGCTGCTCAAACGCGCTGATATTTCAGGGCGGTTAATTATGATTGAAATGGATGAATACAATACATCTCAAGTTTGCTCCCGGTGCGGAATGAAATCCTTGACGAAACTAGATCTTGGTGGACATCGATGCTTGCATTCAGTATTAGTTTGTAGTAACTGTCATACTATTTGGCAACGGGATGTTAATGCGTCAAGGAATATCCGTGCCATCTTTATGGCCATGATTTAACAACGGGACCGACCAGCCATCTTTACTCGGCCACGCACGACCACAACTGCTCCACGTAATAGAAACGTGTGACGTTTACTGTGTGTAAGTTACAAAGAAAAACAATATCTTTGTTTAATAAGGATACTAACAAACGAATGACCTTTATATTTATTCTCATCCATTTTCCTTGACTCGCTAACATATTGTCTTTGGAACCCATACTCCTCACATGTCTGAATTTGGATGGATGCGCTCACCAGTTTGGCTTTTACACTCCTTCGGGAAACCCTCTGTCACGGGTTTTTGCGTCGACTTTTCCAAATATACGCAAAAAATGCACAATCAAAACGCAAATAGGCATGGAAAAACCAGTATATAAGAGCAAATCTGCAATTCACAGCCTTGGCTACAATAACAAAGCTATAAGTAGTACAGCGTTTGATGCAGTAAGAAGGCAATATATAGTTCTCAATGGCAAAAATGCAGCCACAATAATGTACCACATTTGATATATGAAAGAAGGCAACTACGGTTGCGTTAGAGCGGCACACAAGCCGAATACAACTTATTAGCAATAATTGAAGAGATAGTTAGAGTTTTACATAGCTGACAGGTGTAGATTCAGTACAAGCCTAGTGGACAGAATTCTCATTGAGGCATCGCCCATCTTGTCTCATTACTTTTAAGGAACCACTCTGACGAGTCCAGCCATACATCGTCCCAGATCCCAAGGATCAGAGAAGCTTATATACTTATATGATAGCACATGTGTCAGCCAGCAAGCTTCATCGTAACCTCCTCTTATGGGTTCAAATATGATTTTGCTATGATGTGTTTTTAGCAGACTTGTTCGATCTCAGGCTCTCGAAATGAGCAAAACAACAGCCGTCATATATGCTTAATGCAGTCGAATATCCTTATATGACAATTTCATTTGTGCAATTTTCTCGGAATGCTGATTTCAGTTCATAATTGTATTGTGCAGTTTGGACAGCCTTACTTAATGAAAGATAATCTAGATATGATTGTATAATCTGGAAGGCAACAGAGTAGATAGATGCTTTTTCATTTTTCAAATTACACATTGTCCATCATAGGAATACGTTCGGTCCAAGTCTCTTAAAACTGGGTTGTCTATAAAACAGTTGCAGCAAAGTAGCTATACAGAGCAGATAATGACTCGATAAATGAATTAACTTCCTAAATATGGAGTATAACTGCTAGTCAGGAGGTAAAAACCACTGAGCTTCTTTATGGCTACATTGAAAGTGTCATGGGTCAAAGCTCTGAAAACGATTCCTCTGCCGAACGTAATTTGAACTCCGCGCTCGCGATGAGTTGGCATCGGTTGTCGCTGAAAAAGGCTCCTCTTTCCCAGTTGCATTCGTCACAGCCATGGTACGTTTCCAACGGTTAACATCCATCCCAATAAGAGATATTTGGATGGATGGATGGATAATGGCGATAATGTGATGCAAGATGCAGTGGTAGCGAACTACATTTTTGACCTTTCTTTTTTTCTTCCCAGTCGCTCGTCGTTCCCGAACGCAACCAGGTAAGACATTGCTGACAGATGGTCCGAAACTTTGGGTTACTGAATTGTGGTCATTTGACATAGTTTCAACACATTATCCGTCTTCTTAACACCAACGTTGATGGTAAAAACAAGATTACCATTGCTTTGACCTCTGTTAAGGGTGTTGGTCGTCGATTCGCCAACATTGCTTGTAAGAAGGCCGATGTTGATCTTAACAAGAGGTGTGTTTATATGCATTTTAGCAGAAAATAAGGACCGTGGTTAAATGCAATACAGAGCTGGTGAGCTGTCCAACGAAGAACTGGAACGTATTGTCACTATTCTCCAGAATCCTTCGCAATACAAAATTCCCAACTGGTTTCTTAACCGACAGAAAGACATTATTGACGGCAAGTACAGTCAAGTTATCTCCAACGGTTTGGATACCAAAATGCGCGAAGATCTGGAACGCCTAAAGAAAATCCGTGCTCATCGTGGTCTTCGTCATTTCTGGGGTCTCCGTGTTCGTGGTCAACACACCAAGACTACTGGCCGTCGTGGAAGAACTGTTGGTGTTTCCAAGAAGAAATAGTAAGTAGGACGCGGGTTCGAAGCTAAGTCACATGATGATATTACAAAAAATTTCCTTATCTACATTGCCTGAAAATACGGTGATTAGAACATTTGTATTTCTGACGACTTGGTTTTGCTCCTAAGCGAGATATTTTTGTTGTGTTTTGGAGTTGACGCAGACTAACATTTGGTCTTTTTCATAGATTAAAAGTCTTTGTGTTTCTGGTTTGCCCTTTAGTCGCATGTATCAATACGTTCAAAAAAATAAAAATGAAATTCCGCACAAAAAGCAACTTATCTACAACTATACTAAAGAAACCCGAAATTTTTCATGAGATCGTCATAAAAGGTGTTTGACTGGGCAGAAATTTCCATTGAAGGCAGTTTCAAATACCGTTTTCTCATTCGTAGAGAGTTTAAAAACTGTCTGCTTTTCAAATAGCACCTTCCATATTTGAAAACTAGCAAATCTTTTAGGAAATTACTGCGTTTAGAAGGTACCTTGAAGAAAGGTACACGCAAGCATTGTCATAGTTTTCTTCAGGCTATTGGACTCTGTTTACACTTCTTTTAGTTTTTGACAACAATCAACAATAGCTTTTTCATTATGCCATTCTGCCCAACTTGCGGTGAAAGTGACCATTCTCAGTCAACCAGTAGGTTATGTCGAGCTAACCTTGCTAGATCGCGTGCTGGGGATTACTTGCGTTACTTGATATACAAAGCAACAAAATCGTAAAACTTAAAACAGGAAACTTTAGTACTACACAACCACAGGTGTCATTGTGCTATTTAGAAACTGTGAAACTTCTTGGTTGTGGTCTTCTCAAATTTCGTAGTTCCTTCAAAACTTTTAGTTCTCTTTTGTTTTAGCAATCGTTTTCATACAGCAAACTCTTTTACAAATAGCAGATTTTGTCATAGTACAATGCTGCGATTTTGCCCTCACTGCCACGGAACGAAACACTCTTGCACTACTACCAATTGTGTTTGGCGAACCCTGTGAATCTTGCGCACACTCAGGGACAAGAATTAGTGCGATTTGTCAACATAACAGTAGCTAGAAGTTAGCCAATTGATTTACGTACCTACTGTGAACTGTGTTTACTGACCATTTCTCTGTCTCCAACATCATAAGAAACGCTGAGTAGTACTATATAAAAACAAAATTAAAGCAGCATTTTACTGAGTCTGCGGCGTAGTGGTCTCTTCCAAATCAAGTGGTGTATATCTTAAGACACACTATATCACTAGCACTGTTAAGTCTTTAATGCCGAAAATATGGTAAATTAAAATGTGATACAAAAATCATTACTAAGGAAATGGATATTACACAGTTGGCTGGAAGGTCACCAATACAAGCTTAGTCTTTTATAAAATGTTAAAATACTGACAGCCTATTCGCAGCTAATATTTCATTTTAGATAGATGATATAGTTATTTTGTAAAGAGAAACAACAAAATGGCCCTTAAATCTAGCAAACGCTTGCACAATGATTACCCTGTTTTTTATGACACAACAACCTCATTGAGCCCAATTTCGGAATAGTTAATCTCTAGTAACCATCAGGCTCCTGGGTGACCAACGCTTACTGATAGAGCGGTATGCAAATACCCGTCCTCTTCATACACCGGTGATGACGAGAATTGTCGGATGCAAGGTGGAAAAGGGCCCTGCCTATGCTTCGCTCAGAAACGTGAGGATACTATTATTTCGACTAGCCTGGGAGAGTGTCGCATAAACTTCCATCCATTGCAACCTATTTGAAGTACGAAGTCACGATTTGATGTTGTCTAACAAAGCATCATCTTCCTTTCCTTTTTTCTCTTTCTCAAGAACACGTTTTCATATCGTTATGAGCTCTCGCAAAAAGAGAAGGTTACTTTCAGAGGCCTTAGAAAATGTACCTATTTCAGATATATTTGAAGAAAGCTCTTCTTCTTCTTCTGCCGTTTCCTGTAAGTGTGTTAGACGACAAGCACCGTTCCAGGAGGTTCTTTACAAACCTCACATCGATGTAGCAAACCATGGTAAAAAAGAAAATGATGCAAATGAAAGTGATGGCGACTTTCAACCGGTAATTCCTATCAAAAGAAAAAAGGCCCATGCTTCTTCAGTTAAAGAATATCTCAAAGATATCTGTACGACTTACATTGATCGATTAGTTAACAAACGCACCGGTGCCGTGCAACATTCAATGAGTGAAACAAAGCCCTCCACGTCTGCATCCTTATCCTCAGGTAAGCAGGACTGATTGAGCTTTTCAGTGTCTTGACATTGCCAATAACCGTCTTTCAAAGATGTGCATTTAGCTCCAAAAACATAAAGACAACAAAATTTGAAATGGCCATAGGCCACAGTCGGGCATCAAACGCTGCCTGCGAGAACCATAAACCTCGCAGAAAGACACTCACCCAGTTGAAAGCGTACAAGCTTTATAAAAACCTCTTTGCAGAATACCTGCAGGAACCCAGACTTTGTGGAAGCTATCCGTACTGCTGTAAAACACGTGCGAGACATCACATATGCCGGATCACTTTTTGCAAACTATTATATACTACGATTGCTTGAACAGAACAAGGAACTGCCTGTCATTTCTCACGACTTCTGTTACGGTCTTTTTGCAATAGTTGCAGGAAAAGGCGACAAAGCGAGTGCAGATATGAAAGATGCATTTCAAGAATTCAAAAGTGAAGTCCATACTTTCGATCCAAGTTATTTTGTGTCTCAAGGATATATGACACTGATCGCTTATGCCGCAAAGCAATACGAGGAGTGTATCCGTAACCATGTTGTAGCCAACTTTGAGAACAAGACAATCCAGTATTTGCTCATCCGGTTTTCTGACAAAGAAGACCCGGCTTACCTTGGCAAAACTACGGTTTCAGAGCGTAAAGCTCTGGCAAGGTATGCTTATACAGTAGCAACAGAGGATCCATCCAACGAATTCAAATGGCCACAATCTGTTCCGCATTCGGACGAACGGCAGAAAGCTATGGATAGTTTGATTGCTTCTCTGGACATCGTACCGCGCCCGATAACAGACTTGACGCTCAATGCATACCCGGAGAGGTATCTGTCATGGATGCACAAAGTACTGCAGCGAATGGAGAAAAAATCTGTATCCAAGTAGAAACACCCCAAAAGCATGTCTCGGCAGCTTTGTGTATCGAAATGTAAGAGAGATAAGCCTTCTGTTTCTCCTTCTTTCAGTCTCTGATATGGTGTTGCAGTTGGTCGACACCACCCAACTTTCGAAGAAACTTTTTTATAGTCTCAATCATGCAGTGCGCACATCGATTCGTTAAAAGACTCTAATCCAGTTAGGAAAAAAGTGTACCAGAAATTTTCCCGAGAAGGATTGGGCAGCTGTTCAAGAGTTTATCAAGTCTACAACATCTGCCATTGAAAACAACACTTTCTGTCCGCTGAAGTACACGGATCCGCGTGGTTGTCGTCGTTTTACACTCTTGCCTGTTTATTCATTTCAATGTCGTCATATTACTATCGATTTTCAAGTGTTAGGGAAGCTATTATCTTCCGCCAATATCATACACGAAAGAGCCGTACCAACAGCATCCGAGGCAAGGCAAGCATACTTTGACCTTTTCGAAATGAAAAAGATTGGCTACGGGACACTTGATAGCTTGGAAACCGAGAAATCCGTGTTTTGGTAACTGTAAAGGTCGTTTTTCGAATTTATTGAACTGCTTATATTAGGGAGAAGATAAGGACAGATGGTATAGATGTGGAATTCATATTCAAACGTCCTAAACGCAAATCGTCATCAAAACCACTTACTCCAGCAGACTTGAAAATATGGCAAAAGATGCACTGATTTGGGGAGTCGACCCTGGCGTGACAGATACATTTGTTGCTGTAGACGGCTGTGCGAAAGAGTCACATCGGATCAGAAAAACGAGTACTGCTGAGTACTATGACGTTTGTGGTTATAATCATGCAACACGCAAGCGTAACGAGTATATAAGCTCCAATCCACAAGTAAAGGAGCTTATTGATCGAATACCGAGCATGAAATCGGCAGATCGAACCAAACTTATAACTTCCCTTCGGTACCGATTTCAACATCACCAGGAAATAACAAGCTTTTATGATCTTGATGAACGGTAAACAATCCATTTCGTTACGATTTACTCATTGGAATTTTGGGTTCTGCCGACTGAAATTCAATACTTATATACGAAAGCAAAAGGGAGTGACGGAGATTGCGAAGCGACTCTTGGATGGAAGCAAGAAGTATGCGGTTCAACAAGTTGACAGTGATACGCCAAAACGTAGCTTAAATAAGAAGAGGAAGTGGACAAAGAAGTCGAACAAGGACGAAGAAAAGGAATCTCAACAGCCAATATTGATTGCGTTCGGGAGTGGTGCCTTATCGTCTTCAATGCGGGGGAAACTGCCTGCTTCGGCGAGAACCATAAGAAATCATCTTTATCAGCTATGTAGGCAACGGAAGGTATTTCCCGATTAAGAGTCATGATATATTTCTCCTAAAGCTATCATATATTTAGGCTCCTGCGAGGGTTATAATGGTGGACGAGTATCTCACGTCGCAGATCTGTCCTGTCTGTAGCAAAAGAGAGTTGAAAAAGCAGCAAGAACGGCCTGGAAGCCATGAAAAAGCAGGTGCAGCCTTACATGCGGTACTAAGATGTAACAGTTGCGCTATACTTTGGAACAAGTGACGTTCTTGGCGCGAAGAATATTTTGGCCGTTTTCAAGTATATGGTGACGAACAATAATGAGCGTCCTTCCCCTTTCGAACGGCCAGCCAAGTCCAAAACAAGTCCGGAAATGCAAGAGCCGGACCTTCCATAACTGGGAAACTGGTTAACAATGAACACGAATAAGGGAAAAGGTACTCATCTTTAATCTACATTTGGCATGTTATATACTAAAACAGGCTGGCATGACCATTGCTTCATCTCACTGTATCATACAAACTACTATTAATGAGAAATGCCTTGTTAGGTACTTGAACAGTGGAAACTGTGTGTTGCTACTTCTTATCTGTGTTTATTTCAATAAATGCTCTTCTAAACCACATATTTCACAAGCTAGATTCCAGAATTGCTTGGCTCGCCCCATATCTCTAGATTCTGGAGAGCTTTCGACTATTTTACGTCTTTGGAAGCATTCGCCTGTGACTCCCTGGATACCACTGTCCGTGGCGTAAAAAACGTAGTCTGATGCACTTTCTTTCTCTGACCGAGCAAAACTCATCCGAGCTATTACATGTTGCATCAGTATCCGGATCACCCAATTCGAGTTTCGTGAAAGCCCTGTTGCAGGGACAAAGCCAGGACAGAATGCTATAGTGGGTAACTTGCACTGCTGACTCATAATGTAAGTGATCCATAGCATAGCAAGCTTCGATATCTTATAGAACAGCATACTGTTCCATGATTTATGCCCATCGAGATTATCCAAGTCAATCCGGTCAGGCATTACGCTCTCCGGTGTGTTTCTACCGCCAGGTTGCCGAGGATCATGCAAGGAGGAAGTGACAAATAGAACACGACGGTCGTTGCCATCACCATGATCTTCTTTAAGAAACGGTAGTAAGAGCCAGGTCAAATAGAAGGGCGCGATAGCATTTATAAATATTGTCTTTTCTACTTTCGTCGTCTCTGATACGAATTCGCGCTCTGCAGTTATCAGACCAGCGTTGTTTATCAGTACATGGAGAGGTAACTGTAAGGACCTGAATGACTCTACCGCTTGTTGAATGGATGAGAGACTTTCAAGATCAAGTACGATTGTGTGGATACGTTCGTGTGCATCAGCTTGAAGACCACTGAGGATCCATTCTACGGCATTGCTTAGCTTAACCTTGTCACGTCCGGTAATGACTACGGTGTGACCATCGTTCAGAAAGCTTTGTGCGGCGTGTAGACCGAGGCCGCTTGTCCCTCCGGTGATGAGAATAACCTTCATTCGTGTTATGAATTTTGGGAAGTAGAAGCGCTTCCAGCCTTTTTTCTGTGCTCAATTCTTAGTCACGCAGTTACCAGGACGACTCATCTCCTGCATTAATTGGATAGGACCCAACTGCCGTACAGAGAGAAAGGATGAAAGTTGAATCCTTTCTTTATCATCTCTTTGGATTTCTTTTTAATTAAATCTCTTAACTTTTTATCAACCATGAAATGTTCCTGCGAATCCCAGAAGCTGCACCCTTATTATTGACACATTGCCTATAATCAGATTAATGCGGCAAGACTTAGGCAATTTTTTGTTTCATTTTCCGAATGAGTAGCTTTTTCGAAACATAGACCTGCATTCCGAGAAGTGTGCGATAAACAGCTATGGAACCTCCTATTAGCAGAGTAAGGGCCAAGACATCGACATCCCAGTTCGTCGCTTTCCACCAAGACATATGCCGCGTATCTTCCTTTCTATGCCACATAGATTCATTACCATGCCTTGAGTACAGGATTTCTTCCGCAACATCAGCAGCGTAATATAAACGTCTGCTATAAATTTCAGCGACAGCTTGCATAGCTTTAACGTTATCGGCATAGGTACCATCTTCATCAAGTACTATCGTTCTGATCTTTTGCGCAATCTCCTGTGGAGAACTCTTTCGGCGATCAATAACCAGGCCAACTCCAGCTTTTTCCATCTGGTTAGCGTTTATAGGTTGATCGCTTGTAAAAGGATGAAGCAGCAATGGTACGCCATTAAACAATGATTCATGAATCGAACTAGCTCCTCCATGACTGACAAACAGTCTGCAACTTGTGTGATTTAATATTGCAAACTGTGGGGTCCATGATTCGAAGCGCATATCCCTTTGATATCCCATGAGCAAACTAGTAGTGTTGTACCTTGTTCGGGACGTTTTAATGGTTGGCGGAATATCCATAACTGTCTTTCCTGACAGCGACCATATAAACCCATCCAAATAATGAGAGTCATACGCTTCGAGTAATCCAGTTAACAATATTATCAATTCACGAGGATTCGGCGCGTACATCTGTCCAAAGGCAACATATGCAATAGCTTTGTGCGTATTCAAAAATGATGCGAGATCTGTGGTCAACGCATCATGGCGTTGACTAATTATCGGTCCAACGTACTCTACGAATGGTCCCACCGGTCTCGGGCTGTCCAGACCCCAAAAAGAATTTATAAATTTAACGGTTCCTGCATGGCGGCCAAGTGGCTCCCAGGGTTCAATTCCAAGTTCTTGGCGTTTCTTATTTAGGGCTAGTAGAACGGGCCGGTGCCGAAGAAGAAACCGTGGTAACGTAAAATAACGCTCGAAGAATCGATCCCAGAGACTTTTGTTTAGCGTGGTGGCACCATCCACGCTGAAAAACGGCCTGATAAAAGGTGCTCGTGTGTCTATATAAAGAGTAGCTTAGGCATACCGAGAACTGCGGTATCAACAAAAATTTTCAGCCTTACCTTCTGACATGCTCATTGTCATGGTTACGACTATAGGTATGTTTAACATATGCGCAGCGTCCATACAAGCTAATGCCATATGATCACAGAAAACTAAAGATGGCTTGGACGATAAGAAGTGACCCTTATAGGCTTCATAATCCCTAGCCATCGTATCATCAATCAGTTTAATATATGCTTGTCTGACAGAGACGGAGAATGGGCTCTCGATGTCGAACAGATCCCGGAATCTGATACTTGAGATTTCCTGTCCTATATTGATAGGATTGATTTCAGGATACTTCTTGACGTGCGGAAGATTTATTTCCGTAGTAATGAAGGAGACATTGTGGCCACGATACGTCAGGACCTTTCCTATTTCAAGAACCCACCCAATATGACTGATACCACCAAGTGTAGCTGACATATGGATGGTCATTGCTGGTCGGTCTTGCACCATTGCTAGTAGCGGTGTTGCAACCGTAAGATATAGGACGGTGATCAATAAAAAGTGGTGTCTCATAATGGAAAGAAATTACGTTTGTAATTAAGATTTATTTGTTGTTTTCTTTGTGAAAACAAATAAACAATCAATATTTCATACAAGGCTGTGTATGCCGTCTTCTGCCGGTTTGGATTTCATAGGGTTTCATGCGCTATAAGCATTGCCAGATTAATGTCCATTCTGCGCCTTAATGGGTTTAGAAAGCTTGAAAGGATGAGCCTCAGTGTTAAAGACGAATTCATCAAGCGAGATACAATCCTTGTCCACAAAGATGAGATAAAGGTATTTCAACGTTTCAGCAAGGAAGAAGCTATAACAGCAATTAGTACAGGCTATTTGTAGATTTGACTTGTTTACCTCTCTTGGAAGTTATTCTTTTTTGTAGAACGATTATCCACATCAGCAATTGAGCTATAGCCCGCCACAGTACGGGTATATTGATCGATTGCTTGGAAGATATCCCAAGCGACCTCCTATATAACCGGTAAGTCAGCAGTAAACTTCAGATCTACCTACCTGATAGCGCGGATCACCGGTCATACGATGAAAATAAAACAAACTTTCAGCGGTTTCTATGTATTACAGGTCAATGCGATGTGAATTCAGATAATTTGTCGCTTTACCGGGCCGCAAATCGTAAAGTGAGTCGGTAATATCGAAAGGTCTGCCAGACTTTTCTTCGGTCTTACGCTTGGCAAAGTTAGTAGGATCGGCCGGTAGGGGATACTGCCTTGAGTGATTTACTCCTACATTAGGTGGTCTTGTTTTGAACTTCTTCTGTGGAGTCCATGACCAAGATTCAGGAGCAATGCCGGTAGCAGTATCTTTCCATATGATCTCGCAAGCGTCCATAAAAGTCTTAGCAAACTCAAACAATTGACTGTTGTTTCGAATTTGGCTTGTTCCCAACAAAAGATTGCCCGGCCAAAAGCAAATCTAACTCTAGGTGTTATTGTATGTACAACCATTAGACTCTTGTCTCCTACCAATTCACCAGATTCATATATTTCTTTGCCATTTTGTATCATAGAAACAAACTGAACGTTGGGATCTTGTTCGGTTGGGGACAGTATATACTTTTGAATGCTCTCAACGGTAGTTGACCATGCATCAAGCAATCGTTTATCAGAACCACCAAGAAGAATATAGTTTTTCATCAAATACTCATAGAAGCTATCGCCACCTCCACCTATCGTAATAATACCTAATGTTACGATGATTAGACCATAGTAAATGTCTTGAATTCTGTATGACAATTAGAGTGGTACCTACTGGAATTCACCGGTTCAAAGGGATTAACGGTCCAACTTGTTGGGAACAGTCCTGGGAATTTAGTCGGTGCAGAGATTGCACGATCAATTAGATCATTGGAAAGTTTCGCATATTTTGGGTTGTCGGTAACTTGAGAAAGGCGAGTGAATTCTAGACTGTAAGTTCCGAATTCGGCAAGGTCGATCACGGAAACGTTGATGGGCTTTCCCCTGCAGCACGTAAGTTTAGTTATCTGTATTGAAACAAAAAGTGCTATTACTTTTTGAGATTCATATCTGTATAGGGCGCTTTGGTCGGTGAATTAAATAAAGGGAGCAGTACATGCTCAGTAACCTCAACTGCCTTCTGAACTAGAATCGGATTTGGACGAAGATCGTTGGCTGATAATAGCCCTCCAAGATAGCGAATGTTTGTCTCAAAACCTTTCGCAGACTGGTTTGACTTTGCAAAGTCAATTTTGGCGACGAACTCTAGAGCCTCCGCGTAGTAATCTTCAAAACCCATAATCAACATTGTGTCTAGAGCGTCCACAATAGTAGCTTAAAAAGGGAAAATGTAATGTCAGCAAGATAGAGACAAAGTACGCATGATCATGAATCTTGCTTACCTCCCCACCCATTTCTTTTTCAAATCAGACCTAGTTAATTTCAGGCAGATATCACTTGGCAGCATTAACTACGTACCTGGAATCCGAGTAACTGCAAGTAACTGGCAGAAGCTCATCGTGACCCCAAGCATACTTTTTATATCCACCATAGGCGTGCGAAAACGCGCCCTTGACGGCTTCAGATCGCTCATTAGACGATACACAACTTTGAAGTCCTGAATGCGGATGTGGCAAAGATGCAACAAGAGTGGTCGTCGAACATACCAAGATGAAAAGTTTTAATGACGTGGAGGGAGCCATTACTGTTAAAAAAAGCGGCAAACATAATAAGAAAATGGAAATTGGCCTTTTAAATGATTGCTAGCTGCCATAACTTTATTTTATTGTGCAGTGCCGTAATTAAAGGGGAAGCCTGTGTGTGGTAAGAATATAATCGCCCAGGGCCATTTTGTTCGGGATCCATTGTTCATGTCTTTTGATATACTGAGCTGTGCAATGGTTAGCATCGTGTGTGTCACTGGATCTCTGTGCAAGAGAAAATTTTTTGCGTTACATACGAAATTTTGCAGGGTGACAGTAAGTACAACAAACAGTTTATTCTCGCATTGCGTTCTAGTTTTGAAGAGAATTTTTCCTGCTATGATAAACAGATGTTCGTCTATCATTGCTACAATACTAACGTTACTATGTGCCAATAGAAAGCATTGTCCATCTGAATAATGGCCACTGCATACTACTAATTGAGACTCTTCGTTACATTCTCTAACGCAGTAGCACAGAACAAGGATAGCAAAAGTGTTTCAGTCTTTGGCTCTACGTTACTTTAAACCTAAGGTTTGTAGAGTATTGTAATGACATATGCAAATTTGTCAACTCATGTGTCCAACATTTTATGCAATTAAAGTGTACGTATTACGGATCTAACAAGCGGGAAAACATTGCTACACAACAGCTTGTATTAGACGTTTTGCAACTGCAACAAAAAGAATTTAGGATCATTGGTTAACAGCTAGTAACAATAACTTTGCAGCGTCATCCTTTTGATTTATCTTTTATTACAGGCCATAGGTATTATGATCCAAGTTAAAGCGCCTGCCGGAGCAATGCTATTAAACATCAATCTGGAAGTAGTACAATGAATCTGCTGTCTGGCAGGGAAGTATTTGAATATGTACAAATATTCACAGCCAAAATCACTTGCACGCAATGACATATATTGTAAGAGTCACAGCCTGGTTTGTATCACTCAAACACCAAATAAAGACAGAAGGTACTGCTTAAGGGCGGGATGCTGAAGTTATCCGTTTTTGGCCGTATCCCATTAACCATTTCTTAACGGATATTGACAAGTATTACAAATGTTTGACCTTGATGGCGACCAGCAAGATCATACAGTAGTATCTTCCTCTCGCCTTTGGCAACAATCGCACAGTAGTTAGTTTGGGCCAGTACATCGGATACTAATTCAAGATTGTTGCCATATATGACTAGCCAAAAGCGAGACTACAGAAGACGGCAGTGCAATAGAGCAAATTATACTGAAAGTGCTATGCATCTAATCTTTATACTTAAGCGCTACCACTGTGCCGTCACGATTTGCCTTTCTCAAGCCTTTTTATAGAATTTTCTGATCTAGACAAAATGTCTACGGATCATTGCGGACACGCAGCGGAATGCTCAGTCCCCTAACATTTGGAAAGATAGCGTTCCATAATGGATTATTTCCCAGTAGAATCTTTTCTAAATGAGTTCTCTCGGCTGTTTCCAAGTAAATTGTGTGTAATACAAAAGTATAGAAGACTCTGCGAGCAAATGAGAAACTATAGAGACCACCTGTCATCTGCCTTCCTCCGTCTCCACTTTACTCTGTAGTATGGATACTCTATATGCAATATTTCACTTTTTGTATCATGCTGCACTGTTTATTAGCAACTCACGTCAGGCTTTTGTAGGATTGGGTTGTCCTACCAAAGTTCCCGTAGCAAGAGCTATCTGTTTACTATGGTTACTCATTCTAAATATGTATTGTCGTCAAAGGTTGCCAGGAAAAATGAGACGATAAATTAAGCGTTGCAAGTCGTATGCTTCTTTCTTTATCTTCACTTTAAAACAGTCTTAAAAAGCTTTGGTATGTTAATATTACATCTAACGTTTCGTAATTGCAAGTTGGTTTTCAGAGCATATTCGCTATATATTGTTTTACAAATCGTCCTATGAAAGAGACTTTCGTAGGTGCTTAAACCAGACAACACATACGACTAGATTTAACAGTAGAGGGTCTCAAATATGGTTTCATTCTCCATGTCAGCAAGCTGGACAGTGGAAATATCTCAGCACTGCTAAAATTAGCATGAAAATGGTTAATGTTCGGTTGGAATGGCGACAACAGTGATCCATTGTTCATTGTTGAAATGGTGGAGACACTAATTGCTACAGCAATCATAACATCGCTGCCGTGAATAGCATAGCACAATCGTAACGGTACACAGCGCGGATTTTGGCATAAAGAAGCTTCATGCGCTGACACAGTGCTGGTCTTTCTATCTAAACCATTCTTCTTCTTGGCGCTGGACATGTTTTTAAAACAGGACGCGCATGTTCAGCTACTGCTGTTTGCCGTTGCAAGAGTCTCATTAGCTTCCTTCGCTTCTTGCATATCCTCCAATCTTAGGGCTGACAGCCGTGCCTTGCATTCCAATACATGATACTGCAATATATCCCCTTCTCCCTCTCGTGGTACACGCTTCCCTTTCCCAAGGGTCGTCCTCTTACAAAATTCATTTTTCTTTATCCAGATATATGTTCTGTTCTCGAGACTGACATTGGATTGAAAAGTTCGCAGATGGTCTTGACCATAGCAGCATTCAGTAAATTCACTCTTCGGTTGGGTTTACATTGGTATTACTAATGTTTCTTTACGGTGACAGGTATTTTCTGTTTGTTTAGAGCAAATCGCCGGAAAATCGGAGGTGTTACAGTTGCGCGATGACATCCTGGTCCCGTTAAGCCACAGGATGTTATTGATACAATACTCTTTTCTTTATCTCTTCGAAATCATAGCGGTACTTCCACAAGATAGAATAAATAGCTCTGTAAGTGTGTGTGACAAATAGGCGTTGATGTTCCACAAAATATATGCATATTTGTATTGTAGACTACTTTTCTGGATATGGGGAAGAGACTGTAAATATCGCACCTGAATTTTCTGTGTTATTGTCAATATTTACATGCTCTATCGGTCTATTATGTAAATATGGACATGTGTGTTCTACTGTTGACATCTAAGTAAGTTATAGGTAAGCAGTGTCATCACGTCTGCACTATATATGCGCTTTTGTCGCACATATCGTGGGTGTCTGCGCAATAGATTATTAGCAGACCTTTAGTATTGTCTCGATTACAGAGCTCCTTGCCAAAATTCTCTTAAGGAGCCTGAAAGAGAACAAATTTGCACGTGTTTCTGTTTACTACCGTGCTGGTTCAGTTGAACTTCGCTAACTTTACGACGACAAATATTTTATCCGTGCCACGCGAACTATCCGTTTGGCTTCGTAAACAACGCAAATACTTTCCATAAGCTTGACATTTGTTTGAAGCTGCATTATTAGTTTCTCAAGAACTGGAAAACAAAGATATGGTAGTAGTGTGAGTGCCATATCATGTTCGCTGATGAAACACGGTCGGGGAAACTTTTGTAGGATTCATTGAATCATAAGTTTGTGAAAAAGTCCAATATCTGTATAGAAATAAGGACGATACAGTGTCAGAGGAAGTATCTCGTGGAGAACGATGTGAGAATGAAACAAAACAGCTACACAATCGTTTGCCGGTCCATAAGTTGAAATGCCGTAATTAAAAATGGGCCTTTTCAATTGGGATTTAACTATGATTTATCTGGGGGATGCTGTTCGTTGAATATAGCATGGTTATAGACTTATTCTTTGGAGTTTCAGATCCCCAAGATCCAATATCGTCATGATAAAAAGGCTATCTTAGCTGTTACCTGCAAGTGAAGATACCACGCGTCGCTTTCTTGCAAACGTCACGTACTAGCTCTGCATGGAACTTATGAAGGAAATGGCCCGAAGATTTCAGTTTTTAGAAGCACTTCTATGGTGCTGGAAGTCTTGCGAAACCTTGCTGTGCTGACACTCTTTCTTCAAGGCCGACATATGTAATGCATGACCACAATTTCCCATGAGATCTTTCTCTTGATATCAAGTATGAATTTCTGCTTGAGAAACGGAAGCCGAAGCTTGGACTTTGGGCAGTTATATGTATCTCATTGCCTCAAGGTTGCCGTTAGACAATGTTAAGCCCCGCCATATGATGGTCAAACCACAGGTCATGGGAAACTGAGTGAGCTTACCTAATTGGATACCTGGAATCCACCACCTCCAAGGATAAGCCGAAAACTCGGTATTTCCTGATGTGGTTATAAGAATACGTCATTTTACTATAGAAATGAGCGTGGTATGCGTGTGAATGGTCATCCCAGGAAATGACAACCAAAAAGCAATGAAGATGAAAAGAAAAAAATACATGTGAAAAAAAGTATGTGAACAAACACATGTTAGTAGGAGAGTACGCGTGCAATTTGTGTATTCGGCAAACACTTTTGTCTTTAGGACGTTGCATCATGTTTGATCGACAAGCGGCTTATGTGATTGGTGCTCTATGCACATATGTTTTTCCTCAATTTTCAGTGACGGATATTGCTCCGAATCGATCAACACCGCAGGAAAGCGTACGATATATTTTATCCTTTCCGTCAACGAGGCAACAGGTATCTGTCCGGGCTGATATTTATCAGGACATCTAACAGAATACGTTGCGTGTAACTCCTGATTAAAGCACTGACATGTCAACTTTCCTTGATATGTACACAAAATGGTATACAGTTTGCGACAGTTACCAATTTATCTTAGCTATCTATCGTTAAAGGTAAAAGAGAACTACAAGCATCGTGACTCAAGAAAGCATCTTTCGAATTAAGCCCATCGGTTATGATGAGAGTCTGTTGGCTATAGATGCGGATCAGCGCGAGAACATCCAATATAGGTTGCACGTCGTTCTATATAAAGCAGCGGCCTTTACCATTCCAAGAGAGAGCCCGAGTAAAAAGTGCTGGGTCTTTGATTGACGGGTTAAATTCCAGCATACAGAGGTAAAGAGACTTGCTGTGTTACCCTCTTCCTTTTTTGGTAAAAGCCTAACAAGGCGATACTCGACCATTTTACGCTGAGCTCTTTTATGCTCGTCATCGTATGCCCATTTTAAAGTACAGCTACATGAATGACTTAACAGGCTGTGTAGGTTGAATGAAGAGTAGCCTATTACTGTCTGTAGCAACAAAAAGAAAAGAACCAGTGATGGTAAGATATATTCCTTCTTTAATTTGTCTTTTGCCGTTCGCAGCCATTGTAATAGAATAATAGTACCGAAAGAAGATATCAAACAAAAGCGAAATCTCACTGTTTGTATATCAGGCTTTGCTGATATAGATAAGGGCATTACTACCTTTTACCAGAACATTTAACGATATCTATGAAAATGCTTGAACCGGAGTGCGCATAGATCTGGCTACTACGACGCTACTAAGAAGCCTACTGATATGGTAATTTGGGTCAGTAATCAATAAGAGCATTTAGTTAGAAGCCACCGAGCTCCCATTGATCAATTCCAGGTTGTGCTTTCCTTTTGTTCCATTAAAAGTTTTCCCTCGCAAACCGACACTGGTAAGAATTATGATTCACGCCCCCAGTTAAACCAAATCATGCATCTAATGATGTGGCGGTCTCTTGTTGGAATCCGCAATGATGGTATTTTTCTGTCTTTTCCGCCAATCCAATGTTATCAGTTTATGTTGAAAAGTTAAGGGAGAGAAGGCTTGCGTGTAAAAACAGGATTCGACTTTTAGCGCAATCAATGTGGAAGACACCAGTCATGTCGAGGAGCATCTGTAGGACAAGTGAATACCCGAAGCTTGTTATTGGACATGTTGGACGTACATGAACGTTACTTTCCCCGCATAAATAAAAGGTTGATGGTGGACAAAGAAGAGCACGGACACGAAAAGGTCTGGTGACATTAGTTGGGTTCGTACTACGTTTGTGAACCATAGTTCTCTTTGGGGGTTGACGCGTACATTGATAGATACGCAGGGGACAAGGGCCAAGAAAACAAGGTGACAAACGGGATGGGCTCCGACAACTTGAAATGCAATTCTGAGCAAGGAGAGGGTTATTCTAAAGCGTTGTGAATACAGAATTTGACAGGTATCATGTCTGAGTTGCATGTATCTTGCATAATATAAGCAAGATAAATGTTGTAAGAAAACACGGAGGGATTTAGAGGGTTAAAAAGAAAATAAAGTAGCGGAAGTGCTGTCCGAGGCAGCCTGGTATGACAAAAATTAAGTGATGTCTTGGATTAGAAGCCTAAAAAGATTCCTCTATTCCAAAATAGCTTCCTAAGCCTCGAATATTATTGGACCCAGGCGTCATGTGAGGGTTTCTTCCTGAGGTAAGAACACCTTTTCCCGTTTATTTACTGTACGATCAGCAACCATATTAGAGATCACAGGTTGCGATTTTTGGGTCGTGCTGAATTTTGAATCACCGACAATGATATCCTACCCAAATTCTGGCCCTTCCTCTTCCCATCAAACGTTTCACTCCCTGTTTCCTCTTCTTTTCTTTTTTTCTTCTTCTTCTTACTTATACTTCCTGTTGTAAATTAAACCCTTCTTTATATATACATATACATACATTACTCTACTGTAAATACCCAAGGATTCATTCTTTTAAACAATCCCATGTCTTCTACAGCCGTCCGGTACAATTTTTCTTTCTGACACCCCATCTTTAATTATACAGACTTACGTCCTTCTTTCTAGTGTTGCTCTTCGTGTCCGTCCACTAACACAAAAAGAGCAGCTTTCGAACTGCACAGAATGTATATCATTTATACCACAACAACCACAAATCATTATTGGCAAAGACCATTCGTTCACATATGACTATGTGTTTGACACTCAAACGCCACAGCATGTTCTTTACCAGTCGAGCGTGACGCCTTTACTGGAAACATTCATGGAAGGGTAAATCACACTCTACAGAAGCTAAAGATTCCGCTCACTCTCCTCTTTATTTTATGTATCGTCATTATCCAGATACAACGCCACAATCCTCGCCTATGGGTATGATCTGCATGATTATCATCGCTACATTTATTTATTTCCCGTTATAGTCAAACAGGCTCTGGAAAGACCTACAGTATGGGTACTGCTCTTGATGTTGATACAACCAATTCCGAAAATCAGGGTAAGTCAAAACGCTTATATAGGACGCTTCTTTTAAGCATTTCTTCAATACATAGGTATTGTCCCAAGGTTTATCAGGGATCTATTTCGAGGACTGGAAAGGAAGCAACATGAAATCCAAGGGGATTTTGAGTATCAAGTTTATGTTTCTTTCTTGGAGCTATACAATGAAGATCTTGTAGATTTGTTAAATATGGAGCAGATCAGTCACAATAGGAAACGTACCAACTCAGGCACAAGTGTGTGCGAAATAGCAATACGTGAAGATGTGCAAGGCAACATTTATTGGACTGGTGTACGAGAAGAACCGTGTTCCAACCCCGACGATCTGCTGGGCTTCCTCGCGAAGGGGTCACTATGTCGTACAACAGGTTCCACAGACATGAACGCCGTCTCATCTCGATCACACGCCATCTTTTCGATCATCCTCAAACAACAACTTCCTGAAACGGACCAGGCGCAGACTTCTTCAGACTCTCGCAGGACTTTAGTCAGCAAGTTTCATTTTGTCGATTTGGCAGGCTCAGAAAGAGTAAGCGTGTATAGTGTGATCCTAATTTGTCTCATACAAACATCGCTAATAGTTAAAACGAACAAATGCTCAAGGGGACCGTGCGCGTGAAGGAATCGCTATTAATTCCGGCTTACTTGCACTTGGTAATGTGATCAGTGCGCTAGGTGACGAATCTCGTCGGTCTATGCATGTCCCTTACCGCGACTCGAAATTGACACGACTTTTGCAAGATTCTCTCGGAGGCAATTCCCAAACATTGATGCTTGCATGTGTGTCACCTTCCGATTCCAATTTTATGGAGACCTTAAGTACTTTGAAGTATGCAAACCGCGCAAGAAATATAAAGAACCGAGTAGCAATCAATCAGGAATTTGCTGGCTCATCTGTTGAAGTCAACCAGTTGCGAGCTCAGGTCGCACGACTTAAAATGGAACTAAATGCAATGCGAGCTTCCGGCCCAACTATGATAATGAACGATAGCAATGAACAGATAATTTCTCTTCAGCAAGAGAACAAACGTCTCAAGACAAGGATACAGCAGACGACAGATGAGCTTTGCGAAGTTGCAACAGAACGTGACACGCTGCTGATGGAGCGTGAAGCGGGCCAAGACTGGCCCAAGCTAACAGAGCTTCTAATGAAAGAAGATGACGGAAAGAACAGAGCAAATGACACTACCAGATCGTTCCCGATGATCGCACAGTATCAACGTACTATCCACGAACTTCGACAAGAACTAGCCGATACCAAACAACGGCTGGAGTTTTCAGAGACAGCGAGACGACCCATGATGCAGGCATTAGCCATGGCCTCAAACTTGACGCCATCAGCGTCTCATTGTGGGCTGTTTTCCGCCCGGCCTCCAGTCATATGCAGTTCATCTCAGCGTAGTACGCATTCCCAGCGTCGTCGTACAACCGCCACAGGACGTCGCCGTCGCGTCAACGCTGGTTCAAAGCATTCCAAGGTCTTCAGGACTACACGTCGGTCCAAAGTTCCTAGTGTGTCAGCGAGCCGTCGCGGCCAGTTGGATTTTGATGATCAGCGATTTAATGGTTCTTCTTCCAAGACGCAGCCAATCGAAGCTAAGAACAGCCCAGTGCGTCCAAAGCAAGTATCTAACGCAAATGATGATAATGACGATATCGAATCTTGGCTTAAACGTACCATGGGCTCTATCAATGCTTCTTTATCGCATGATATCCAGTCCGAAGTACGATTTTCCATTCAGAAGGCAAAAGCCGAGATCGACAAAGGTCTAAAGGTGTTAGAGGACGTTAAGGTAAGAGGTCCTCTCTGATGGAATCGAAATATAATTTTTTTTGTGCAAAACAGCAGTCTAAAGACATCGATGCTAACGATCAGGTAACTATGAGAGCCCGTTCCATATAACCATACTAAATCAAGCCTTTTCTTTCTACCTTAGCAACAAGAGAGTGGCGATGAAGAGGAGATGCTGATCAAAATGAGAACTGAAGAAAGCTTGATGATGCTATCGGAGATGATGGAAGGACTTGAAGATGTAAGTTGCTAACGTGGCTTGAATTGCGATTTCTGAATTAATTGTTTGCAGGACAATAAGGTTCCCACAGAAAGATACCCGCAGGTGCCACGGCGCAACTCGAACACGAACCCGGAAGATGCAGAAGTGCCTGAGTTCACTAAGGAAGAGAACCCGCAGTTCTATCGTCTTATTCAACAAATTCAGGATGATATCCATGTCAAGGAAGAGCTAGTATCGCAACTGGAGAGAAGCGAAGCTGAATACGATGAAATGCGCGTCCGATTCAAGCAGAAGTTATACAGTCTCCGTGAAGAGATTCTAACGGCTCAATACGAACGTGACCAAGCAATGCGAAGATCTAGCTACGCCCAATCCAAAGATACCGCTTTTGCTCAGCGCGAGAAGCAACAACTGTCAGAGAGATGCTACGCGTATGAACAGGAGATCAAGCGACTTATGTCACAGCTTTCAAACTTGCGGCGCAAATACTCCCAGACAACAGCCGCAATTCAGTCATCCCGTAACCAAAATGAAACGATGCTCCGAACACTGCGTGTAAATGTTGAGGCACTAAAAGTGGAAAAACGGCGCATGATCAAACGTATGCGTACCGAAGCAGAGCGCGTGAAGGAGCAGCTGACCGCTCATGAGCGTGAGATCCAGCAGCTACGACGAAGACAAGCCCAGGACGCGGAGACAAAGCGTCGCCTGGAAAACGAAAAACAACAGCAGCATGTCCTTCTTCAGAAACGAACCAAAGACCTTGCGCTAACAACAGACCGGTTGAAGCAGCTTGTGCAGATCGTTAACAACGTGATTTACGAAGGCGCACCTGTGGACGAGAAACTGCTGAGCAAGTACGCCATGCTTGCTGATATTCCAGCAAATCCACGACAGACACACAAACGCAAATCCAAGAAAAACAAGAACACGGTGGAAGTTAGAGCTGCAAAGAAAAAGAGCCTCCTTGATCGTGCGTTGTTCCAGTTTATCCAGGGCAAGCAAGCAATTTTAGAAATGCGGCAACTGATCTATAAACGCGACGAGCTAGCAAGCCAGAGAGCCGAGATTCTAGCTGAACGAGACCATCTTCTTGCTGGACAAGATTTGGCTGTCGAACCTCTGGATCAAGCTGTTCAACAATTCATGGACGAACGCCTGGAAACCATCGTGGCCGAGATTTCATATCTAAATACTCGAATTCATGCGTTACAAAACGATGCTGCCCATGAAATGATGCAGGATGATGAGCAAGTTGTGTTGCAAGACCTTTCGTCAGCTGCGCGGGCATCAAAACATGTGAAATTTGCCGATCAGATGGCTGAGGACATTGAAGACAACTCCACAGCAAAAGAGGATAATGGATGGCTGGACATGGACGCACTCGAGACACGATACAGTCTTCCTCCGAATGCTGACCCGGATACTTCACACGATATGGTAGCAAGATTGCTGAAATCTCTTACCGCCGATGAATCCGAGCGAGTGATGGAAGCCTTGATCGACGACATAGTCGCTTTGCGTATGGGTGAATACAATCGACAGGTTACAATGCAGCAACTTGAGAAGACAACCCAGGATCTCCGTAGAGCTTTGATCATTATGAAAAAGACAGCTATCAACACCACTATTGCGAACGAAAAGAAGATTCGAAAGCTACGAAGATCAAGCCGGCGCTTATCTACGACAGGAAGCATGAGTTCCAAGCTCAGCTCGCTTTCTGACGAAATTGCAGACGATGATTCTGCTATTGATTTGGATATCGAGGATAAATATCAACGTGGATGTACCATCTTTGACAAGATTTATGATGATGGTATCAGAGGCGTCATAAAGACGCCAACATGGGATGATGAAGACGAAGACCAAAGTGCGGGAAATATGCAGACGCAGGCAGATGCGGACGAGTCCACGACGATTGTAAGTAGTTCTTATGTTCCTGCAAAGCCTATCCGACCGCAATCGGTTGCTGCCAATGTGATGGACAGAGCTGCCTCATCTGGTACTGGAGCGGCATCGGGAACAGGTCCCGTGAAACCATCCATTTCGCCTATTGTTCGCCGCCGAGACTCTATGTCCTCGCCTGAGCAGTTTCTCCAAGAAATGTTACAGAGTGGCATGCGGGTAGCTAAAGATATCCTTCCTCCACCGCCCTCCCCAGTTATGAAACCTGCGAGTGTTACCGGACGATCTCAAGGGGACCGTGATTCGTCCACGGCAGGGTCTGTGCGCAGTGGTTGCCTTCGTCGATCCTCTGTTCAATCCGATACTATGTCTTGGTCAACTTCTGGGTCGAGTGAACATAGCATGATCGGTCTTTATACTGGTAACAAGGCCTCAGGTGCAACGCCGTCTGTAGCGCTTGGAACCACGCCGGTGTCAGCTGTGCGTCGACGTGCTCAGTCCATGCAGCAGCCCTTACAACATCTTCCAGCGACCAACAACTCCAGACGAAGGCTTTCTTTGCGAGAGTTAAGCTTAGGTGCTGGCAGCAGCACTAATGGAATTATTCAGCCATCACCTCTTCAGCAAAACTATGTTCCTTCAGCTGCAGAGCAATACGATTCACCTAGGACAAACAGTAGTATGGCACTGATTCCAGTCTTTAATAAGGATCCGATATCATCTGTATCTGTGCGTCATAATCCTGCTTATGGAGTTTCTACGAAAGCAAACAGGCCTTCGACTGCGATGGCTTTCCATCAGTCTTCCATTGCCTCTCAGCAACGCGTAGCTAACCCATCATGCGACATGGCCAGACGCTCATCCACGCCTTCACCAGCTAATGTCTTCCATCGGCTGTCCTCGGTACATACTCAAGCTTCACAAGCGAAGAAACGAGCAAATTCCATTCATCGATTCTCATCTGGTAGCGTTGATGAATTACGTAGACGCTGGGATCTGGAACATCCGCGAAATGACGCCCCAGTTGCATAAAAGAAAAATGAAGAAAGAAGCTTTTGGACTGAAAATATATTCTTTGACATTCGCTTAGAACAGAAATTTTTTTTTAAAAAAAGTGAGTAATTTAATACACTTTTGTTCGCAAGTTTTATTTCACAAAATGAACAGTATGGTCCTTTTCATTCAATGGAGCCAGACAATGTTTTATGACTGGCAGTTCCATAAGTCTATTTTATTGTCAATTAAGCGTTTTACCATATCCCGTGAATGGAGATGCAATGTTGGGAAGCAAACTATTTTCTATTTTGTTTTTGCGCGAATTGTTATTGAACACCCACCCAATGGGATGCCCCGGGGGATGACAGCTGGTGTTCGGTAGGTTGTTATCCAGATCAGTTATGATTTCGGTGGGGAAACCCAGATGATTATCATCTGGGTTCCGATCAGAGCCTTTCCCATTTGCAGTAAGGATAAAGGGATTGCCATTTCGTTCTTTTCTCCCCATTTTCTCGATCTATATCCGTATCTTGCTGATGTTTTGGAAAGACTGGTCCTTGTCGAGAGCGCTCATACTGAGTTGTGGGGTCACCATGCTGTCACCGATGGCAACCGCTTGTGGCATGTGAGCTTTGACATGAGTAGAACTTCTCCATCAGCCTAATGAGCTAATGTTTCGCATTTGCAAAAGCTCTGTTCACAACGAAGTGACCCACCGAGCACTCGAGCTATTTCCCTCTCACTCTACCGTGCAGCGTCTATACAAAGATATGCTGACTCAATCTCCTGGCTATGTCCAAGCCGGTTCCTTTTTCCCGGACTGGTTGGTTAAAGATGAAAACAGGGTTAAGGTGGTTTCTATGTCTTGCACACTAAGTCAGGAAGAATGGGAACTGTAGGGGTTATCAATGTTTAGGCTATCGCCAGCAATCAGAGGACGGTAAGCCCCCGTCACCTCATTTGTAAAAAACGATACTTAATTGACTGTATCCAAGCTCATTGGGCACCGTTTATTAAGACGGCTGTGCACTATATTCGGGAGACATATCCCCGACCTTGGCATGATCCACATATTAAGGTGAAAACACACAATTGGCAGAGGGAGAAAAATCATCTCCTGGCTGACTAACCAACTTTTTCTTTTTTGTGAACCCGGAAGTAGGGACTTATTGCCTTTGTATTTTCCATTATGTCACATGACTTGGCCGACGTGCAATGGCATAGTTTACGTGGATTACAGGACTATTTTATTCATGCGATGGCTCATATGAATTTTGATGGAAACATAGAACAGGCACATATGGCCGCCGACACGGGGGCAGAGTTCACATTGAGACATTTTAGTCCGCTGGAATACATGAACGAGACATGGCAAGTGCCTGTACGTGATATGATCAATATCTACCGTCACTATTATGAGGGGACGTCTACGCCGATTCCCTCGGAGAATGATCTTAAACATTGCATGACAGTCGGTTTCCTGGCTTCTAAAATCGATGTAAAGCTGGGGCATGTTATGTTTGGCTACTATGGTTCAAAAAGCCCATTTTTAATTGAACAGCTAATTGACTACCATAAAGGAGGTAAAACTCTTCCTGTATTTTTCAATGAATTTGGGAAGTCTCTCATAGCCGACAATTAAAAGGGCTACAAGACATGTCGGCAAGCGTTGCAGAATGTTTCAATGACATGATACATGGTTTCGAGTATGGAGGCTATCCTAATAGCATTTTATGCGCGACGTATTTGGATGACAAATCCCCGGGAGCAGGACCGAAATGTTCCACAGTTGATGCCGCAAGGGACTATTACCAATTAGCGCAGAAACACAACCTTATCTTCTACGAGACATACGACGAAGCAAAAGGCACATTAACACTTACAGCAAACACCTCTGACATCGACACAATCGAACAAGGAGCAAAATCACTATTACCCGTCACCCAATTATTTCAGCCATCAGATACCCGGCAACAGCAGCTGGTGATCCAGCCATCAAATGACAAAGTGTCTGCCAAGGACTGCCGCATCGTGAGCAGAGAAGACCAGTCCCATGCTGTCGTTACCCTCTCTCTCCCAGTCTCTTCGGTAGCCGTTGGCTATTCAACAACTACCGGTGATTTCAACGGCGATGGTCAACTTGATTTAGCGATTTCCGCTCCTTATCTTAGCGATCATGCAGATAGCCTCAAGCAAGGGAAAGAGAGTCTAATGACAGGCACTGTCTTCATAGTGAATGGCACAAATGCGCGCCTGACCAGGGGTGACAGAGTGTCCATTGGTGACATTCGAAGAGAGTCAATGTTGATTCTGAAAGGCAACGATCCGCTTGGTCGCTTTGGATGGTCTACTGCCACCGTTGATTTTAATCAAGATGGACTAGATGACCTGGCTGTAGCAGCTCCTTTTGCAGACGGTCTTGCGGGGAAAATTGACATATTTTTTGGTCACCGTGGGTCTAAAGGTTTATCCACGAAAGCAGATGTAGAAATCAAGCTCCAGTTAGGGGAAAATGATGTGGAGGGCTTTGGATTTCATCTAGCGGGCCTAGATGTTGATTCTGATGGCTATTCTGACTTAGTGGTGGGATGTCCCTATTGTTCTGTAGGGAACCAACGACAAGTAAGTAAAGCAAATTGCAGTTTAAGTGTGGCATTCTTTTCTCTTTTTTTGGTTTTGACTCTCGCAAACTAGGCTGGTGCAGTTCATATCTTTAAAAGTCGCCCAGAGCCCGCATCGAAGTTAAACAAGTCGGACCTGGTCCTGGTCAGTCCGCATGTCATGGGTTACGAACATTTTGGGAGCGCTGTGGAATTTGTAACGTCCAATAAATACGAGAACACGCTTGTAGTGGGAGCACCGGGTTCGGAAATTGATGGACAACAGCAAGTTGGTCGTGTTTATGGATTTCATCTACAAGGAAAGCTCACACCGCGTCTAGCGTGGAGTCTGAGTGGAAAGCAGAAATTCCAGCAATTTGGCAGGTTATGTCTCGCGGAGTCAACTAAACAAAAGACAAACTGATTTTCTAAATTTTTCCCTTTTTTGTCTAGTGTGATTGCGGCTGGAAAGAGCGGGAATACAAAGGGTTTAATCGCGATAAGTAGCCCATCTGAGGTAGTACAATCGCATGGGATGTACAAAAAGGTTGAGACCCACCACCCCACCATAGGATACCCATTTCATATTCAAGAAATTCTGGCAAGCAGGCGTTGTACGTGTATATGACTGGGATGAGTTGCAAACAAATGAAGGAGATTTGAATCTGGAAACTGCCCTGTTAAAGCAAATGAGTGGACGAGAAATAGCTGGTCATCTAGGCGCTTCTGTTTCCTTCTTCGAAAATGAAGAGCACTCCGGTCTTTGGATTGGTGAGCCTATGGCAGATAAAGGTCAGGACAAGGGCTCAATCGCCATGGATACCATTACCTTACTGAGACAGTGTTCAATTAGAACGTGGTCGAGTGTATCAATGGTCGCTTGACAATGATGATGTGCAATGCATCAAGGATTCAGCCTTGTTGGTAAGAATGGAGAAGTGATGGATTCCCCAATAATGGGTTTCGTTCCTGAAATGGATTTGAAAAATACTAGGGCCGATTTGGGTCTCAGGTCGGATCTTTAGGATCAGATGCCATCAGCATTACTTCCCAGCATTACAGTGATGGTGCTAGGTAACTAAAAAGCCTCTTTTAATTTATCAAGATCAAGAAACTGACAGACAGCACAAAAAGACTTTCAGGTGCTGTGCATCTGTTGCAGACATCTCTTCCCAAGGAAAGAAAAGCAGTGAAACAATAAGACACCTTAACTGACACATATTATGCGCTTTTGGTAATCGGATTCCGCAGTTGCCCTGAACGTGGCCCAATGTCTCAGGCGGAAACTCTATATATAAGTTACCCTTCTTTCTACACTTTCTTACCCCCTTTCCCCCCTTCTCCTAACTATTACTCTCGTCGATTCCCTCATTATGCCTCGAACAAAAAGATCCGTGCATTATCCATCCGACTCGAAAGTATTTCGTTGCTCTGGCTTCGGTGATTGTAGAATGAGTTTCACTCGAAGAGAACACCTAGCTCGTCATGCTCGGAAACATACAGGAGAGGCATGTGTATACCTATAAAGAAGTGAGATAGTTTATAAGACTCAGCTTGGCTAATGTTGATTTATCGTTCGAATAAAATAATAAAAGAAACCGTTTGAGTGCACTGTTGATGGTTGCCACCGAACATTCAGCCGCTATGACAACATGAAACAACATCGACAGACACACGAACGACCAAGAATGACCAAACGACCTTCCCTCCCTCAAATTCATCCAATGAAAATAGTCGAACAACAACCATTTACCAACCAAGGCAGGATGATTGAGACGCACGACCCGTTGCTTCCTTTGCCCGTGCTGAGTCATCCAAAACTACCACCCATGGAACCAGCACCTTCAAACCATTATTCTGTTGGCGACACTTGGCAATTGACAAGGCGATCATCTCTCTCAGGGGAAAGTACTTCAACAAGTGCCTCATGGCCTGCTGAACAGGATAAGCTACATACTCCTAACTTTATGGAGACACACCCAGAGATTGGAGGCTGCTTATTGACTGACGTTCCATATCCATATGCAAGCCAGACTTCTTACACGCACACGTTTCGGCATCGAGTATTGCTTACCAAGGAATCTTGCTTACGAAGCAGTGCACGAGCTTAACCCAATGATGCAGGCTTGTATTGTCCCAACCCCCCCATATTCATAGTCATTCTTGTAATTTTGTTATATACGGCATCCAGGGGCATGATCTTATTGCATAGGTCTGTCCCATTATTGTATAATGATTCATTCATTCTTTTTCGATCGCTATTATCCAAGTATTTTCGGCTGACGTTTCTCGTTGCTAATTGACTGCTGCAGCATACACTGATTTGCTTCTTCTTCTTCTTCTTTTTTTTTTTTACCGGTTTCAAATCGAACATGAGTAACATTTATACAGCTGCACCATCTGATACAAATGTTTTCTGCTGGTAAGCGCTTTCTGTGGCGCCAACCCCTGAGGCCGCTGTACCTGTCTGGGCACCGGATCCACCCATTACTTCGTTAAATGTGGATTTTCTCATGTTACTGGGGGCTTCAACTCCAGGAACGAAGTGAAGTACAACATAAACCAAACCAACAAGAGCCACCTAATCAAACTCCTTGCGTCAATGGGCTGCCATGCCGGAAAGCAACTTACAATGACACCTGAGGCTATGGATAGTGCACTATAACCGAGATTGATGCAGCCAATGCTAAAAGAAGAAAAAAAAATCAATCCGTAGTTGTTCCCGTTTTGCAGAACCTTACAAAATGTAAACTTTGGAAAAGAAAGTGAGCACAAATCAAGGAATCGATCATTTCTATTTCCGACACTACTTACATACGCCACGACCAAGGAATGAGAACATAAAAGAGGCATATTGGATGATCTCCTTTGGCAGTTTAAATTCAAAAACGCCTGTCATAATACCAAAAAGTCTGCAGAAGATCAATGAGTACTGGGAGAACGCTTGCATGCTATTTTACATGCAGAAGATGCCTTGAATGAAGTTAGGGAAGCCTAAACAGATCCATGAGAATGCGTAATCAGTGGGATCTTTTGATTCGTGATTACCACCGGGGATAATTGTGGCGACGCCACCAATAATCATGAAAATGGCAACAACAATATTCACTATACGCCAAACAAGAGTAATGTCGACCATGTTGTTAAGATAACTGGAAAGAAAAGCACTTTAGTATTGGAAGGTTGCACAAATAAAAAGTGTTTATTACAGCGTCTTGCACAAGACCGCCAAGGATGACTAGCTATTGTCGTGCAGTACTAGCCTAAGTAATAAAAAAAATTGGAGACCCTGGTTTTTCTGGTTTTATTAACAGTTATCCAAATAAACGTATTCATGCATTCAGTATGATATAATGCAGGAAAAAAAAACCAAAAACAAATTGTACAAGATTGTTAGATATTGGTCCATCACGATGTATGCTGTTGACACCAGACCGTCAACATGTTGCGCATCTCGTTACTTACATCGCATGCTAGAATGCTTGGATGATCGAGTCTTGCACCTGCCTTGCCCATGAGTTCCGCGAGACTCAGATCATTTTTTCGAATGACACTCTGTAACCCTCGTATAGCACCCATGCTGTTTGGATCAGCGCCATGTTTCAGTAAGACCTGAACCATTTCGATCTTTTGAGCCCGCAGAGCGTCTCTAAGAGGCATGCCCCGACCCGTGTTAGGATCGACTCCCTCTTGCTGCAGAAGGATCTCCACAACGACTGGACAATCGCGACGACAAGCGAGACGCAACGGCCAAGATTGATTCCATCTCGGATTCGCTCCAGCATCGAGTAGTGACCGGAGACTACGGATATCTCCATTCGATATGGCTGACAGAAGCGGTGCATTTCTATTTGCCTGCGGATCGGCTCCTGCCTGAAGCAGCTGCTCCACGATCTTCCAATGGCCTCGATGGGTCGCATTTTGCAGTGCCGCATCATTGTAAGCATGTACGTCTGCTCCAGGAAGCAGTAGCTCAACCAGTTCGGAATAGCCCTGGAGACATGCCCGTCGTAGATGACGTTCACGGTGGCCATGAACATCACATCCATAATAAGTCATAAGATGACGGACCGTCTCTATCTGATTTTCTGTGCAGGCCAACGCCAGGGCTAGACAGTCTCCATTGGGTTGGTTGATATCCACATGGTAAACACGTATCAATAAATCGATCAGATTCGTTGCGCCGTTGGTGGCAGCGATGTTTAGGAAATGGCTCCGGGTTTTTGGGTCTGTGATCGCTTGAAGAATAATATGGCCTAGTTTGCTATCATTACGTTCACATGCTTTCCAAAAGAGCCAATTATCGTCTGCTGCAGGATCGCATTTGAGTTTGAATAGATTGTCAATGACGTCTAGGTTCACCATCCGGCATGCCATGGCTCGTTCGCCTAATGCAGCGGCTGGACCGAATCGATGCAGAAGATAGTGAGCACGGACTACTGGCGATTGGGACAGATGCCAGTAGAAGCGTGAGACGACAGGGAATTGAGGGTTTTGAGCAAGCACAAAAATAGCAGTCTGGAGTTCAACTGGCAGGTCGCATAATCTGCTCATATGGAGCGGGTTGTTGCCGCAAAGAAGTTTGATCCCTTGGGTAGCCAGAAGCTCCAAAAATCAGTGGGGTGACTTTCTTCCTGCTGGGACGATCCAAGTGCTGGAAATTTACCGTAACGTTCTCTTCCTCTCTTTCTCCCTGTCTATGTCTATGTATCTGCAGCTCAGGCATAAGTGAAGCGACCAAAGCAAAGTGTGAATTGGCCTCCAATGCAGGACTACAAAAACAGCTTACATAGACTTTCTGGAGGTTCTCTCTGACGGACATTTATGCGCTCGATCATTTTCAAGTCCGTTGTCTGGCCGCTTCCCAAATTGGAGTTATAGTTATTTTCGAGGAACTTTTGTTCTTTGCGTCTCCGGATGGAAGCAGCTTGCTTCTAAAAGGAGTTCGGATGTGCTGCAGCTATCAAAACCGCGAACAGGAGGATCGTGGAAAAAAACAGTGAAAAAGAGAGGCGTGTCTTGGCAATAAAGCAGAGAATATATTTGACGGCAGGTATATATAGTTGGTTAGTAACGCTGTGGAGGGACAAGGGTGCCTTCAAAATGTATCGGAAAAGCTGAAGGAACTGGGAAGCTTCTGTGTCTTTTCTCGACTCCAATGCCGCAGTGTCAAATTGCTTGGCAGATCTGCTGGAAAGCTCAAATGACATTGGCTGAAATATGAACCGCTGAGATATTCCCGGCTTGTTGCAGAAATGAGTAGAACCCTTCTTTTCTCTACTGTTCCACCTTAGTAGCAATGGGAATGGAAGATAATCCAACCAATGCCATGGCAGGAGACGAACCCATGGAGGAGGAAATGTGGTCGTCTTGGGCACTCTTGATATTAATGACCTTGTTAATTGGCGCATTGTGGACGAGTTATTACTTACAGCTACGAAAAATTCGAGCCATACATGAGACAGTCATTTCTATCATGGCAGGTACTTTATCATTGACATCCAATGACGGATCGGTTTGTGCGTTTACTGAGAAGGTTGCATGCAGGCATGATTGTCGGCCTGGTCATCAAATTGTCTCCGGGTACTATCATTCAACATATGATGCAATTCAACCAAGGTTATTTTTTCAACTTACTACTACCGCCAATCATCCTGAATTCCGGATACGAGCTGAAACGAGTACGTACATTGCTGGAAATCATTGTCTACCAAGATGTTCTAAAGTTTTATTGCTTCATAGCGGCATTTTTTCCTTAATTTCGGCACCATTCTGACATTTGCCATGGTGGGCACTTTTATCGCAGCTATAGTTACAGGGTAAGTATCGGGGAGGAAAATATATCATTTACGATAAGTGAGCTTATGCATTTGGATATGTCAGCGTTCTCACATACCTCTGGGCATTCTTCCACCCTGAAGGGATTCATATCAGTTTCTTGGACAGCATGATTTTTGGATCCATTTTATCGGCTACGGACCCTGTGACAATCTTGGCTATCTTTGCACAACTGAATGTCGATCCTCAACTCTTTTCAATTATATCTGGCGAATCACTACTTAACGACGCAGTAGCCATTGTGCTCTCGGAGTAAGTTTAATTTTGTGTTAATTTCCCTGATTATCTTACGGAAACGTGGTTGGACAGCACACTTCGGAAGTTTCGGGGTCAAGAATTACATGCTATTAACATATTTAAAGGTATCGGTCTCTTTCTCGGTGTATTTTGGGCATCGACATTCATTGGGATCCTGTTTGGAATTGTTGTTGCATTAATGCTCAAGTATTCTCAACTGCATCGCTATGCTAATATTGAAGCATGCTTAATCAGTTTGATGGCTTATAGCAGCTACTTGTTCTCAAATGGCGCACAGATGTCAGGTATGTGACCGACCGAAAAGAAGGAACAATATCCTGAATGCTGTTCAGGCATCGTGACGCTCTTGTTCACTGGTATCACGTTGAAACATTATGCGTATGACAACATGTCTTTACGAACGAAAAGGGCTACAAAATACGTCTTCCAGATTCTGTCACAGCTTTCAGAGAATTTCATTTTTATCTACCTGGGCGTCAATCTTTTCACACAGACAGATTTAGATTACAAGCCATTATTTATCATGGTGACAACCGTAAGTATATTCAATGAACCTGGTTGTTTGCATTCTGAGTCCTGGTTATGTAGGTTTTCATTTGTATCGCTCGCTACTTTTCAGTCGCACCCTTGTCAGCGCTTATCAATGCAGTCTGCCGTGCACTTGGAAAACCTGAGCAATTGCCACGCTCACATCAGTTGATGGTGTTTTGGGCTGGTCTTCGAGGTGCAGTAGCCTTTGCGTTGGCCTCAGGTCTTACGGGAGAAAGTGGTCCGGCAATGCGTACAACGATTCTTGCGGTTGTAGTTCTTACGGTACTTATTTTTGGTGGAACAACAAACCGTATGCTTCAAGTGCTCGAGATCAAAACGGGCGTGCAAGAGCCGGATGATTCATGTAGCGAGGATGAAGAGGACCATTTACCGGAGCGTCAAACGAATTCTCGTCGGGGACGTAATGCATCAAGCGAGCATTTATTAAATATTAGTGACGACGACAACGATCACGATGAGGCTTTCCAAGCACGATCCTCAAGATTTGGGAATTATTCAATGGATGTATCTATCGGAGGGCTACTCTCAGGTCCCTTGGGTGATCCAATTCCTGATCCGGGACCGCCTCATTGGTTCATGTCGTTTGATGAGAAATGGCTCAAACCGTTATTCACGAAACGTCATATTCAACAGCGGAACCAAACATTAGCAGAATACTGGAAAGAGAAACGACGAAAGATGGATCGTGCTAATCGGAATATGCTTGCAGGTATACGAGGTATGGGTCTCGGTACCTCTTCTATGGACCATTTTGGAGATCAGGACGGAGAAGCTGTCAATTTGGGTACGGTGCATGCCACTGGTGATTTAAGGAATACAGGGTCTTCGGGATTTCCCCGAACGACGTTCACTGGCTATGGCCAGAGAAGTTCCAGCCCAACTTTAGGTAAACTTGTGGTGGGTTCGGGCAGAGTTTTTGGAAGATCCCCATCAAGTTCTCCTGATAAATAAGCTTGATAACCGATATTTCATAATAAAAAGTCAACATCATACCCGAATATTCTGGATGGTAACAGTACAAACTATGTTTAACCTAATATCGATTGGTTTTTGAGTAGGTTGTGTTATACTTAAAACATGATGTAATTATATGATATCTAAAAGTCTCGTGCCTATCCCCTCACTTCCAGACATGTATAACGAGCTATCAGGGCCTGTATACAGGATATTCCCCTATTTTCTTTGGATCCATATCGGAACGAAAGCCCGGGATATCGATTATCTTAAGGAGCGTTTTGGATTCAGTATCCATTAGTAGTACGGTGCTATTCCCCGATAACCGGAAAATGGTATTTGTGGCGGGTATATACCGTAGGATGCTTGCTGCTGCGGCCAGTAAGTCACGGGAAACTGAGCCATCTGCTGAAAGACCATCATGGGTGGCGGCGGATACACCAATGAAGACTGGTGATGATATGACATTGGATAATAACCATATGGCTGATAGTGATATATTGAAGGGTTTTGATAAGAAATCATTTGTGGCTGTTCCTGCTGCTGGAATTGTTGATACTGTTGTTGTTGCTGCTGATATTGCTGTTGTTGTGCGTGATTTTCGTGAAGTTTATGCAGCCCATAAGCAACAGCGGCCGAGATACCTGCATCTCTCCAGAAATGTGGCTGCTCGCCGTGGTCCACCTCGTGCTTTCTTAAGAGAGCCTCTGTTCCTGCGAACGCTGCTGCATTAAATAGCCAATCAAACGAACTGTGTGTATGAGGAGGATAGGGATATTGCTGCTGCTGCGGATGAATGAACTGTTGAACCAAGCCGCTAACGAATGGATTCATAACAAGCCCAACGAAAAAGAGAAAAAGAAGAGAGAAAGAAAGTGTGTGTGTGCGAAATCCCGAAAGCATCAGGTATTCTTTAATCACCTGGGTATGACCAACGTTTTAAACACCATGTCCCATTTTGACTTCGTCGGAGTCTCTTCGAATTGTCCTGAGATCTAATGATACCCACCTCTGCCCGTGCCTGTCATTCACCTTGAGTCTTATAGTAATTGTATTTAAGATGTTCTACAAAGGTTTAGAATCCCATTTTTTTTTTAAGAATCCGAGGTATTAATTCAATTATCCGTGACAAGTCAATTACACACTCAAGCATGTCTACTCATGTAAGGTAAAGCTGTTGGAGCTTGCCAGTTACGTGTAACAAATATTTTAATGTGACAGGCTGAAAGGAATCCAAGTTCTCTTTATAGATTAGATTAGTTGCGTTAAGGTTACTTTTGCCGCACGGATCAATGAGTCAACCATGATAACAGCGTCCGTCAATCCCAAAAGACATCAGAGAGCTGTTTCCCAAACCTATTATCGTACCAATATGTCACGTCATTATCGCGACCGACTAACCGTTAGTGCATGGATTAGACGGCAACAGTTCCTTCCAAACTGTGACGGAGACAGTCACGATAACTGACAAACTATCGTGCGGATGACGCAAACTAGAGAATCGAGCATGAAGCATTATCACTTAGGTTTAGTGTCATATTAAGCAGCCTGGCGACGGTAAAAATAACCTGTAATAACGATAAAAAATAAAGCATCACGTTTTCGCCAACAAGTAATGGCATACTTGCCTGGGCGTTAACTTGGATGTCGACATACATATTGACTATTGCATCTCTTCAGCTGAGGTAGGTAAAGCTCATGTGAACCAGAGTATGACTCTAAAAGGTAATCTCGCCTACTTTACTATACAGTAAGCTTGGAATGGCATTGCTGCCGTATTAGTCGGATTCATAAAAAAAATAACCAAACATTAAGCACAGGACGAAAGGCATATCAAGTAGATTTGTAAAACAAGTCTTCAGCTTGGTGCAGAAACCCTCGTTCAGCGTTCAAAAAAGAAAAAAAAAAGTGAGTCTCGGAATAAGGGTATACATTTCCTGGTTTGGAACATGACATGTTTTGGCATAGGGTTGGTTCCACCAAAAGCAGGTAAGCGCTTCAATGCCATGCACTACCATGCATGCATAGGCGGAAAGTAATTTAATGCAGAGGTCCTATTGGTCGTTATGGCTCCCCAGGGCTTTTTTTACCTGTCCATATGGACAAACAGTTCATTAATGTTAATCATAGATCGTAGAAATAAGACTCTATAAACAGAATAACTATAATGCATAAGAGAAAATACGATCATTGCTAGATAACGGAGGGACGGAAGCTCTCATAATGGTCCACACAGTCATCGAACAAATGCTTCTTGTATCGTTTAAACCAAACCAAAACCAAAAATAACTTACAATCGCACATAAGGTATTTTTTTTGCGGACACATAGAATTAGGTACAGAATGCCGACAAGAAAACCATTGAGAACAAACTCTCATTTATCAGATCGGAAACCCGCCTTGATCTGCATGTCAGCGTGCGCTTTTTATTTTCGTATCGTTCCATTAATGACAAATCCTAGTGGAAACGAGTTGCAGAATTCTTCCATAATTCAGCCAGAATCCCAGATTCTTATCGCCTTTGTGATAAGTCTAGAAGGCCATGGCCTACTGAGATGGGGATCAACAGTAGCAACTCTGGTTGGTTCAAGTCTATTTGCAACCTTAAGAACAAAAGTGAATTGCTTTAATACTATTTCACAGCTTTATTTCTGGATTGTTCATTAGTTCATAGACTCAGAAATTAGAGAATATTGCAATAAAATCGGAGGTTGACTTAAGCCGATAACTGTTCATCACTATGCATCACTTCCTGAGACTGGTCGTTATAGTTTAGGTAATAACCCTTAGCTGCCATTTCAAGAATTGGAAACTTTCCTATTTCTAGGATGAATCTACATGCAACATCCGTCGTTAGGTAATTAAGAGATATTACTCGCATCATTGACCTTCTAAGTCTCAAGTATAGACGCCCGTAGGCTAAGATAAAGTATTGCGTTTCTGATGGTTTCACGTGCCGACGCATCGCCTCCATTTGAGTTGTTTACCTGGAAAGTTGCTATGGCGTACTTAGAAACATGTGACCGAATCGATTTCAAGCCTTTTCTATGTATCAGAATCTATGGATCTACTGGATAACCTAACTATCAAATAGATAAAAATTCGCAACAATGAACCCGACCTAATGTTCATACATGCCATTGCAAATTATTAAAGTTATTAACCCTGTATGGAAAGGTACAGTTATGATCCCACTGTTGTGTATCGACAGGGAGAAGGCGGACGCCGGTACTCAGAAATTATTAATGTAGTTTAAACCCAAGATTGTCTGTAATGTTTGTGTTTTTGTGAAAGCTAATGTTCATATCGCTATAGAGCCAACTCTTTGTTTCCTAGGTTACAAAGTTTATGCAGCAAAGTTGTTATTTTCTTGCTTGGTTGGTATCCATAGCGTAGCATTACAGTGTTTGTTATCAATGATGAAAACTTTAGATACAGAACAGCAATGCTCTTTTATTTTCAAGTCTCGGCTCTCGGGTAAGCATGTCGATATGCAACAAACAGTACAATATGTATCACTTTTACAGGAATTGGTTTCTGCCGGTTGTATTTGTGACCATTACGACAACTGCAGGATGGTGTCATTGAGCGAGTCATGCAAGATGTTTTAGGTTACGCTTACGCTGCATCTGTGCCTGACTGACAGATCCGATTGGTTTTTCCATTCTTTTTGAGTTTATTGAAAAGGAAAAAGAGGGGAGGGGTGTCTTTTGCTAGTATGAACGAAAGAGGGAGTAAAGATGAAGGAGAGAACGGTACAATGATGTGCACAGATAAAAGCGACATACAAATGAATAAAAACATAAGAAAGTCCATGAAGGAATGTATATTCAGAGCCACCAGGATTCTTTTTCTTGACTATGAACGAACATGTCAATATCATCATCCTCTTCATGGTCTGGGTAAACGTGTGCAAAGGGATCACACTCAGGATCTGCTGCTCTTTCTTCTTCTTCAATCATGTCTGACCACGAGGTTCCGGTTCCGCCGCTGAATATAGCCGAATCGAAGCTCACCTTGTCTGACTTCTGTGGTGCAGCCGTAGGAATATCCACAGGTGATAAGGGCTCTTCTTCGTCCGAGAATTCGTCGTCAGTGTCGTCCAATACGAGGCGATCGAGGGCAAGAAATTGTTCTCTCATTTCAGCCACCGATGGCCGGTCAGCTGCATGGATCGAAAGGATCTTGGTAAGAAATCGGTAACAGGACATAGTCAGGGAAGGGAATAGTTGCTCTTTTAGCATGATGGGATTACGCTTAAACTCAGCATAAGCGGGGTCCATGGATGTTGCTTCTTGCCAAGGATTTCTTCCAAAGATTAAGGCAAGCAGAAGGATCCCGAGACTCCAGGTGTCCGAAGCAGCAGCATCATAAGGAACCAAGATAGTTTGGTCATCATCGAAATGCTCCGGTGCCAGATACGTGGTTGAGCCACATCCAAATTCCAGTGAATAACGTTCACGCGTGGCCAATCCAAAATCGGCGACCTTACACACAAACTCATCGTCGTTGTCTTCATCATCACACTTAAGAAGGACGTTTTCCAGTTTGATATCACGATGATAGATATGTTGTGCATGCATATGTTCAACCCCTTCTAAGATTTGACTAAACACAGTCTTGACAAGCCGTTCATCGCGCACTGCGGATGGGTCACGGATAACGAAGTCGAAGAGGTCACCTTGATCGCAGAGTTCCATTACCATAAAAATATATTTGTCGTCTTGTATCACGCGATGGAGGCCTAGTAGATAGGGATGTTTGAGGGAAGCTTGAATATCGATTTCGAGTTGTTGAATTTGAAGTTGTTGATGGTCCAGCCCAGATTTGCTGAGGATTTTGATAGCCACATAAGTATTGTCAGTCAGGCATTGGCCAAGAAAGAGGCATCCGTAAGAACCCCTTCCGAGCTCCTCGAGGAGCTGGTAGTTGTCATCGATGACCTTGTCCACCATGGACGCAGATACCTCAGTCCAGTAATCTTGTTGTGTAACCATATGGAATTGCGTTGATTTTCCTTCTTTGTCAGTTCTTTTGGGCTTGTGTAAGTTAGTTGTTTTTATCTCTTTCTTTTTGGGTGCAAGAATAATTAACAGGTCAAAAGGTTTCTAAAGCGGGCTTTTTTCAATTTTTATATGTTTTTGTTCAGGTGGAGTGTCGAACGCCGAAGGGCAAAGTCGAATAAAAGTTGAAGCGAAGAATTACGGACATGGTACAATGAGGAAACAAGTTGTGGAAAAAAAAGCCAGACGAGCCTTTTTCTTTTCTGGAATAGCTGATGATATGCTATAGGGAGTTTCTTTGTTTTTCGGTCGGTGAATATTTTTGTTCTTGAGGTAGGTAAGTCGGAAGAGAATGAGTTCAGTGGATCAGGCGAGTTGCAATCATCTTGGGCAAACAAAGTAACGTTGGGTAATGTACAAAGTTTAAATGGGGGGAAGTTGTAAAACAAAAGAATAAGAATAAGAAGAAGAATATGGATAAGGGAAACAAAGGGATTATTTATCTCTTTGTGAATAGCGTGCGGAAACACACAGACTAGAGGAAAGAAATAGGGAACAAAAAGAGGTCAAGGAGTGAGTTAGCAGTGGAAAAGCCAAAGAGAGGAAAAACCTACTGTATACTAACGAAAGAAAAAAGAGAGGGAGAACTCACAAGTACAATGTCAGCTATGCATTCTGATTGGTTAAAATGTAACTCACTATTTCGGACATGACGCAACAAAAACACAAGCGCAGTGTGTCTTTTTTAATGCCACTAGGGGAACACAAGCCTACTTAATTAGGGAACTAGGTTACACTTAAGCAAATCCTCGTTTTTTTTTTCTGTGTGTTCATGTTTTTGTTGTTGTTGTTGTTGTTGTTGGGTTAAAACATTGATCCTCAACTATTTTCTCTCCTATTTTGTTCATCCGTCCTATCCAATAGAGTAAAAAAGCATCCTATTTACATAATCTCATTTTTCTCTTCTGAACAGCGACTTATAACCTCGCGATGGATGAATCGAACAACAAATATGATTCAATGATAACGGCATTAAATTGGCTTAAAACCGAACGATGATTCTTTTTTGTCTCTTTGTAATCTTCCCAGATGCAACTCATGTTGTAATTTGTTGGATTGTATTTGATCATATGGCCCCGTACAATTGGAGTAGGATCCAAAACTGTGTATCAACCTTAAATCAGCTAATGAATGTTCTAAGACATGCTTACCGCACATGACTCGATGACCTAAATATCGTTAAACTCATATTGTCCGTCTGAGATAAATATAGTCCTTCGATCACCCAAAGCACTGAGAGCTATTCTACATACACTTCTTTCATCTAATTCGATCGTTATTGAATCCTTTGTGCAACGAAGAATATGTATATTAAAGTTTTTCACAAAACATTTCGCATACGTCGCCATTGTCATTGCCAAAGTTGGCCACTGTGTCACCTAGCACCATTCTGCTAATTTATAGAATCTATTTCGCGAGACACGAAATGGACATCCCTACTTAATTTTTCTTTTTCCCTTACTTAACGAATTCTCGAGTTATTAATTAGAGAAAATCCAGCGCAAAACGTCACATATAGCACAAAAATATACCAATTATGTTGCTGTCGTACTTGTGATGTCTATTGGGAACTTTGACCCAAAAATAGATTACAGCTCGTGCTCGCATTAGATGACAGGGAAAAAAAGAGTGTGTTCGGACATATCTGCGGTAGACCGCTGTGCCGTACACATGGACAAACTGGGTTGGTCACGCCGTAGAAATCAAAGGATTGATGGATGCAACGCACTTTAGATGTTTTGGCACTTGATCAGTAAAGATAAACAAGTTCAATAATCAGATTTTAGTTAGTTGCTAAGCAGATTTTAAGGAATCTCTTTTGGTTTATTTGCCGTTCAGTGAATGCACAGATCTGATAGCACTCACTGACACGACGAAAGTTCAAATGGACGTGGTACGGAATAAAGCAAATTCCCGTTCTGGGCGACGCATAGCTTGACAGGCAAACACCATTCAGCGATGATTGAACATGGTTAATGTTGCTAGACACCGGATATGTGTTCCGTTCCTGTTTGTTCAGAAATGAAACTAGTATATTCTGAATGAATTGTCGACCAATCACGAACTTGACGTCCTAAGTAGTAATAGAAGGATTTGGTCTGCATTAAATCACAATATCTCCGATCCCCTTTTCCCCAAACTTTATGGGGAGATGTTGCTATTCTCGAGATGTTTGCTACTTCATCTAGATTAAAAGACCGGTAAGCATATTAATCGATGTTTATCCAACTCCTCACAGGTTGTGTCAACAGACCTTTGCCAAAAGACGTTCCATAGAATAGCGTTAGTGTGAGAGTCGTAATTTGAGATTGAAACCAACAACAAATGCATACCCGGATTGACGTCGTGTGACATCTGGTCGGGAAAATTCCCATCGCTTACTGGCCTTTCGCTTAGTGAACGAATACTAGCCTCAGATGCCTGATTTGAGAAACAAAGTATCCTTAGCAACATATTGTCTGTCCTATATTTCATGTTATCGTTAGTCTTCCTTCCCCCCAGCCATAGAGGCTTTTCATGCATTTTGTGCAAGCTTTGAATAAGCAGAAGTTTAACCGAGATATGGTGTGAGTCCATAATCGAAGTTACATATCACGTATAATCACCCCACTTTGAACCAATCGCATGTTTCTATAGTCCAGTGCTCATTGACCCAAACGATTCCCTTTACTTTACGTATAAAGATCTGTCATTCAGCTGATGAGGCGATTTTGGCATGGTTCCCACTGCCTATTATACACTCACAAGCAATCGAGCTGCAAGAAGACAAGGACTTCAACCCACAAAGTACGACGAGATCATTAACCGTGGGAACACTATACGCTCCAATAGGACCAATCAATTTTAATTATCCCTTTCTTTGTCACTTCAACTTGCTCTGGAATCGGATCGCAATACAGCTGCTTCGTGCTTTTTTCACATCAAAACTGTGTCTGCCTTAGTTTTGCTTTCGCCCTTATCTGTCTATTGCTTAACCAAGCATAAAAATCTTTTCTTTGCGTCAACACAGGTGTGATAGTCTAGGTTACAGCAATCTTTGCAAGAGAAGAAAGGAAATTCGAAATAGAACTTTCCATTTGAAAAGCCAAACGCTCTAAACATGTACCGACAATGGACAGTAGGCCTTTCCTTCCCAAAACAAAACGCCATTCGTACGTAATAAGACCCTTTACAACAAAATAGCTGCTAAACTTAGATGATTCTCTCCATACAGATGGAATCTTTTCCTTGTACAGATCAGACAAGAAATGGTTTAGCTTAAACAACCCGCTCCAGAAAATGATCCGATTTTTCACATTATCCCAATGCTTCATAGCTTTTTAGAGCCATCTGAACTCTCCTGGTTCTTGGTATAACATGATAATATACTCCATAACGGCATTTTTAATGAAGGGAGCGGGTTTCCTTCATTAAAAGCTAAAACACCGTTTTGAATCTTCCCAGCTGCTTATGGCTACCAGCAATTGAATCCATGCTATCCATTAAACTCATTCTATAGATGACATAAATGGCACAGATAACTCGGAGAATCGCCTTCTTTACTGTTTGTATATACTACCATTATGCGGAAGATACCCCGGTTGGAAACGGGTTGGCTTTACTCAGTACCAGAAACTGTTTCTCATGCGACAGGTAGCCCTTGATATAGCCCTGATATTCTGTCAAGAAATAATGCAACAAAGAGAGAATATTCTTACCTTGTAGATCATGTTTGCCAGGTACCACTCAACTTCTTCAGCGTCTATGCTTAATCCAACATATTCCAACGCCTTTTTAAACATAACCATCGGTATTCGTGTGTTGCGATCCTGCAGTATAAATCTGTAGTTGCTTGAAATTACTTGACCAACGTTCTGCGCTTGAAGTATACTTTAAATCTCACTTACACTTTACGGAATAGTTGCCTTATAACGATACTTTGAGCCTTTTCAACCGCAAAATAAGTACCTTGACGAATCAAGACCGCTTCAGAGGCTACCAAAGCCTCGTTAAATGCTTTAACATCACCGCATTTAAGGGCATCTGCAAGAGCACCGTATGTGTGTCGAGCCTTGGGGAATCTTTCTAGCAGTGTGCGTGTGGGCAATACACCTCTCATCAAACGAATTGGCAAAAGTGTCTGTAAAATCAGTCTATGAAACCTAAGCGTAATTTTCTCACTTGTTCGACAGAACTTACTCTTTGTTTCTACGGTGAGAATTAGCACATTCCCTGAAAGCCATCTCTAATTCTTGCTCGGCCTTTGCATCTGTCAGTTACGATTGTCCCTCCTTCTCGCTGTATTTTACCTTGTTATAATCTTCTTGTAAGAAATGCAGTCTACCTAGATAATACCAAAACGTAACGCGGTCGCTTTTCGGAAACTCATCAATTGAAGGCATATCCGCCGCTCCGAGGGCGCGTAATATGTTTTTGCATAAATTTTGTTGTTTCAACTGCATACATCGCATCATTAGAAGGAGCAAGTATTATGCAGTGGCTACCTTGAAATAAATTCGAAACAAAATACCAATCATGCAGTATGTGCCGTACTTTCTTGACGTACTCATTACACCTCTAGCCGTTGATTCATATTAGGATCCAAGCCTTGGGTCTTTTTCTCTGACTACCTGTCCGTAATACAGTAAGTGAACGATTTGCTGATCACATTGGCTGCTTCTTCCAACTTTTTTCGCTGTCCATCGGTGGCCACTTCGTCGTCGGCCTTTACTATGTCATTAACTGCATTACGATGAGTATCTTCTAGTTACCTTGGATGCAATAATGCGTAAATCATTGTTAATAACGTACAATATAGGTAAGCACCAACGTGTGAATCCGGACATAGACCTTTGAAAAGCTCTAACGTTTTATACAGTATAAATTATACCTTTGCCTTTTTCTTTGATTTGACAGTTTATGCTTACTGCACTACGTCTTTCTGCGCCTCGAAAGCCTCTACATATTGTCCTTGGTCCATAAAGACTGCTGCTTTCAGATGACCTAAAGCCATATCATCCCACGGTGATCCAAGACGATTACGGCACATAGGTTCCAACTTATTCACCTGTCCATGCAACAATGAATGAGTATACTGCCATATCTGTTGTTCCGGTGTGCTGTACTTGGATATTCTGCTCAAGTAAGCTGGAAACGTGGTAATCGTTGATGGAAAATAGGTTGGCTAAATTTTTTCCATTCTCGCTGTTGCTGTAGGTCTGGATCTTTGACAGATACAGTTGAAAGGCCTTCATTGCTGTTCGTTATGTTCGTGGTGTCTTCGGGAAAGTGAAATGCCAGACCAAGAAATCCATGAACGTGACTGGTACCTCTTGAACACCAAAAAAGTTCGAGCGCGCGCCTCAGACGTGGCTTTCCAAATTACTTATTCCATCGGAAGCACCATGCAAGATAAAGTAAGATGCTGATGACCCATGATGAAGGGCTATTAAACGATAGCGAAAAATATGATAGGAAGAACTGCAGCCTACACGCGAAATGGAACTTGAACCTGATCATGAATTCCGCTTCGAAGTGGAATTCGGTACCAAGGTACAAATCAAGGTAATGTGCCAATCTCTTTAAGTTATCCGCCGGGTCCAATACAACAATAAAAGATTATTTACACTCTACCGCTGCCTGATACTGACGTTTGTTTCCTATTATTTCTGCCTATCCACTCGTTTTACTTTGCATTATTTTGCTTTCATTTCTTTTTTACTGCTGTCCATGCAGCTTCTCAAAGGAACGGCTGAAATATTCGGCACAGAATTAGCCATAGGCGTCGATTATACGTTTAGTGGGCGCAAGGCTGCCGTATATACCTGGCATGGTTGTACATTGCAAATATCCTTTTTTTGTTTTCTCTCTCTCGTTTACCATAAATGTGACGATCCCGATGCAATGGATAGCAATTAATGCTCAGGGCCTGTGCCAATTAGTATCGCCGCCGTGTCTGATACTGTTGGTAAAAGGAAAACGAGAAAAAAAAGAAATGAATATATTATCCTTAACCATTATATACGTCAAAGGAGAATTCTTAGTTGAATACACTGCCAACGAGACGCCGATGACGAGTTACCTTAATACGCATTTGGCTCTTCAGCAAATGAGACAATCTGCCTCACAAGCCAAGGAGCAAGGTCCAAGGGTAAGTAGTTACTTCTTCTGGAAGCACTATCGCCTGATACTATTTGACATCTGTCAAAAGGTCCTGGTTGTCGGACCACATGATGTAGGAAAGACATCGTTATGTAAAATGCTGGTGAGCTATGCTTTACGACAAGGCGAGAAACCGTTGTATGTGTCGTTAGACACATCGGAGGTAAGATAAAATGGCTTTATTTAAGGTACCGGTCAGGCATTGAGGAGGCTTTACCAGGGTTCTATTACAATGCCAGGAACAGCGACAGCTACAACAATCAGCCATATTATTGACGTTGAAGAAGGATTTGGTTCTTCAGCAACTACTGCAGCTTCCATGGGCTCAACAACAATGCCATTAGCATATTACTATGGTTACGAAAGCCCTGCAGAAAATGTTAAGCTTTACAAGCTTATTGTTTCTCGATTGGCTCATGCAGTGAAATGTCGTCTTGCGGCAGACGATGAAAGCCGTAGTGCAGGCTATATCATTGACACATCAGGGTTGATTGACCACGTTGGATATGATCTTATACAACATGCCATCGAAGAATTTTCTGGTAAGCGGATCTTAACAAGAGAGCCGATTATAATAGCTTATAATTTCTTTTCACCTTTAGTAAACGTTGTGGTTGTACTTGGTCATGAACGTTTATACAGTGATATGACAAAAATCTTAAAAGGACGAGAGAGTATTTCCGTTGTGAAGCTTGCAAAATCCGGAGGCGTTGTGGAACGAGATCGCCAATTTAAACTTCAGCTGCAGCGCAGTAAAATTCAAGAGTACTTCTATGGTACTCCAAAATGCGAGCTTTCGCCCTATTCCATGCTTATCAATTTCAGTGACATCAGTGTGTGGAGAGTAGGGGAAACTACAGCACCTTCATCAGCACTTCCTATCGGCATGGAAAATACCGCTAACGAAACGCAGATCGTGAAAGTGGAGAGCTTTGACATGTGTTTGCATTCCGTCATGGCAATTCTAAACGCCGACACGGCAGAGCATGAAAGCAAACTGCTTGAGCGTAACGTCACTGGATTTATCTATGTGTAAGTCAAATGAGGCTACTGGGATTATGACTGGGTCTAAAATCATATGGTAATATAGCTCAGACGTGGACGAAGAGAAACAAAAGATGACCATACTTTCCCCGTCACCAGGACGACTTCCACGCCGCCATTTATTAATGGGATCGTTCAAATGGATGGAGGCATAAATTAGTACTTGAGCATATCGCCCACCGCATCTTAAACGACCCTGCATATCCAAATACAATTATCTAGTCTTTGTGTCATTTTTCCATTAAAAACCATTGAAACCCTGCGTACAAGGTTTGTGAGAACATCTGTGCCCTCCAATCACTTATTCGACCCTAATAAGAATTGCTGCAGAAAATATATTCTGCAAAAAGTATTTCTTGTTCTGCATCAATATGTCACAAAACGGATATTGGCGTGGCAGTTGTAGTAGAAATATCCTGTTGTGTTTCTTAGAATGCATTAAGAAACATATGCTCATTTGCGCAGATTGGTTTATTGACTGATGGTTTCATTATGACGGGTTGAGAAAAAGACCATTTACAGAGGCACGGATGTCTATCCCATATCAAGAATCTGCGGGGCTGCCGACAAGCCGCTCAGGGCATTTCGGGCAAAGGCGTGTGACCACTGCTCATGTTCCCGAATCATGGTTCAGTACCTCATTGCTGTGTGGGATTATACTGCAGAGGGAGAATTCGAACTCTCGTTCAAGCAAGGTGATAGAATAAAGCTGCTCGAGAAACATAATGATGACTGGTAAGGAACTTTGTTCTCGTTAGTGTGCAGAAAGCTCACCGCTTTGTCGTTAGGTGGGAAGGTTCGTAAAAGCAGCATCCTATTTCTAGACAGCTGAATCATCATCCATTACTTAGGCGAGCTGAATGACGAGATTGGTTTTTTTCCTGCGAACAGAATTCGAATAGAAACAGAGCAAGGTAGAAAGCATTGTAGAGACAGTAGCCATTTGTGTTAGTAATTTTGCGTCCATCATAGAGTCTCAAAATGCAAATCACGAACTACAACAACGGCAACAGCAACAGCAACAGCAACAACAGCAGCAGCAGCAGGAAACGCTATTAGTGGATATAGATCAAGAGGTAGGTGCACTGGGGTGCCTTTGCAAAACGTGAACAAAGAAAAATTGAATCAGAGAAGCAGCATCATGAACCTGAGAGCATCGCATTTACGAATTCTGCAAGTAAGCCGGCGATTATACAACAATTCCAAACCATACAAACCGACGATATGCTTGGGATCATCAATAATACTGACCATAATCAGTCGCAACTAATTGACGTGACAACACCGTCTTCTCAGGAGAAAAGTGCACTCTCAAACCTAGATCCTTATGCAGGCATCGCATCAGAACATGTCAAAGACACAATACTTGTCGATGTTTCAGGGGACCCGGGTAACCTTCCTGAAGGGTGGAAACATACTTATGGTTCGTTCGGCTTTTCAGCGAACTAGTCTAATCAATCTGGTTGCTGACAGATGAGGACGGCACGATATATTATTTCAATGAACATACTGGGGAATCTCGCTGGGACAGGCCGGATGAAAGTGTGCTTTTATCACCTGCAGATGACATGGGTTTGCGCTTTGAGAGCATGGCATTACAACATCCAGAGGATCTGGAATCAATCCATGAAGGTCTACAAAAACTAAGCCCTGACGAATTGAAGAAACTTGTAATTCCTAAGAAAGCCAGTAGCTCGTTTCAGCAAGCTAAACAAGATGATATTGTAGGAGTATGACCAGCTGCAGGCTGACTGGATCCGGCAGCAAGGATTGGTCCAAATGAAGATGAAAGCTGAAAAAGAAGATGGCGGCAAATTAAGTTCTTGGAAAGTGTATTATGCCGTCTTGTCCAATGGGTTCCTACTGCTATACAAGGAAAATATCAGAGCAAAAGTAAGGAGATCCATACATTGAAACAGGAAAACTTATGGAATCAATGAAGAAACCACCAAAGCCGTTATTGCCTGTTGGAAGTTTTGATCTTGACTGCTGTCAGATTGAACCAGCGGGAAAGCAAGACACGAGGAGAAAATATGTGTTTCTGATTACTACCCCTACCAAAGTTAAAATATATATCCAGACCGCTGGCGAAAAGGATTTTTCCACTTGGTTAGATGCTATTATGCGCGAACTGATCGCCAGAAGAGAAGGACAACGCGAAGTAAGCATTTGCCGGATCTACAGAAGTCATTATTCTAACCGTGACATATCTAGGACACTGGTAAACAATAAGGGATTCAATTTTAATGTAGGATCCTAATATTCTTGTTTTGTTGCTTAGCAATATTACGCCTATTACGTTCGCTGACGTCTGACTCGAAGCAAATGAAAGTTAATAGAAAGCTAGGTATTACATCATTTACGGATCCATGGTTCGAGATATACCCGTTTAACCATACTATTAGATCTAGATGATAAAGATCGAAAGCATCTAGCGGAAAAGCCGAAGCATCGTCATTGGTTTTCAAAATCGGGTCGTGGAAGCGAAAAGTTGGCGGTGCAATCTGCCTCTGAGCAACCAGGATCTTCGACAGGTAAAGGCTACTGGTACGATGGATTTAATATCAATCCACTCTGATTAGGGGATGATGTCTTTGGTGGATTTCTGCGTTTGAACAGCCAAGGAAACGTTCCGTCTGTCGTCAGTCTCTGCATTAAGGAAGTAGAAGCAAGAGGTACCCGTTCTATGACAGTAGGAAGTGATTCTTATTAATCGGTGTCAGGCATGGAATCGGTTGGTATATACCGTCTATCTGGTCCTGCGTCAACAATTCAGAAATATCGTTCGATATTTAATCGCAGTAAGTCTAAGACCCTGCGTGAAGTAGCGTCCGATTAAGCGATTACCGGCATTAGATGAACCTGTATCATTTGCGGACGAACACGATATCAATGTGATGACAGGCTTACTAAAATTATATTTACGAGAGCTCAAGAACCCATTATTAACTTACGAATATTATGATTGGTTTATTGAGGCTGCACGTACGTACTTTCAACGGATCGGCACTGAGATTATGGTTATCTACGTACTAAGATTCTTTTCTAGGAATACCCGATTATGATGAGCGGATGTTCCGCATAAAATCCATCATTCACGTCCTTCCGAAACCCCATTATATTGTATTGGAGTACTTGATGCGGCACTTGAACCGCGTAACAATGTACAGCGAAATCAACAAAATGGAAGCATCCAATTTAGCGCTGATTTTCTCCGTTGGGCTACTACGATCTTCATCAGAAAACTTAAGCAGCATTATGCATGCAGATTTGCACAACAAGATTATCGAGGCGATTATCCAGCAAGTAGACTGGTTCTTTGAAATCGACGATGAAGATGGTCTGGAGAGAGAGCCACTGACAGGTGGCATAGAATAAGTCTATTATTATTTTTATAGTCACGAAATAAAAAGTTCGACGAACGTAGACGCAAGTTTCTTTTCTTTTCTTTGGCTGTACAAACCAGGAACAGCATATTTTACATTGACAGTTTTCCTATATTACTCCTAGGAAGGAATTGGTTGAACAGTATTACGCAGAGTAGTCTTGCCATCCCTAGGAATAACATGCATTAAAAAAAATAGTAGAGACCCGATAAGAAGCATACCACTTTGTCCAGCTTATCCACCTTGCGCATCACTTCAGCCTCCATCCTCTGCATATATGCATCCATCTTTTCCAGTACACTAGGTATAGATGCTCCCAGAATTCGGATAGCAAGCAATGCTGCATTGGTGCTATTATTGATCGCCACGGTAGCTACTGGGATACCGCGCTGAAGAGGCAAAGGAGGAAAAGGGAATAAAAACAGTGAGTTAAGTTTACACATCCTGTGATTGAGACATACTGGCATTTGAACAATACTGTGAAGAGAATCAACACCATCCAAAGAACTGCCTTTGACCGGGACGCCAATTACTGGAAGAGGGGTCATGGCAGCCACCATACCTGGAAGGTGAGCAGCGCCGCCCGCACCGGCAATGATGGCCATAAGACCTCGTTTCGCTGCGGATTGAGCGTATTCGACCATGCGCATTGGCGTGCGATGTGCAGAAACAATGGATAATTCAAAAGGAATACCAAAGTCTTTCAGGATCTGAGCGCCTACTTTCATTACGGGAAGATCCGAGTCCGACCCCATAATGATGCCAACCAAAGGTCTTAATGATAATGGTCGCTCCACATCCGGCTCAATGGTCTTCAAGATAGGTTTGATGCGCTCCTGGACCTGCATCATGGACTCTCCCACAACAGTGATATGACCCATTTTGCGACCAGCCCTGCAAGCTTTCTTGCCGTATAAGTGTACCGTCGTACCGTCAGTCACTAATGCTTCTTGACATGGCTTGTAACATTCTTCCATGCTCTCGGATACACCCAAGACGTTGACCATAATAGAAGCTGGGACCTTCATAGAAGTCGATCCCAAAGGCATGTCGAGGATAGCCCGTAAGTGGTTTTCATACTGCGAGGTTTCGCAGGCTTCAATCGTATAATGGCCAGAATTGTGCGGACGAGGAGCAATTTCGTTCAGAAGGATTTCACCTTTGTGAGACAAAAGGTGAGCATGTGGTGCCAACTCTCAGCTCTATGGTTCCTTACTTACCATCTTCCATCACAAACATCTCCACACCGAAAACGCCTGCACCAGGGAATGTCTTGATGGCATCCATGGCAATAGTTTGTGCTCGTCGCAAAACAGCACCATCCACTTGGGCGGGAGCAATGACCAAGTGGCAAATACTGTTTTTATGGATTGTTTCCACCACAGGGTACGCGCGGACTTCACCGTTTGCGCGACGAACAACCATCACAGCGAGCTCTTTCGTAAACGGAGCCCATTTTTCGGCATACAAAGGCGTCTTGGAAAGAGTCGCAACAGCATTCTTCACGTCCTCTTCTGATTTCACGACATAGTTACCGCGACCGTCGTAAGCAAGCGTCTTGGACTTTAGCATGAAAGGGTATCCGAATTTCTTGCCAGCGGCATAGACAGCCTCCAGATCTGGGGTCTCCACATAGTCGGCCACCGGGATGTTGTGTGCCGTCAAATGCTTCTTTTGAACATATTTGTCCTGGATGGTCTTTACAGTTGCCGCCGAAGGATGCACCTCCACCTTGCCTTCTTTTTCGATCGCTTCGAGAACTTCTGTGTTCACGTGCTCAATTTCGACGGTAAGAACATCCACCTTGCTCGCAAGTTCGCGAATTTTGGCAGGATCATTAAAAGCACCAAGAATATGCGGTTGCGTTGCTTCTATTTGTTTCGCAGGTGCGTCTGCGGGCGCATCAAGTACAATCACTTCGAGATTTAGACGTGACGCCGCTTCCACCATCATACGACCCAATTGGCCACCTGAACGGGAAGATCAGTTATAGAGCATTGTGTCTGTGGAGATTTTTCGTGCTCTCACCTCCGAGAATGCCTACTTTCTTGCTGTTCATTCTTTGCTTTGACAAGCTCTTTCCTGCAATGAAAAGGGTGAAACGAGGAAGAACGTGGGTTTTCTTGCACTAAAAGATCAAGGTAAAAGATTCATCCGCTGTTGTTGAATAAGCGCTCAGACTAAAAAAAATCGATGGTGACTCACATCCTCGGAGAATCAGCAAGGAAAGAATTAAACTCGATCTTACCCGTTAAACTGCTATAGAAACCGAATTACTATAGTCAAGGGTTGCATAGGAACCGTATCCTGGATATTCGTCCAAAGACGAGTTCTTTCCCAACCAATGAAAATCTGTATTTTGCGAAAAAGAAAATGGTTCAATCTGCTGATTTATATGTTTTGTTGTGTAAAGTCTAAAAATTCCTAGTCTTCGATCTGATCTTCGGACCGAAGTTCAACATTAGTCTGCTCCAAAACACCATATACGCGACTTGGATTAGCACTGATATCGGGTTTGAAGTTCTCGGAATAAGAGAACGAGTGTCTCGCTTTTCGGATTGGTTTATGCTTGAGGAACTACAAGTATAGAATAAGAATTCGATTTTATGATATAGTTAAATATGCATACAGCGCCCGTTGCTCCCAAATGGCCTTCGTGCCTCAGAAAGAGGGCTTTCATTTCACCTTTAGACCAGAAGTCAATGGCATAGGACAACGTATTCATCGTAATGGGATGGCCTGCAATTTGGAGTAAGATAATCATATCATTTGCTGGTAACACCTTCTATATACCCCGGATAAAGCATCCACCAAAATATATTCTTTTTAATTGATGTTGCTGTGCATTGAGATATGCAATTTGTCCAATGTTATTACTATTCCATGTTAGAAACGCTCATTATCAGAATCTATTTATAATACCTGACCATGAACAAGAGGCTTTTGGCAATGTCTGCAGAAGCAAAACTTCCCTGTGATTGTCGTACGCCTTTCTTGAACACTTTACCAAAGCTTGACGCTATCCGTGTTGATTTCAATCCAAGTTTGGTATAGTCTGAGCCATATATATCTCCAACCATCAAATCTACGTTTCTGTTATCACCTTCCTTAGACATTTCCAGCATATCTGGCAATGCATAGTTAATCACACAGAAAACGTCCCTAAGCTCTTTCTTACCGTCGAATGATTGCGCGTCTGTCAGCATTGACAGTAAGCCCCACAAGGTCCCACCACCCAGCTACATTGCATCAACAAACCAGTAAGACATCATAAATATTTACGTTACGGTTGTGCCCACCGATGTGCCGCTAATACGGGAAAATTCGTCGGGGCCGGTCACCTTCAGGATGCTAGCCGTTGGTTGGTCGGGGTGAGTGACCCATAGTTCAATTTCTTTTCCCCTGTGGCAAGTTGTTGTATTTATCCTTACCTAACCCCGGATCCAATATTGACAAGCTACATAGATATCAACACCCAAAGTGGAAGACAGTAAAGTCCGGTTACCATGTATGGGTATATGTCCTTTGTTTTCTCCTCAAACCGCATCGGATCGGCAACTTGCTCATTATAGGTAAACACCTCATAGGGTATCTCCGTAATAAAGAAATTGAGGCCTACACACGTTGAACTTAAATGTTCGGTATCTATTGTCGCTTCATAATGTTTATACCTGTAATGAGACATTCCATTTCATCTTCTTTTTGCACAGTTACACCCGGAAGCCTCTTCGAGAACTTGTCATAGTAAAGATGAGCACCTCCACCCGTAGCTTTGAGAACCTGCTCCACGCCTGGCGGTGAGAGGTGCCGAGCATCGGCAACCAGTTCGGCGATGAAAGCAATACACTCGTCAATATGCTCAGTCTCAAACTTCTTAAAGTGCAATCGCCCTCCCTTGCGATCGGCGGCAGAAGTAAAATAAACGATCTTTGCTAACGAGCCACCAATCTGCGATGAAAGTGGTCAGTGCTTTAAGAAAAGAGGTCTAATATGGCAGTATTACATCGACGGCGATCTGCGACACGTGCTCAGTTTGATTGGGCAGGACGATGTCTCTTGTCTCATGGGCAGCAAACAGTGCCTCTGACACGGAAGCCCCTACAACGTTCATGGCGATGAAAGGCGGAGACAGCGTTCGATTTTCTGAAGCGTGCGACCCCAACTTCTGAAAATCTGTCATTTTCGGACTTTAAATAGTTTGAGGGAATTCCTCAAAGGAACAGACTTGAAGACAACACAAAGCCATATTCCGTCTTACTTTAGCCGTGCTTATGATTTTCAACGCTATACAGTGCAAATCTATATCATTGCATCTTTGCGAAAGACTGGAACACATTCATCCAAAATAAGATTTAAACCCAATTTATCATAGCCGAAAATTACTAAGCAGCTTTTATGCATAAAGAAATATCTCGCCCTCTGTACATCCAAACAATAATAGCTGGTCTGTAGGAACAATACCAAACGCACTCACTTGCGATTTGATAATGGAGGACTTAAATTTCGATGAATAAGACTGAAGCTACGATTCCGATATAAGATTCAAGTTTTAGCGCAACTAGACTTACCTCATCATTGATCGGAATAAACGACACAGAATTATTGACGTTGATTGTAATAATCTCGTCTTTAAAGATATCTAGCGATATAACATCTTGCGGAGCTATGGAAGTTGTTCAATATCTCCTACGAGCATGTCATTCTCCATACCAGCAATGGTTTTGGCAAGCGCAAGTCGATTGACGTTCCAGCAACAAATCAAGTGGTCAGCCGGAGCACAAGAAATAAGTAATTCATCGGTATAGAACTTGAGCAGTGTAATCTCTGTATCACCCCCCTTCCAACTCGCTACCAACGTGCCTGTTCTTGATTCCAAAAGAGATATGGCACCAGTAGAGTAGCCCACAGCAATCAATGTCTCGGCCTGATTCACAACGATTGCTCGGATAGTGCCTGTGGTTCCATATAAGTGATCTGGTATTGATATTTTTGTCTATAGATTACCAGTCATGTTCCAGCTTGATTTCCATGTATGTAATAAAGATTGATTGTGGGCATCAAAGAACCTAACGAAACGTCAGCTGTCATTAAACCTTCTTTAAGGTTTATATTACGTAATATAGCCTTCCATGGTTCCTCCCACCAAATTTCGCGATTGAAAAATCGGCTTGACCGATACAATTGATGAGCGACCAGTACTGAATTGATGGATTGGCTTCGCCGTTTCCGGATCCCATAACTATCGAGTGATAAGTATTACATAGAAGGCCAGACGAGTCTTACATGTACGTGGCCGTCACAACTAGCCACTATATCACCTAATCCACTGCTACTGCCCCCTGACAGAAAATGGACAGAAAACACTGCGCCACGTCGATGCCCACTATAAGTAATAAGACTTTCTGAAAATGGGTCTATCTGCCAGTTCTCGATGCCCTCATGCACATTGAGCGACCATAGCTTAACAGTTCGATCTCTGGATCCAGAAGCAAACAACTTTGCTGGCTCGTTCACAGTTATCGTCCGAATCGCCGCCGCATGACCTACATATCTCGTATTTAATTTGATACACAGACACTCCATGGTTTACCTGCAAAGCCCCTTAGCTTAAGGTCGTTAAACGAGAACTGCATTGTCTTTGACATTTCCTCTAGAACATGTTAAAAATGATAGCTTATACGTTCACTAGCTTACCGGAATTGGTTGACAAAAATCGATTCCAGTTCCTATATCCATATGTCAATTATTTACCCATGCAAAATGGGAGCTCTTTACTTTTTATCTTCTGGTGATGGCTTCCATTTGGTTTTCCATGGTAAAACACTGGTCGGTACCTTCGATTTGCTAAGGCGAGTCAAATTAGCGCGTAAAATCAAACTGCAACTGTGTACCAACCTCTCCTTTTCTCCCTTTGGCTGAGAGTTTGATGTTGCTGACGGAGACGTAGGCGAATTCGATTGTGATTTCTCTGCCTTAGTTGTAACAGCTGATCTCTCTAATCTTCCCTCGGATGTCACTTGGTATTCATCAAGCCCTTTGGTGGAATAGTCATAAATTCGCTCTGTATCCACCAGATCTTCTCGTTCCATGACTTCAGTAGAGTGTGCTTTGGGCTTTTCCTTGTAGCCGGATGTACTTTTCTCGCCTTTACCCGACCTAACCCATGACATGATATTGTTTTTGCTCATGGTTTGAACTTTCTTTGATTTCGAGCCATCGCTAGTACAATCTACGGGTTCTGACAACGATACAGTTTGTGAAGAAGAACTGTCAGTTTTAGTAAACTGATCAAACATCATCCTCTCAATTGCATCGCTGCGAGTACTTAATAACTGTTAATACGAAGCTTTCCTTTTACCTTGTCGGAATTAGTCGATGTAAAGTATCTTTGCCAGCAATAGATCGAAATTGAGAATAAGCGTAGATCATCTTGCGATGCTAACGGTTAATACAAGCATATACACATTACGCCTACCTGATAGTTCTTCTGTGTTTCCAGCGACTCCGGTATTGTACTTCGCAGGGAATCATCCCCCGTTATAGCAAAACCAGAAAAATACTTCTGTAGCATAGGAATTATCTAATAGATTGTATTTAACTGGATATACTCTGATATTTGGCTTGGTATTTTTCTTACCACTGCTTCCCATTCTTGTGTGGGAATACTACATGTTATCATTAACAAGTAATCAATTGTACGCATGCTGATAGTGAGTCGTAACCGTAAGTTCGATTCAGATATAGTTTTGTTGTCTTCTATTGGCGGAAAAGGCTCCAATAGCTTGTACAAAATCGATGCGAAGCCTGACTTGAGCTCCGTGACCAACGTTTCGTTCGACATATGCGGCAACAGTTGCTCAAGCAGCAGTAAGATACAGCATACTATAGTACAATTCTTCTTGGTGATCTTTTGATAATAGCTGTCTATAACAGAAATCAAGTAGGCGTATTGGATTGAGGCGAATGTTTCGCCGAAGCTTCCCGTGATCTTAACAACCGTCTGAACCAAGATCGGCTTCACACTATTGTCGCGAAATATGATCTTGACTAGTTGCCGCATAATATGCTTAGACGTCAGGATAGGCCCCAGCAAGTTGCAGATATAAGTCAACGCGTCGCTTGCTAGTTCCGACAAGGGGATTGTTGAGGCTGCAGTAGGGCTTCCGTTCTCCTGTGATGGTTTCGGTGATCCAAAATCATCTTTTACTGCTGACTTAGGCGTATCGTCATTGATCGCAAGAGCCTCAAGATAGCAAGGTAACATTTGCTGAAGAAACGTAGAAATACCCAGGCGCTTAACAAATTCTCTCACTATCTTATGGTCGAATAGTATTTTGGGTATATTGGGTCGCAAACTCTATCGAAAAAATTTAACATCTATGTATTCAAACAAGCGCTTCACCTCGAACATGGATATAATAGGCTTAAGTAAATGTTTGCGAGCCCTCTCTGATCCGAGTCGCTGGGAAAGCTTAGGGAATAAACTGACAGATCCGATGCGCGTCTCATTGTGCGTAAAAAGTTGAGTAAATGTCGGAAGGATCAATAGGAAGGCCTACACAAATTATAAAATGTTCGGTCATTTTGTAAGGCCTAAGATACCTCATCTTCCAGTTCGCAAATCCTATCGATCCATTTGTCAGCTAGGTATAATCGTCTTGACCATTCACTACAGGTAATTATTAGCATACATTTTAGGATTATACTATACTCACGCTTGATAAAACGCCGCTAAGTATTCGTACATATCCAGGATACAATCCGGGAATGGAAAAGAACATTTCGGATCACGCACATTCATCACGGGAAAGGAGGCGCAAAGAATTGCTTTAGCAGTTGGTCGCTCTTGCCACGTGTCCGTTAATAGTGCGGAAATAACCCCAGTTACTGCAGGAGAGACCTGCAACTGTTTGTTTATATCCCAGATCACAGAAAATAAATATTACCTACATTGATCCTTCCAGTGGGTGCTATATCGTAAGCAACGTCTCCATTTCCAACTTCGAAGTACCCGCTGGCTGATGCTTGTGAAGGCTCAACATCCAAGTCGACGACTTTGGCATTTCCCGCGGTGAAAACACTTTGAATCACTTTTCCAAGGCAATACATATCGTAGGCAGCACCAACAGAAAATCTATTGGTTGATAGAGAAGGTATCTCCCATGGATCTATGTTAAACCGCTTCGAGGGATCCGGCAATACAGGGTTTTCCGTAATCTCTACGTCATCCATGAACCCATACTTGGTCGAAAATGCTAACATCTCTTCATAATGTGTCAGATTTTCGATAAAACAATCATCAGGCAGCTCCGCAGGAAGACGTATCGGTTCAGTTCTCAAAGAGGACGTGACACCAAGAGTAATTTCCGCAGATACACTTCGACTGGTCACGGATGTTGACGTATCAATCGAAGATGAAGTAGAGTGAATCGAAGGAGCTCTTTCCCTCGTTGCGACACTAATACTAGAAGGACTCTCGCATAGATTAGAATGAGGAGGAGAGATAGATGTGTGGCGTGTCTGCTTGGAACTTCGCTGCGATGGCAAACTCGCGCTGTATGTCGGTCTTTCGGAAGCTGAAGTATCAGTTGTGCGCTGTTCCGTTTCGCTGCTTTTCCTTGCAGGGACTTTATAGCAACTAGAAGTATTGGTAAGTTCCAGCTTTCCGTCCTAATTAAACACACATACATTTTGGTGTCGCTCCAGTTACAACCTCTTTGAGGGTGCTTATCTTGAAATAGTTGGATAATTCCATGCTTCATAAAGCTATTTTGTCCTGCAAGAAGAGGAAGAGCAACATTCTTAGCGGCAACAGCTCCTTTTCCTGAAATTGCAAGTTAATCAACGGATATAACTTCATAACTTTTTCCAGTAAACCTGTTAAATTATTGCCAAACGTCAAATCGATCCAATAATGAAGATTTGCCGAGACATAGTCGCTTTCCAACGCTTCCGCGTGTTTTCTGATAAAGTCTTCAGGTGAAGAAGCCCACCTGCAGTAGAAATCAGAATTACTGCTCCACGTAGCAAATATAGATGATAGTTACTGTGGTATCTGCAGATCTGGCATATCTGGGTGTATCGACTGAAATATACTAGGATCTATCGCATTTCCCAGGACTGAGAGACTCTGTGGGCATTCATTGGATATTTACCCGTATAAAATTCTGGGATGCATTCATCAGGTGTCCACTGATAGAGACGTTGCATAGACGAAGGGTATTCATTTGGTTCGTATTTAGACCTCACGAATTGACATAGCACCTGCACGTAAATGTCGGTATCCATATAAGCGTTTAAAATCGACTTACAGGAATCGGTGTTCGTCGGGCCAGATAGACGTAATAAGTGATGTCTGACAATATGTCGGTAATATGATGTGGTACTGGACTCTCGAACGTAAAATCCAACTGTTCGTCACCTAACAGCGCGATATTAAGATAGAGGACAATGTAATTGGTCTGGCTATTAATACCTTTGTTCATCCTGAATTTTGTTCTCGTGAAATCGCGCCAGCCATCTTCCACTCTAGCTCCTGTAAAATCCGTAACCCAGGGGAGAATTGGATGAAAGTTAGGGTCACCCTCTCGTCGTCCTAGTCGTTTCTTTAGCAGTGCATCGAAAACTCTTTCTTTCGCCTTTACCAGCTAAATGGTTCAAAGCCATTAAGTAGGAAAAATTGGAGATTTCCCCACGGACCCACTTGATCACAAGTGGTTCGTCTCGGATATCTAAAGATAGGTAAATGGAAAACCATGAAACAGTAATAGTGTAATACCTTTGGTCAATTTAGGCATCTGTGCATTATGTACTAGTTGTTCAATATCTGAAAATAAATAATAACTACTGTTATTCTCGGGCGACTAACAATATATGCACTTGCTTATATCATCTGGATTAGCATCGCATTCAATCCCGGCAAGTTGGATCCACAAATTTTCATCCACTAATATATTCGAGGCTTTCAAGCTATTTCCAATCGTATCAGATCTAAGAAGAGTCATTAAACGAAATTACCTGCCATGAAGAATACCACGACCGTGCAAACTGGCTACAGCCCGCAACAGTTGATATATAACGAAGCTTTTTCTGAGATTTGAGCTAAGAACTCCTGGATTATATGTAACCAAATCCTGAAGAGTTGTCCCACGGTATGAAGCGAGAAAGTAGTAAGCATTACTAGATTCAATGATAGAAAATACGTCGGGAAAATTAGAGTTGGCTGGATCCGTTTGCGTCGCTGAGTCTGCAGCGGCGGTGTCTAAACCTTCACATATTTCCTGCAGTGTCAACTGATCTAAGTCATTTCCCTCAGAAGATAAAATAGTATATCTTCTGCTACGGGGCCATAGCATTGTCTTTACTGCTTTGACAAATATCTAACGCGCATGAAAAGTTCAACATTTGGTGTCAAATATTGTTTATATTGACTCACTTGCTGTTGTTCTCGGTAGTCCAATGTCGATTCTTTAAAAATGGATTCAAAGCTGCTGAACGTATCAATAAGCCCATCAATCTTTTGATCTACGCCTTTGCCTTCGAGTAAAGATTGCATATAGCTGATCAAAGGCCATCGATACGTCTGTTTTGAAGGTTGTTCTTCGGAAACGACTGCAGGTCGGTATAATTGAAGGCTGGCAAATATAGTTTTAGTTGATGGCAAAGGACTTCTCCTCATAATATTATATCGCGCTCTCAGATAATGTTCTATTCCATAAAAGGTTTTTCTTACTTGTTATGTTTGGAAGGATCTTTTGATAGCACGTTCACATAAATATTGATGGTTGGCGCTTGTTTCTGAGGATTGCCATCAGTGGACGGTGCCAAGCGTGTATGCGCAGGGCTTTTAAGATTAATTATGCCGTCCGGGTTATCATTTGGTCTAGCGGTGAGCGTCTCGATCCATTCAGTGTCTACCTGGAAGCAGTAACCATGTTATGCGATGCGTAGCTAACGTAAAATGGCCATACCACACAGCAAGCGGCAGAACCTTGGTTTCGACCAGCAGGGAAGAAAGGGAATGCCAGGTCTATTTTGAGGTCCTGTGCGATGCAGGCTTTGAGTTCATTGGTACTGAAACTGTTGCCCATGAACGGGGTCTAGCGAGAATTGCTCGAAACACAAAAAGATCGCAAACGACAATTTTATTCAGTGAAACTTTTTCGGACACGACATTTATGGTACCAAAATTTGACACCATGGATTTACCAGATTCATAACTAATTTTTTGCCGCTGATAGACAAGAGAATAATCTTTGCATCATTAAAGACTGAAGTATGCATGGCTGCTAACCTGTACAAGTCTTTTCGTTCACGCATCTATTAACTAATTGGAGGAATATTAGTTACCTTTTATGCATTTGTCAGTATACATTCTACGAACCAAAATGACCTTTGTTTTGATTGTGGAACAATCTAGAAGAGGAGAGATCCCGTTTTCACATACATTCGTCATAGACAAGTGCCTTGGCTCATAGATTTGTGCTCTGTGGCGAGCCCAGTTTATCCAAGAAGAAAAAATAGTGCGTATGCGTGCAGTCCAAACTGTGTTAATTACTTTCAACGACGCAAATCGGCTACGGTAGATCCAAAGAAAACGACGTTCTGGACTCTTACTTCTTTTCCCACAAGCATCTACCAGAAAAACTTGACTGACCATCTATATGAAAAGTCTTCATTCCCTTTGTTTCATTTTTTAGCCTATAAGACCTATGCCTTGAAGCATCTACTTGCCTACATATTTTCCTGCCTTATACTCGGTAGGTATAGGCCAATTTTACCCCTTTTCACACAATATCACTCTTCTGGATAGCTTTAAATCCTCGATAAGTGTTGTATTAGCCCGATTGCACTCGTTAAATGAGAGGTGCCACGAAACTAATTGCCTCTTCTCTTAAAAAAAATAGGATAACTTCACAAAGAGCTCGCTACTAGTCATGCACCACCCCACGAAACATTCTGTTTGATGGAATTTATCAAAATTAGTATTACTAAAGTGAAATAACAATGTATATGTAAGAATTAGGGATAGAGCTACGGATGATATGTTAAATAATAGAATGCGGGTAGTTAATGGTTTTCTGTAAAACCACTCCATTTCCTTAATTTTTCCCCCCAGACGACTAGGAAGAATAAGACGATCATTGAAAGCCATGACAGAGCGGCAAGTAGCACAGTCGTGTAACCAGGACCAATGGCTGCAACCAGTGGATTCGCCACAAGTGTAAGGATGCAAGCCATGACCATTCGTACGAGGTTGCCTGTTGCAGCTGCTGAGGCACTTTCAGCTGGCATAGCATCTACCAGATACGCTGATGTGGCGGTCAATATTTGATTCATTCCAAAGCACTGCAAGCCAAATCCAACGATAGCCCCCCATACGGATAGTTTTCGTTCAGTGATCCAACCAAAGAGCAATTGACCTGCAGGCATGAATATTAACCCGGCGGGCCAAAGATTTACCGTTAAACGGTCCTCTACTAAAGGACTTCCCCTTCTTTTTCTTGATCGTAACAGTAAACGATCGGAAACATATCCATTAAAGATAGTCGCAAGTGAGTTTCCTACACCAGCACCTAGGAAACTCAAGCCTAATATTGAAAGAAAATCAGACTTCAGGCACATTCTCTAGACTCTTCACCTGTTTGCCACGAGTTGAATCCATAATTCGTTTCATAAATATCGGGAATGATAGTCTCCACAGCGAACATAGCACCAAAGGCAATTCCACTCACGAAGGACGCCATAAATACGAATGGATGACGGAGCATGAGAAAAGGAGTAAATAAGTTCAATTTACGCTTGTTGCCGCCAGTTGTATAGACCGTGTCGCTAGAGTCGCTATCAATCACAATGGCATGGCTGTCCCCTTGTTTCTCGTAGTGTGTCTTGAAAGGTAACTGAACATCGAATCTTTTTGCGTCGCGGTATGTTTCCGGCAAAGTGAAGAAGCACAGGAGAGATATGAAAGCACCAAAAGCAAAACAGAACAGAAATGCTGCTCGCCAACTTTCTTGGCTCATAATAAGAAATCCGCCAATAATAGGACCTGATACGATTCGATGAATCTCTTATGTACCATTAAACGAAGTATCCCCGTTACCAGTCAATGGACCAATGAATAGGCCAAAAAAGAATTTCCCAAAAGCTGCTCTTCGCTGCTCAATTGGATAACAATCCTAAGAATATTTACGTTTAGTGGTTATTTTCCTGTCAGTCAAAAAGAATTGCATTCTACTTACAGCGATAGCACCTGCACCTACAGCCTGCCCACATGAAGAACCAATAGACTGAACACAACGTAACGCCACCAATGCCCAGATGTTATTTACAAATGATGAACCAAGAGATGCAGCAGTGAATATAACCACTGATACAATAAGTGGAAAACGGCGCACGCGATAATAATCTGACAGTGATGCCCAAAAGACAGGGGCAATTCCCAGGAAGAGGACGAACAAGGCGGCTGTTAAGGTTGTTGCTATTGGGGTGGCGTGTAAATCTTCTGTGATGGTTGGTATACCTTTAAATTAGAATATCAGCATCGTGTAATGATAAGCACATCCAGCAAAGAATTACCAGGAAAGTAAATAGTGCTTGAAAATCCAGGGATGGAGGCAACCAATCCTAAGCATACTAGGATGATAGCTTTTGTCCTGGAACTTAATGAACGTGGATCATCCTCAACAGGTGGTCGTATTAGTAGTCGTGATAAAATCGTCTCCTTCAAGGTAAATAACATGATGCATGGCTTTGTTTCGTAATTAGGGAAACACGGGCCCGCTTTTATATGTTGTTTCTCTGTGTATCCAAAGAAAGGCAACACATGTTTCACAACGGCCGAACGTCCCCGCCTCCGAGATTAATGCTGGATTTCGATTGCAGCTTGTTTCTGAGTTTGCTGACTAGATGACAAATGCTTTCCAACCAGAAATCGAAGCTAACCTTTTGACTACCCTTATGCACCAAGATCCTTCGCGTCGTTTACTGCCATAAAATCAACATCTAGTGCAATCATTCCGGTAAGTATCTACAGGTTGAATTTTCTAAAGGATCTAAAACATTTCGATGATAACTGTCATATAACATGATGACTGCAATGCGCGTTCAGATCACGCAACGTCAGTGCAGTTTTTGCGCAGGTTTGAATTGATCGTTACAACTTTCAGTAAACAACTCATCACCAGATACCAGGCTGTTAAAGATATGGTCTATTTTGAATAAAGAATCCATATATTATCATTTCAGGTCGAAAGACTGTAAATCTGAGATCGCTGTTGATGCCCAAATTTATGATTAAAGTGCTCATAGAGCTTTTATGGGAATTCTGTCAAGATCAAATAAAATTTTCTTACTTACAGTATCTGCTTTTTGAGCTTTTTAATTGCAACTTCTTACAAGCTGTAAGATAATTCAGTCCAGCTCTCTAACCGAATGACATTTTATCAATTATGGTCAGAATATTTTGCACTCAATATCTGAAGATCAATGGGCAACACTTCAATAGCAAGTATTTTTTCGATCAAAGCAGGTTAGGATCCAGGCACACTTTCAGAAAACCTTCTGGTTGTAATAAGTACAGTTTATGTTTACAGCTTGGCAAATAGGAATTGTTACAGACAACATTCCTTTTATAGGCAATATTTAACACTTGTATCTACTATTTTTGTCTGTTCAAACACTGAAGGTAACCATATTGCAGTCTCTGTTTGTCATATGCAGGGAAAGTTTTTTGCCTAACTAGGCAATGATGGGCTTTCCTAGACGCGCAATATGGATGGCAAGCTGGACCTCGCAAATACAAGCGAATGCGGTACCTAAGTTCCGATATATGCTTGATAGGATGTAAGAGCAAACCAGATAATGGCATTCTTTAAAAATGAATCGACCAGCTACATTGCTGTTGTCTTGTTACGATTGTTTATCTGCAGTCTTCATACGTATGTATATGTCGCTTAATGTATTGTTCTATGTATTACCTCTGTAAATTCAGTTCAAATCCATAGGATAGAGAGACATGCGAAACCTTTTGTAAGTAATATCTCTAATAGCTGATATGCCGTTTTGTCGATAAAAAGATGGCATATTATAGTGACTTTTATATATAAGAATAACAAAGGATAAATACTACTGCATGAGACAAAGATTGAAGCAAAACAAAGCTAGACAAAAACTAACAGTTAATCAAAATAAAGTGCAATAAGATTGCGAATTAACCTTAACAAATGTATCAATGTTGGACAATAATATGACCCGATTAGGACAGAGTTGCAAAGTAAGCTGAAGATAGTTGGATAAGACGATCGGAAAGGGCTTACATATAGCAAATAATTACTGTCTTTGTTACCGAGAAGTCTTTTAAATAGCGTAATAAATTATTTTCTAGTAAAACAGTTAAACAGTTTCTTTTTCCCTTAGCTTTGCAGGTTTTCCAATACGTAACATGTAAAAAAGGGAGAAAGCAGGAGGATAAGTCTCATCTAGACCTTTTGATAGCTGGAAAGAGATCTTTCCACAGCGAGAGAACCGAAAGCGAACTCTCCTGATATTTAGTAATTTTTTCATTCCAGGCAAACTGTTTAAAGGCGATATCTATACTGACAGACGCAATGAAAACAATTAGATACAAAATATGTTGGGTATTTATTGACCTGACTGATTGGATATACAATTGACGTATGAAAAGGTATCCTGGCTAATCTACTACTACCCTACGACTACCATGTTTGACAGGAACGCGCCCCTACCAAGCTCAAACCGATCCACTAGCCGACCCTTAGGACGCAGGAATCTTTTGAAGCATTAGCTAACTCCACTAGTGCATACCAGTATAACACAGAATTTAAAGATGCATTGTGTTAGCTGGCTACCTTGACGTGGAGCTAGCCATGCCCCAAAAGACTCCCTGCCGGCTCCTAGGAGCCGGTGTCCTAAAGATCCCGCACAGCCAGCTCCCGATAGAGGAGCTGACCAGCCATGATGACCAACCCGGGTCACCATGACCTTGCACTAGCCGGCTTCTCCGGGATCCCAGAGAAACTAGCCGGTGACAAGGATCAAGACAAACACAAGCCATGAAGCACAACAGGACTTACAGCCGATCCACCAAGGCATCACCGCGCACCTTCCTTTGTATGTGTCTGACAAGGGCATCTACAGAAAATGAAAAAAAAAAAAGTTAAGACCTGATACAGTGTGGATGCCTGTTTTTGTTGTGGCATTCACACTGTATCAAAGTCGATAATCATAAAGAAGCATTAGTATAAAGCTGTAAGACTGTCGATATCGATTTACCTTTACATGTTGTTGCCTATACTGTATGCCCAGTGAAACATACGAAGGTGAGGCAACACCAGCGGCGGAAAGGCGGCCTGCTGTTCTTCGGCTTGCGCTGTTTGATCCTGCTAGCTCCCAGGTCTTCGTTCGGTCGAGGTTTGTTCACTACCCTAGTTCCGATCAAGCCTTAGGGCTCAGGGCCTAAAGACCTAACCCTAGGCCCAGATACAGGCCGTACCATAGCCCATACCATAGGACCGTTCCATAGACCTGTAACCCTTAGGCCCGGACCCTAAAGGCTTGGTGCCAAACCTTCCCAACAAGTGCCAGGAAAGTTTGGTTCGGAACCAGGACAAGGATGCCGCCAACGTGATCGCCATAGGGGTTCGAAGTTCGCCAGGAAACCAGAGAGAGGAAGAGGAGAGAGCGACAAGGATGGACAACAATAGAAATAGCTTTCTTGTGTTGCGTAGTGGTGTTTGGAAAGTTTTGTGTTCTTGTTTTGTTGTTTGCAATTTTGCCCTTCTTGGTATCTTTAGGCCCTCCTTGCGCTTGCTTGTAGTCTTGTCTTCATCGGATCGGATTGCGGATTCATTGCTTGTGCTTGTCTTTTGCCTTTGATTGTGTCTTTACTTTTTTCTTTTGCTTTTTTTGGGGGGTTTTCGTTTGGTTTTTTCTTTTCTCTTTTTTTTTGCGTTTTGTTTGCATTGTTTATTTTTGAGGTATTCTTTTTTCTTTTTGACTTTTTCTTCTGCAAGGTCTTTTTCCTTATTTTTTGAGAAAGGAGATGTCTTTTTCCTTTTTTTCTTTTGTGGGAGATTTTGTCTTTTGCTTGCTATGACTTTTCTGATCGTCTTGACATGAAAAGAGAATATCAAAGGTAAGGCGGACTTGAGGAGCAATGCGGTTTGATCATCCGAAGCACTGCGCTAGTCTGGATGTACACCTTTGGGGCCGGTCAGATAACTTGAGGCAGGATAAAGTGGTGCAAACCAGTAGCTTGACAAGAGTAGCTGAAAAGGGCAGTACTTCATAGATAATTGTGGGCCTTTTAAAGACGGTTTAGACTCGATCTTGAAAACGATTAGATGCATACCTCTTTCTTATTAAAACTATCATAGAAAACCCTTTTTTTTTTTTTGAATAATAGCACCACGGCCATGCTTTGAACGAGAAAGAGTATGGCATGCAGACCAGTTGAAGGTACCAACAGAGTAAATTGTTTAACCAAAGGAAGGCGTCTTGACGTTTGACATGGAAGCAGCGAAGGATGCCATAGAGCCGTCCGCAGTAAAAAAAAAAAATGAAACAAAGGAGTAATAAGAGGGATTTGCGATAAACGATAGTTTTTAAAGGTGCACTTGTGCTTACTGAGTCGTTTCTGCCCAGTTATTTTGTCTTAGATACAGAATGCTTTTCTTCCTTAGCTCTCCTCATGTGATATATCTTTAGTGTTGTGAATGTCTTGCTTCTAAAAAAAATATGTACGTTTACTTTGACAGAAGCTGTACGCCACAGTGGCGCCTCTGCGTAGATCACATCTGCACAGATCACCTTCGTCATATCGCATAATGCAATTGGTGAACCTTTCTCACCACGAAATTAAAACAATCGACTAAATCATTTCTTGAACTGAAAGTGTATATTTCCTTCCATTCATTGCTCAAAGTGGCCACCATGCACATCAGAGCTTGATAGCTTTATTTTCCGCTATTCGCTATCCGTTATCGCTTTTTCCTTTTTTTGACATGGCAGTAAATGATCATGAGTGACCACTCTACCAGGTTAAACTTAAAAATAAGTTTGATATTTGGCATTTCTGTGAATGACTGTTACTTCTTTACTTTTATTCCCTCGTTGAAAGGTAAAGAAGGAAATAATAAGAGACATTCTTTGTAACTCATAAAATAGGCATAAAAAGTGGATGCCATATGGTACTTTTTTTTTTCTTGTTCATCAACGGTAATTGAGTATTGCTCATTAACAAGTTTCCTAAAGCAGAAAGCGGTACTTTCACATGAATTTTTTTTTGCATTGATGGCATTGAGAAATAAAGAAACCTTTCAGATACCGATGACTGCAAGAAAATTTAACAAAAGAAAAGTAAAAGAGACTAAAAGAGAGTCTGCCCTTTTTTTAAGAAAGGAGGTAGAACGTCTTTCATAAGGTCATGTAACGTACTGGGGAGTGTGTGGCACTGGGGCAAACTAAGAGATCGACATAGTGGGCAAGACAGAATCATCTTTGGTAATCATGCGCAATGTCAACCGAGCTCAGCTGGGAACCCGGGAATGAGGGTCAGGCTACACAAAAGAAGCATGATTGTTTTGAATGAAAAGAAATGATGACCGTTCCAGAACCAAAAGACATTACAAGTGCAAAAAGCATACCGTTGGAGTAACGTATACTACTGATTGAAATATGATTTCACAAGTACTTGGAAAACGACAAGGTAAGGAAAGGTGAATGTACAGTGCCCACACGAATGTCTATCGGTTCGATCGATATGGGTTGACACAGACTGTCTACACATTGTAAGGTACTCAGGCCATTGTCGTCAAAAGGGGATTATTTCCTTCCAAAATCTTTTGGATTCTGGAACCTTTCTTTCTTTCCTTCTTCTTAACTTTCTTTCCCTTTCTCTTTTATTACGCCAGGCGGCTTCCCCTTTAAACTTGCTATTTTCTTGCTATTTTCTTGCTTCTTAACTAAACGTGACAATCTGATTGTCTTTTCATGTTAATAAATAGCTTCTCATCTGGCTGGTAGTAACAGTGAACAAGACTCTGAAGAAGCATTATCATTTGATACAGACATACAGGTAAGCTTTTACGCGTTATGCCTTTTTTTTTTGGCTTGTTCCATCTTTAGACCTTTTCCTTTTAACCATCTTCAACCGTAGGATACCTTATAAAATACTCTTATACACAATCATGGTCGCAGTAAAGGTAGGTACTTCACATAAGGTAAGTGTTACAACATAAGGTAAGTGGCGAGGAATAAAGTGGTGCGTAGAAATAAGGAAGGGATGGGGCGAGATGGAGTGCGGTGACGTACGGTAGATAGATTTAATAGATGCTTTCTTTGAGTGTGTCCCCAATGCTTTGAGATATTAAACATGAGGAAACCCATGTAGTGACTATGAACACATAACTTGAATGCAATAGGTGACACTTTCTTTCTAGTGTTATAGGTAAGTTTTGCTTATTTCTCCTTTTTTTTTCTTCTGCTGGGAAGCTGCCCTATTCTGTGTCTTCGTTTTTTTTTCTCGTCCTTTTCCGTCCATCCTCCGCTGGAAACAAGCGTTCCGCACCAGTGCGAAAGTTCCAGGTATGAAAACGATGCGTTTCAATTTATGCTACTCTCATTCTTTCTCCTTTTCCTACTATGTAGATTCTGTCTATGTCGAAGGCGCCTTGTATGCCAGGAAAAGGCAAGCTACGTTCATTCAGTGATTGAAACGCTTTGATTCTTCTTCTATTTACTGTTCGATTGTGTTGGATACTTTCCTGCTTAATAAACTGCTTAATCTATGAAAAAACATGTAGGCCGTTTTCCTTCTTATTGCATAGTTACAAAACTCGCACTGCAATTATGTATTTGCGTCTTAGGTATTTTATATTTGCAGCCAAAAAATTGTAAAACATTCTTTGTATCATGTACGTCGTGAAGCTTTTCTGTATCTATAATGTTGATTGCTGCGATCTTAAGAGTATCTTATGTTGGCTCGATAAGCAAGGACTAACGTTCCTATATGCCTTTGCCCTCCTACTTGTTTGGCCCTGATAATGGAGTCATTCATAACTTAATATAAAGGAAAGCATTAACTTCCGCCTTTATAAGGTGAAATACATATATGAACTATTGGTAATTTTTCATAATAGTAACATTGGAATGATTCGATCAAGAAAGGACCTTTGAGCTCCAGTACAATGAGGCATAACCGAGATCAAGCTGGAAAATAAGCCTCATGTAATATTTTCAAGACTTTAAAGTTACAATGCATATGAACGTTAGTGTTCAAGTCACTCTGCGAGATATTTATGTTTCCCTTCTAGCCTAAAGACTAGTTGGTAGAGGAAGTGAATTCCAAGTAGGGTTCTGTATGGTTCGGTTCTTCTCAGTTTTTTTGTTGGAACCAAATCGAACTCAACCAAACCAAAAAGGAAATAGAAGACTATATAGAGAACGGTTTATTTGAGAAATAAAGCTGTAGAAAACCTTATATAGACTAGTTATGGTAAAAAAAGTATTTCCTGTAGGAATATAGTCATCACAGTTTAAAAACTGTTTTATGTCAAAATTGGCTTAACATTTTCACTCATCTGTAACCAACCGAGATGAACTTTGTTTTGTGCTTCACTGATTCACTCTGATGATGAAATGAGCAGTATTTCGTCGTTACGAATTTCCACAGGGATGTTTGCAATCAGATAGCTGTTCCAGCAATGCCAACGCCATCTGAATGTTGCTTTTCTGCATTGCCGGTTTTGCTTCTTTACAAAGGCAATTAACTAAACTTACAAGTTATGAACCATCTAATGCTTTCAGAATTCTGATTATGTTTTTCCTTTGAATCAACCACATTTAATTCAGGATTCCTCTAATTAGTCCTAAGAAAAAAATAGTTTTAGTTCCTCGGTTCCTTTGTAGAATACTAACTTTGGTTCTAGTTCAGTTTTGGTTTGGCTTTGGTTCTTCAGTTCTTTTGTAGAACCCTAGCTACAAATTATAAGCACTAAATTTTTTGGCTATATTGTTTTCAGCCATTAATTTTTTCGGCTATAAATTTACAACCAGAAAAATTAATGGTTAGCAAATTTGCAGCCAAAAAGATTATAACTAAAAATATTTTAGCTGCTGAACTTTTTGATAATAAATATTTAGCTTTTTTATTAAACAATTTTAGCTAGTAAATTCCTTGTTTATCTTTTTCTAACCGTCCTTTTTTACTTATATATTTTTAATTTAATTGAGACTTTTTCTAAAATATTCCTAAAAAATAAAAAGTTGTTATTTACAATGCTATCAGTATGTTTACTTAATCAAGTTTTTAACAAATGCCTTGCTAGCTCAATCGGCAGAGCGTGAGACTCTTAATCTCAAGGTTGGGGGTTCGACCCCCCCGTAGGGCTATTTTTTGGTGATTCATTGTCGTATCAATCCCGATCTGAAATAGTCCGCACAAGATCTTCAAGGATGATCGACGAGTCCACTGAATAAAATAAAACGGTAGATAAAAATGATTCTTTTTATTCTGCTTAGTTTGTCCAATATTTATATCTTTTGATTCTAGCTACATTATGTCATCCTTGTCGGAAATGGGATGCAAAAGGAAACCAATTGCGAGTATTACGTCAAGGTCGATAACCAAGGGTACTTCTTGTAGTTCATGACATTTTTGGAAGAGGGCCGAAGATTACCATCTTGAGCTCTTGACCGTGATTGGTGGAACAGTTTGTGTTACGACATCATTTTTGTTGTCGGAGTCAGAATTGGTGCATTAATGTCGTGCCGGTATTTTCTTCCTGGCAAAGGTCAACCCCACTGGGGATCAAGGGTAACAAACAAATGGAGAATAAACAGGCGATGATCTTTATTGCCAGACAAGTCTATAAATATTTATACTTTTTATAAATCTAATTGTAGCAATGTTGATACGGTTGAGCATTCAAAATAAGTAAAATAAACGGACAAGAGATTATGTAATGATTTTGCTGAACATGGTCTTCCGGGAGATGTTGCTGTTTGTGATGAAGACCGATGCGTTAAGCGTTTGCCGTTTTCGGGGCCAGGGCCGATCTGAGCAAAAGGGTTTGTGTCATTTTAATTTTGCAGGCATGACATTAACGCAAAGATTCTTTCTACTGAAGCCTTCCAAGAAATTTCTAGATACTTCTCGTAACTTCGCCTTCGTAGAATATAATAGAAATATTATATGTATAAATGCTTCGGATATTTGTAAAAATAAACGTCATCTAATTCACTCACACGCTTTTGTCTTTTACTTCTGTTTCTTTACGATTTCTATATTCCAGCTTGATTGGCAACGCAGGTCCAAAACAGTAGCTGTGAATCGACTCTACGAAACGATATTATCTATAATTTGATTGGTTGTTTGTGGTGTCGGCCTTTGCCGACCTTATAACGAGGCACTTCACGGTTTTAAGTAAGACTCTGTCTTTTGACTTGTTGAATCATTGATCCGTTTGTAAAAAGTATCCTTAGTCGCGCAGAAGAGTAAGACCAGGTTTGGTCTGAAAAGAACGAGAGAAAGCCAAGCTTCTAGCATTCTGCCAACCAGGACAATTCTGTCGTAGCACATGTCGTAGTATAAGCCCATTTGCCAATCACGCTTAAGCACTAAAGAAAAGTCTTTGTTTCGGCCTGGTCTGAGTTGGAAGAATCTTTATTTTGAATTACAATTTATCAATCGCTGAGGTCGTTTATACCGGATCGAAGGAAGATGAAAGCTTCAACGAAGATTTCTAGTACTATATCTGAAACATTGACGACGAAGTCATTGTTCTGATTATTTCTTTTGTACCTCCAACTGGAGCCCAATCTGTCAGGAATCAAAAAAGATATAAACGGGAGAAATATGATTAAATAAAGAATCAGCTTTCATATTGTCATTATTATTGTACTGCGCTGTTTGGGCTGACCAATCTAGTTTGCCTTATTAAAGATTCGGACATGTCTAAGGATGCCAGAAAACAACAGCTCCTCGTAGTTGTCTGAAAACGTCGAATCACCAATAAGTCCTCATCAAACCGTATTTTACGTTTTGTTGTTTTCAACTGAGTTTGGTTTCACATTATTATTCGAACAATATTACGATTCAGAAATAGAAAGATATAGAAGATATCTATCGGATTAACGAAGAATAGAAACAGTATGTTATCCGCTTATTCTGGCCCTGTTGTTCACTATCTCTACCTCGTCGTTTCGTAGTTATTGATTTTCCGAACCAGCGTACAAGGGCAAGAAATGCCAATGACTGGATTGAGCGATGCGGAACAGAAGACAAGAAGGAGTGTGTCTTTGTCGCTTTTGATATCTAAACTTTTATGTATACAGTTCCACGGTCTCAACTGGTCTCAATCTCGTCTCACAGCGGCCGCGAAAAATGAGTGACCCAGTTTTCACCTCAATGGACTAAAAAAAAATGCATCGTGCATTTGCACTTTTTTTGGGCATTTTCAGTATGCGTTTCCTGCAACTGCAGTATGTTTTCCTTTCCTTATACTTTAATTAGTGGAACTGCCAGAAGCGAGGAAGATTCATCTCGTTCGGACATGGTTTTGGTATGTGGTGGTGACAGGTCATAGTTGGGTAGCCTCAATCATGGGAGCAGACGACGCGATAATGGTATCTGAGTGTAAATGCCTATACATCTTTCCACACTTCAATTCCATCGCCGCAGCCATGCAGCGAATTCTATGTGTCGAGGCATTTGATCGAGTTGTACCATATATACCATCAGAAACAAAAAGACTACGTATAATCCACGGTGCACAGCGGTATCTATATCACCCACAAATTTTATCCATCAGATGCGACGGCTTCCAAATGTAGAATCAGGGTAATCTATATAACCTTTTTTCCGTTTAAGAAGAAGGCTATAATATATTGGTTTTATCAATTATTAGGCTATTGACCCATTCGTCTTTTAGGTTGCTCAAGTTCTGTGTTTCTATCCGCAGTTTGCAAAATATTCATTGTCTGACCCATTGTTTGATTTTTCGGTCACTGAGGGTGTTAGAGACCAAACGCGGGCAAAGCACTAATTGACACATGGTAATTTGATGGTTTGCAGTCTTTTTTTTTTGGATTTCAGAAGTGTACCCTACTTTTACTTTTCAGATATGGCCCTATTGATGGTATTGCGACTTCTTCGCCATGTTATTCAAATTCTTACATGGATCACTTTGGGTCAAGGTATCCTATGACTTGGTTCCATATTTACTAACGATCTGCTTTCCATCGTCCTGTCAAACTGTTGCAATCACATAACATATGAAATACATATGAATACTGGATGTCAGACGTAGTAATCGAAATGCAGCACGTCCCTTCAATAAAGCTGTTTCGACGGATTTTACAAGCAAAGGAGTCGGGTGGAAAGTGGAAACGAACTCAAACAGATTTACACCGCAAGGCTTATTCAAAGATTGCGTCCGCCGGGCAGCGTCGTCTGAAAAAATCCGTCAACGATAAAGATATCTTGATTACGTATACTGCAACGCAGGAACAGCTGTATGGTCGACCATACATGGACATGCAAGGCGTGGAGGGAAAAAAGCCGAGGCGCCAACATATGCAAAATGCAGTTGTCGCAACCACAGATGAATTGCCAAGTTCGCAACCGGTTGCATACCATAAGAAGAAGCAAGTACATAAGTAGGTCACCAGTCATGGAAGTGTTACCTGCACCAACTACGACAGTCCAAGCGTGAAGATGGGCTATGCAACCCATGGGATAGACACCAATGCTGCCATAAACATCGCACTGGCGGCAAGTACGCGCATGTTAAGTTCATCCTATCGACCTCTTCCTGTCTATGATCATCAAAAAATGCCAGAGCATACGGCCTGGATATAAAATTGATTAACTCGCTTTCTGCCATTTCGGACGCAGGGCGCAAGGAGCGCCCACTCCAGTAGTAGGATACATTGTAAGTTTTAATAAGGTATTGAACAAAGGATGGCTAAGCTTTTTTCTCTCATATCAACGCTGTTTTTTATTTTACAAACTGAACTTGGCGACTTAGCCGCTTTGAGCTAAGCTCTAAGAGATGTGAGCCTCGCACAGATTGCATACAGAGCATACACAAGTTTTATTCATATTTTAGGGAAGACGTGTTGGATCGCAAGCTGAGTGTTCAAATAAGGTACAGGTGGTTGCGGAAGATTGTTGTCTGATCACAGACAGACCATGACTATTGGCTTTGGTAATGCTAATCTTTTCCATACCAGTGAAATTCAAGAGTATAACTGGTCGGCGCCCTGAACAATCTTTCGCATACCTTCCTAATATCTTGTTGTACTACGATATTTGTTATCGTCTTATCTTAGTTACCCGTTATCCTCGTTTAGTATTATTAACCAAAAATCGTTTAATATAAATATGTTTTCGGTAGAAGAAGTCTATAGGGAACTACGGTGCTATATAAAGTACTTGTCATTTGATGCTCGTTGCTGAGAGCGGCATCGGGCTATGCTACTATCACCGACTGTAGGAGAAGACTTCATCGCATAGCGTCCTTCAACCATTGTTTGAAATGGGTAGTCCAAAAGGTAACCATTATGATTACTTCAGTTGATCTTTCAATAACTGTAACTGGTTCTGAATATCTTGGATCTGATCTCGAACACGACGCTTTTGAGAAGTGCTGAGAAGTTTGACGATGTTGTCTGGAGCGTTTAAAGAAAAGCAACCTGTTTCTTTAAGTTCTGCTTGTGGATCGAATCGGAACGTCAGTTTAGGGTGATGTGATCGTTGTAGGTGTACAAAAAGTGGTCCAAAATCCGTCTCAGACGTTTCTGCATCGCCAGTAGACGCTGTTATGTGCTCATTTTTGTTAGATTGCGACAATGGCTGCTTGAATCCGCACGATTAGATCAGTTTGTCTACAGGAACACATAATGAATAAACTTACTAAAGGTATAGCTTTTGCGTGATTTGAAATGGAAGGTGGTGGTATTTTTTCGTTTCTACAGAACAATAAGTTTCACGGAATTTGACATTCATGGTATTACATTTTGCTAGGGACCTTAAATTCTGTGCGCTTTCGTTTGCGTGCTTGGTGTTCCAAGAAAATTTGTGGGTCTGCCCCGTACTTATTGCAATATTCTTCCACTGTAAGCTTCCTTACGGCCAGTAGGAGCTGCCCAATTTGCACACTACTTTGCGCACGTAGAGAGGTGCACACAAATTCCACATGTTGACGGATGTCTTCGACGCGTTTCTTGGCTTTCACAATCGCACAGTATAAATACCAAGATGAGCAGAGAAAAAAGTTGTACCTTCTGTCTCTAAAATGGATATGGCTTCTTTTGCAAGCTCAGACTGGTTTTCAGTGCGTATAATGTTCTCATTGTAGGCTCGTTTCATGATTTCTAGGGCAAGAGTACTGCGAACTGTTTGGGACCGTTGGAAGGCACGCAGTTTGTCATTTTCCGAACTCCGATTTCTCTTGCTGTTGGTGCCTTCATCTATTTAGCCTTTCAGTTTCGCATATAAGCAGTAAAGGACAACCAGACATCATGCAAAACTCAAGCAAAAAAGGAGTTAGAGCGTATTACAATACATGAGCCAGTAGAGCAAAATAACCGATTGCTGGAGGTATACGAGAATTAAGCGCTTTTTCTTCTGCAAACTTGAAATTGGTAAATCCTTATTACTACAAGAAAAGATATAGATCTTTGAAGCATCCATTATGCTTTTCAGTAGGCAGTTGCTTATCATCCCAAAAATCTTATTATTCCATATAACTTATGAGCCCTAATATGTATATATAGACTTGCACACGAAAAGATCTTGAACAACATAGAGTAACTCGGGGAGAACAGAAAGAAACGTATTGGCAGATCATAGATATGTGACATAATCATAAGGATAAAATGATATAGGTTTATTGCATGAATCTTTTGAATTGTAGCGATGGAGTAATGGTAAGGTAAACTAAATGGGTTGTAGTGAGATATGTTAGGCAGCAGCAGGTGTGGGCTCCGATGATGGTGCAATGTCCGTCCTAGGAGCTCCGTCTAAAGCCTTCTCGGTCTTAAACCAAAGTTAGAAAATGTCCATTACACATACCCTTCCTTTCCAGTTATATCAACTGTACCTGAATTCTCTTTGCTTCATAATGAACGGAAGCGATCTGTGACAGAGTCTGATTGGCAAATTCATGCACTTTTTGACCAGTGGGTGATTGCAAAACTGATTGCGCTGTTGTCTGTGCCGTCAAAGCAGCAGACTGCACCTTTTCCTGGATGCCAAATTTCTGATCTATCTCAATGGCCTTATTCCAAATACGATACTTGTCATCAAATTGTTTAACTACGGATTCATTAGAAACCACTGGAATGCCAGCTTGTGGTTTTCTTACCATTTGATTGAATAGCAGAAAGATAATCGCCTAGACGGGACGACACATTGTATTGCTTGTCATACTCAAGGCCTTTGGCCACAATCTGATCTTGGAGTACATAACCGCTGGCAAGTATTTCGGCAGCAATTCGTGACTTAGGCTTTGCTTCTTGAGTTGTGTCGTTGGTCTCGTTATTAGCAGATTTCTCGGCAGGGGCAGCAGACTCAAAATAAGGTGTGGCAACGATATGGCATTCGTCAATCAAAGCTAGAGCGGACATTAACAGCTTGTTCCCTTGAACCTCAAGTTGGCCAGGAAAAGGATTGCTTACCATTGCTAAGGAGAGATGCTGTCTTTGCAGCTGATTCGCGCTCAAAGTTGATCAAAGCAACTTGATGTTTACCGTCATCATCCCTGGTAAGCAATGATTGTCTTAGCGTCTGCAATCTCGCTGCCCATATTTCAAACACCACTTACGTAGTTAGTTCGAATTCGTTGATCTTTCCGCAGAAAAGGAAAAATTCTTTCACTACAAAGCATAGATCGGATGGTTACCAAAAGAATTCATAGCCTAATGCGCTCCCCATGCAACTGTTTCCGTAACCAAATCCAATCTATCCCGGTGTATGTATCCGAGAGTATGTGGTGCTTGCTCACAGATACTCACCTGTCTTTTCCGACGACTTTTCAGAGATATTCTTCACAATAACAAAATTGGGAGATGGGGTCTCGGGAATCTGTTCAAGGAATTAATTTGCCTATTTCCCCTAAAAGACACGATGGCTTACGCTTATCGTTTTCCAGGAAGGCATAATACAATGATCGTTTGAAATTGGAACATCATAGGTAGAGCATAATTTATATTAAACGCGGTCAATGAAGTTTACCAAATATAGCCTACCCCATGTGAAAATGAAATTGTGCCTTTGCTCTCGATTGACATGTGAAGACAATCGGTGTAAGAAATCCATGTGAAGCACATTGTTAGGCGTATCATTGTACAATGCAACCTTATTGAGAATAACAGATCTGTTGCCTTTCCCACGAGCTATTCAATGAGCTAACAGCGTGCTAACTACCTGAATCATTTTAACCAAATCAATCATGAATTTCAATGTCGCACACAGGAAATAGTTGCCGAAGAAAAAAAAAAAAGCATTAAACACCTTTGGATGTTTACATTAGTCGGTCTCCTTATTATGGAGATCTTATAATCCACTCAAGATAAAATCAAACTGATACAAGCAAGAAAGCATATGAATTTCGCTTTATAAGGATATAACCATGGAAAATGACGGACCAGGAAAAGACCCGATCTTGTCATATCTTGGTCATTGTCGGGCTCTATACCCGAACACCAGCAGGTCGCTTGATATAGGCGTGTTGGTAACTATTTTTGGGGCAACGAAACACTAATGAGCCCTGATTATTCCTCTCCCCAACATTAGACAAGAGACTGACAACAAATCCTGACATAGTTTATAAAAGCGCCAGAGCAATTGTTCACTCGGGAACCTGTATGAGATAGCTTCGGAAAAGGCAACGAAGCTGTTTACGTTGCAAGATAAACAAAGTTTAAAAAGTGCATCACGCTGACATTTTTCTTTCTTTCGTTGGATTTGGCATGTCATCAACAGACTGCACCTCATCTCTTGAAATGTACTCAATTAGTCCGAACAGTGTCGCATAATCAACGATTGTCGAGTCATAGATTTTGATTAAGAATGAGATAACGTGCTGCATACGGAAGAGCAGAATCACCCTCTAGCTGATAACAAAGTTTATGCAGAACAAAGGATGCGATTCACATAGCAGTGACAGAGTCCTCTGACAATGAGAAAAAAAAGTCCAATCATTTTCTCAGGAGAAAATAGCGAGTCCCACAGTGAGTCATTTTGATCAAATAGCTTGATCGCCCGAGTACATCTTTGCTTATCTGTTGTTCTTCCATGTTGTCCTTACCAACTCGTATAAGCTATTCCAAGGTGTTATATCATTCCCAACGGTGGATGTCAACCTATGGACACTTATCTACACGGAAACAATCGTTCATTCCATCGGGTGGTCAATATCCGTATGGTTTCCGCGCAACCGGTATTCACTGTGGTGTGAAGAAGTCAGGTCTGAAGGATCTAGCATTGGTTCTGTCGGAAAAACCTTGTACAGGTGCAGCTGTGTTCACTACCAACAAATTCCAGGCCGCACCGGTCAAAGTAAGCCAGGAGACGCTGAAGGAACATAACGGTGATCGTCTCTATGGTATTGTCACCAATTCTGGATGCGCCAATGCGGTGACTGGAGCAAAAGGTATCGAGAATGCCAAACGAATGCGGTCTGCGGTGGATGCTCTGGTGAATCAACCCATGAGTGCTCTGGTCATGTCGACAGGTGTGATTGGCCAACAACTACCCATCCAGAAAATCGAAGATGGTATTCGTACTGCATCCCAATTGCTATCGTCAGACCACAAAGCATGGCTGGAAACAGCCGAGGCTTTTATGACCACAGACACTTTTCCCAAACTTCTTTCCGGTCAATTTGAGCTACAGAACAAAAGTTTCCGCATGGCAGGTATTGCCAAGGGTGCAGGCATGATTCATCCCAATATGGCCACTTTGCTGGGGTTCATGGTGACAGATGCAGAGGTCAAACCGGAACTGCTGCAAAAAGCGTTAAAATACGCGGTGGATCGCAGCTTTAATGCAATCAGCGTCGATGGGGATATGAGTACGAACGACACAATTAGCGTTTTAGCAAACGGTGCAAGCGGAGTAAAGATAGAAACGGAAGGTCCAGATTACGAACTATTTCGCGACCGTCTTACGGAATTTGCTGCTGAATTGGCACAGCTAGTTGTTCGTGATGGTGAAGGTGCCACAAAGTTCGTAACCATCCATGTCAAAGTAAGAGGGAAAAAAAAGCGCACTGAAAACAGCGCATCTAAAATGACGCTGATCATCCGATTTATATCTTATACGTTCTGTTTTGTAGGGAGGAGAGAGTTTTGAGAGCGCAAAACATGCTGCATCACACGTTGCTACATCCATGCTAGTGAAGACCGCGTTATATGGCCAGGACGCAAACTGGGGTCGTATCTGTGCCAGCTTAGGACATAGTGGTATTGAGTTTGATCCTTCTCTAGTGAGCGTCAGATTCTTGCCTACGGATGGATCAGAGCCGTTGCAACTGATGGAGAAGGGTGAGCCTGAGGTTGTGAATGAGGAAAGGGCATCAGAAATCTTAAAAATGGAGGACCTCTATATTGAGGTGGACCTCAACTTGGGTAACAACGATGCCAAATTTTGGACGTGCGACCTGAGTCATGAATACGTGACAATTAATGCTGATTACCGTTCATAATGCTGCACGTTATACTGTATTTTTTTTCCTTAGCATTGTACGATTAACTTACCTCCAGGGGAGTTAGATCACTAAATAAATAACATGTTGCCTCATACCACGTATTAGACAACAGATGCCCGCGAGTGGGAAGAAGTTAAGCGAGATGCCAAAAGGGCGGTAAACAAACAAGGATTAAGGAGATCACAATTTGACCACGATTAGTTTGGGAAGCTCCCTAATGCCCAGCAATAAAATAAAATTGATTGCTACAAGTTTTTCTAACAGTTCAGGATTTCTAGCAGCCTATTCCAAAATGCACTAGGTCTCCTAAGTTTCGCCATGCGAAATACTCAATTCGATTAAAAGATGGCATGAGACAGAAAATTTTAACTTGTTGACTGGTTCAGGCGAGCTTCTTCTCCCTCTGTCCTTTGCGGTAGGATAGATAGCAGTGACCCTATGCCATCCGTAACAAGTTCAACTCTATTTCTCGCAAAACAACTCCGCATGAGGAAGATACCCGATGCCTAAGGCTGCTCTCGATGATGATCATTTCCAAATATACCTTTATTTAAGAAGAGACCTGCACAGAACAGCGTACAGTTTGGATAAGTATATATAGCAACCCATCCAATAAAGATGTGTTTCTTAACGGTTGGCTAGATGAAGGACAATAAATTAGCAACCAAGACACTTCCAAAACATAAACATATATAAAACTTACACTTGGCAACACGCTCAAGCTCGTCCTTCTTCTTGATGGCGTAGGAGTTGGAGGAACCCTTGGCGGCGTTGATCAATTCATCGGCAAGACATTCAGCAATGGTCTTGACATTTCGGAAAGCAGCCTCACGGGTCTATCCACAAAAGGAAACAATCAATTCACTTTTTTCTTTTCCTGCTTGGCAATGACTGTAAGCTTACACCAGTGGTCAACAAAGCAATGGACTGGTTCACGCGACGAAGGGGAGACACATCAACAGCTTGACGACGGACAGTACCAGCAGAACCGATACGGGTAGAATCTTCACGAGGACCAGTGTTGATGATGGCATCGACGAGGACTTGGATAGGGTTCTGGTCGGTCAACAAGTTGATGATCTCGAAAGCGTGCTGGACAATACGGGCAGCCATCAACTTCTTGCCGTTGTTGCGACCGTGCATCATGAGCGAGTTGGTCAAACGCTCAACGATGGGACACTAGCCGCCAATAAAAAATATGGTTTAGTCCTCCATTCTATCGCTTGTTCGTCTCCAGCACTCCCTCTTTCCGTGTGGGTCTCTCTCTCTCGTTCTCTCTCTCTTTCTTCACTTATTTCTTGTATACCTGAGCTTTGCGGAAACGCTTGACAGCGAAGCGGCCTGCAGTGTGGGGCAAGTACACATGCTGGCGGACCTGAATGTAATCCACGAGCGAAATGTCCTTGACCTCGACATCTTCGTAGGACCACTTGTTGAAAAGCTTGCGCGAACCGTCAGCGCTGGCCAAAACGTCAGCGGGCAAATTTAAAGCAGGCATGCTATACAAGCCGAAGCATATCGTTAATGGATGGATGAACGGATGGACGGATGGATGCGCTTTATAGATCACCTTTGTATGTATTTGTGAAGGGAGCGAAAAGAGGCTTCGGCAGGGTAACATCTAGCAGTATCTTTGGCTGAATTTGGATTGGATGCAAATCCTTCGATCTGGTTGGCCAGATTCCGAGGTGGACAAAAAAGGCATAAGCATTTATTGTTACGGTAGGTACGGAGGACATATCTTTGAGTAGTGATACTTGGTATTCAAGGTGTATCTAGTGCACGTATGATCAGGATAAGACTTTACGATAGATGAACTATTTGTACATGAGAAAAGAAATGTGTAAAGCTAGCAGTCGATTAAAATTGTAGGCAAACAAACATATAGATAGCATCTGGAACACAGAGACTTGATAACATTAAACAAATCCTATGGTTAAATCTGGTTGATTTGTCAGTTGTCCTACAGTTCATATACAGAATTATGCTGAAACGTAATTGAGCGGATGTAGTAATCTGTCTTGAAAGAGTATCGGCAAGAGAACACCCTACAGTAATTTTGGTACAAAACATAATAAATATGACATGCCTTTACTTATAAACGGAGATAGACTTATTCCTATTTCTAATTTTCTTTGGATTTTCCTCATTTCTTTCTCTAGCATAGACTTACCGACTTAGTAATATACTCGCAATAATGAAATTTTTGCAAATTCTTGCTTCATGGACTCTGTTGGTCGATGATGCGAAATGCCATACTTCTCCATCAAGGTCAGAGCATGTCTCTGCTAAATAACTATTAAATACATGGGTTCGCTTTATTTCAGCGCTATACATGTGTTATGCACCTGTAATCCCGATGTTCAAAAGCGATCGCCATCATTCATTACCTCTGAGAAAAACGAATTTAGTTTGATTGGCTGTTTCTGACTATCGCTCTCTTTGAGTATTTTTCCATCCTCTTTAAAGGACTCCAAGGTAACGAGTGACCTTTCAGAGGTGGAGGACACCAAATGAAACGGCGCAGTATCAATACATACCTGGGATGTAAGTATACGAAAGGTCTTGTCCGAAGACATCTATCGTATTGGATTCTGCGCTTGTTTTGGTAAATCCAGCTGGTCTATCACCGTTATGCTCTCTCATATGCCAGAAATGTATAAACTGTTCCTGGCCGCGTTGACGTCTCTATTCTAAATTGTATGGCATGTTTCGCAATATCGTACAGCATGGAGGGCAGGTTCTGGACGGAGTAGAAAAAATCTTTCTCAGCGTGTACAGCGGTCATATCGGCTTGTATCCGTCGGCGGGCTTGACCATATCGACGTAGATTGGGGCATTTACGACTTGTTCGACGTTCATTAATGACTATCATGGTCACTTATTGAGATAGCTTTCGAGGAAATGTCTTGACAGGTACTGGTCTATGTCCTACGTCTGCATAGCCAAAGCTTCTTCCACCACATACGACAACCATGTCTTCTTTTATCGCCACGCCGCCTTTGAATCGGAAACAAAGCTCACTTAAAGCTCTTTGCGACCAGCGGTAGTTAGTCCATGGTAAAGTTCGATCGCGAGTATGAAATTCGAAAAGACGGTCCATATAAGGAAATATTGAGCGTAGACTTGCTGTGAACACATCTTCGCGGACAATTTTTGATGTGGTTTTTTGTGCTTGAATTTGTAAATATCAGGATTACGAATATGATGCATACGGCAAAGTGCGGCAGCCTTGTTGCGGAATGCGAGCTCGTGCCATCCTTTGGCTGACATATGAAGATTCTGTCTTTGAAAAGTCTTCTCGGACCAAAACATGTGTTGCTCGTTACCACAAGATCAGTTATACCAGGATCAGCTCCAATCACACGAGTTTGCGAACTAATCATTACATCCTTTGGAGTCAGACGCTGCCGTCTCGGTCGTTTTGCTCTTATATAAGTATGCTTATACATAACCCGTCAGTACTGATATGGTAATTCAACCATTTTTCATGTCTGGCCTGCTGTTCATCTTTCTCCGCCTGGTCCTTGAACCCCCCCTTTATTCTTATTAAAATCGAAACATTCTTTCCATTATCCGGCCCTGTTTTCGTGGAAAGCCTGCCTCAAGTCAACGAGTCTACGAGCAGCAGCAATTGTCTCTAGAGGTCCACAAAAGGAGATCATGAAGAGCTCGCGTATCAATATCAATATATCTCTGCGTAAAGAAATGTCGAGGTGGAGCATGATATAAGCGTGAAGGAACTCGTCGTTGTAGAAATTTCTTGGGCGGCCCAAGAAATTTGACCCGGCTCGATCAGATGTCTGATAGGTGGGGGTCAGGGGGCCGGGTTCGAGTGATGAAGTTGACGCTCCTGATATGGCCCATCCGATTTAACCCATGTGTCAATGGTCGGGCCTTGGTGTGTTAAGGCTACTGTGCCGGGTTAAGATCTTGGCCCAGCCCAGTTATGACCTGCCCGGTTAAGCCCCGCCTATTTCAGGCCCAAGTTGGTCCAAAAGGTGTTTGCTCTAATTTTTGCTCGCGTTCGGCGGAGTTTAACATCATATAGGTGACAGAAGGGACAGCCAACTCTCGATTGTTGATAATGGCCTGGATGATTTCAGCTTCCAGCCGCCTAGGTTCTCTTCTGGGAAGTGGAACTGATTGTATACGCTATTTGTGATTGAGCTTGTTAACAAGTCTGGAAGCCCATCTTCGACTAGGTCTTTCAGCGGTTTCTGCACGAGGTGTGCTCTCAACGTCATCGAGCATAGACAGGAAAAAGGTATAGTAGCTATCTGTCTGTTTTCTCAATCTTTGTTCTGTGATTGGCCGAGGACCGGCATTGTTGCATATATGATCGTATATTTCTTGTATAGACGCGATCTTATCTCCTGTAAACCTTGGCATATCGCGAACATTAATTGAATTCACGATCCCTCTCATAAAGGCAGGCCGTGTCCAATGCCGCTCTTTTTCTTCGCCGTCTTCTTCTGGCTCACCGTCAAGTTTTCTAAATTTTATCGAGACAATTCTGTGGCTACTACTGTAGCAATACACCATAGACGAGATTCACGGACAGCGTCCCGCGTTATTACAGTTGAAAGACGGATGAGAGACCAGCGAGTAATCCTCTTGATAAAGTGCACATATATGTGCAGGCGGGAATTGGCCACTTCACGTCTTGCAGCAAACTCAAATACTTGACTCAAGCCGACTCTATGAGTCCAGGGCATCTGTGCCGGCCTGTGGGTACGAATATATGTTAAAAAGTTTGAAGCAGCTGCTGATCTGTTGGTGGAGACAAGGTGACAGCATTATAACAGGAGCGAAGAAGTTGCGATTCAGGCAAGGAACAGTACCCGTGATTTGTCGAAGCCATACTACATACAGATGAGAAAGTTTCATCACCTCGAGCCCGGCTTGAGTAGTACGCTCTATTGCGTCCTGGATAAAAGCGTTCAGTGCTGCATTGCGGCATATGTTTTCAAATTCGGTTTTGACAACAAAGTTTGTTCTTGCAACTTAGGTTTGGTTTCCGCCCTGTGGCTCGTCGCCTTCCGGGAAGGGAGCATTAGGTTTTCATCCTTTTGAATTTCGTAAACAGCTTTATGGGTATGTTTCACTGCGTGAGGGATAATATTCCCATGCTTGTCAACTGCAGCACAATCGCACGCTGCCTCCTGTTTACGCTTCCGCCCGGTAGAAGATCGGACATCGACAGAGCCAGAAAGATTTATGTACGCATCCTTTAGCTATTATTAAGATTAATCTACCAGGTTTATAGCATGTTATTAGACTTGCAACATGCTCACTCTTACGATTTCTAGCACGTCTGCAAGCGGCCATAGCGCTTCCTCAGTAGGTTCTAGTTATTAATTGTTAGCGCTTTCATTGAGTCTTCAAAAAGCACTTACTTAAGCAGTGAGATATAAAGTAGATAGTGATATGGAAAGGAAATAGAGACTACAGAGGAAGATATCCACAAGGTATTGCTAAATCGATCACTTTTATTATCATCATTTCTTTTTTCTAAATGTTAAGTCATATGCGATACAGCGTTTGCCAGTTTGTGATGCCAGCACAGAAAATGCGGTATGCGGTTACGCCGAGAAATTTATAAGCTTAGTTTTTTTTCTTTTGGTGTTAGCACGGTCAATTCGGCAGTATCCTACAGCGTGCTTAATGGATATATTGTAGCTGATGGATTAACATAATGAAAGCTGTAATTACTATTAAAGAAGTCTTTTCAGAATCATTAGTGATGAGTTTAGTTATGTTGTAAATGACATAGTGCGTTGACCTGTATGTCGGATATGACCAACGTATATTTAAACGTCCTTTAGTGGATGCTTATAGCTTAGTCACCGACTTTTCGCCTTTATAAGTGACGAAGCGGTAATATAGATTTTTTAGTAAATACTGTAGGTCCTAGCAGTAAATGGAAATTCGCAGCGTGGTCTTTTTCAGCACCCTGATATGTAAAGGACGGTCTTTAATTACTTAGTTGGCTAGTAATAGGATTTATAGACTGTGTAGCATCACGGCAGGAAGGGGTTGGCAATTTAACCATTCCCGGCCTTGCTAGACAGCTTTCGGGCTTTTTAACCTATGTGCTTTTTCCCGATATAAGTCCATATCTGTACCAGTGCATTGTGTCAAAAAAAAAACCGTGTCCGGAGTCCTATGGTGCAGTGAGGTTAAGGTTCCATCACTCGGCATATTAACATGTACAATGCAAATCAGCGCAGTTTGGGCACGATGATACAAGCATTCTCATTAGAGCGACTCCGGAAGATAGCTTTATTGATCGTTTTCTTTCTGAGTATGAACGGTGCCAGATATAGTTAACCAGTTAGTTTAGAAACCCTTATGATGTCTATTTTCAGTAATCATGGCCAGATAGAAAAGAGGAAAGACAATTCTTATATTTTGATGTGAGTAAACCATTGATCATCACCAACCTCGTAGATATGATGCCCTGTAAACGGGCCCAAGCCAGGATATCTATCAACTCGCTCTTTTTTTATCAATCCATGGTATTTCTGTACATATGAGTTGATAGCCCATTTAACTTGTATAATAGATCGCTTAACGTAACAGCGACTAAGTGCACATCAACATAAAACATTAGTTGAGCGTATCCACAAATTAGAAGTCAGTTTGTAGTGGATATAGTTAACGGCGCAATTGGCTGGCCCATGCATATGTTTGCGTGGTACAAATAGGAGGTACATGGCTGCATGATCATCAGTATGTACCGCAACCCACAAAAAGATCGAATTAAAAAGTAGGGTTATACATCGCTTTCTTCTTTTGCAAGTAAAACTCTTTCTTCATTCTTTTTGTGGATTCCGTGAAAAATGGGAAATACAGACAACAACAATAACAATGATAACGTGGAAATCCTTGAAGAAGGATCACAAAGCATCGTTTTAGACTTGATAAATCAACTACGCAAGGATATGGACCTTTCGCGCGTTGCTTTGCCCACGTTCGTGTTGGAGCCCCGTAGTATGTTAGAGAAACTGACAGATTTTTGGAGTCACCCGGAACTGTTGATAGTGTAAAGTTAACAGCATCTCGTCTTCGCTAAAGAAATCAGACATTAATGCATTTTGCCAGAGCCAGCAAAGTGGATGATCCATTGGACCGGTTTGTTCAAGTTGTACGGTTTTATCTGTCGGGCTGGCATGTGAAGCCGTCAGGTGTCAAAAAACCGTACAATCCAGTGCTAGGAGAAATATTTCGCTGCCGATGGCTCTATGACGATGGTACCCATGGCTACTATGTGGCAGAGCAAGTATCACACCATCCGCCCATTTCAGCTCATTATTATGCCAGTCCTGAGAACGGCATTATCGTTGAAGGTGAAACGCATCCCAAAGCGAAATTTCTCGGAAATAGTGTCGTGTCTATTATGGACGGTGCGTCGCGTCTTTGGTTTACTCATTTTCAGAACGAACAATACGATGTCACCAACCCCAATGTTTACGCACGGGGCATATTATGTAAGATAGCCTCATTTACTTTTACATACTGATATGCCGATCATCATATTCTTGTTCAGTCGGAAAAATGGTGATGGAGTTAGGTGACACGTGTTATATCCACTGTCCGGCGAATGATTTCATATGCGAAATGGAATTTAAGACCAAGGTGAGAGCAAAGCTATTTTGCAGAAGAAAAGACACCATCATAGTCAGGAAAACTCATCCAAACATCTTTTAGGGTCTGTTTTCTGGCACAGCCAACGGCATCGAAGCGAAAGTTAAACGAGCGTCTACTGGCAAGGTGCTATACAAAATTTCCGGGGAATGGAATGGGGATATGTTTATCAAAAAGCCAGGGGAAGAGAGGGCACTATTCTTCAGTGCCAAGACGTCAACTGTACATCCAAAGATCGTGGAGCCTGAGTCACGTCAAGCGCCAAATGAATCGAGGCGGTAGGGGCCTAAACAATGTAGCTTGTGGAGTTGCTGAGTTCTTCTTTTACCAGGCTCTGGTCAAAATTAACCAAGGCAATACAGAAAGGAGATATGGCTGGTGGCAAAGAAGCAAAGCTATGGATAGAAGAAGAGCAGCGAAAAATAGCGATGGAACGAGAAAAGCAAGGTCTTAAATGGTATCCCCAATTTTTCAGTTTCCATGAGAAGCGATACAGATTCAAGGCACATGCGACGTAAGCGGAACGAAAGTATTTAAACGAGAAATGACTAAAGAGTGGTTCACAGTGTTGATTTTACAAAGCAACATAAGGCAAAAGAGGATATTGAAAAAATGTTATTTCTTCAAGTTTGCAATACTTCTTCGGAAACTCCTGAGCAATGGCAAAAAGAGTATCGTGTCGAAAACGAGGAAAACGTTGTAGCCACTTAAATCACTTGTTAATCCAAATGAAACAAAATAAAAATAGTAATGAAGCTGATACACAAGGCTTGTCATCCGCTCTCCTATAATAATAGCTTGACTATCATCATATAGGCTACGGGATCAACGAAGTGTGTTTATTCAACGTTGCATATATTGATGAACGGTTTTGATGAATTCTCTTGATTCCAAGGATTTGGTACGGGATTAATCCGATTTCCGGGGATTAATCGTCAATTTAATCATTTTTACCGAAATATACCGTGGCAGACCGGTTACTGATACACTGAACATTGCTATAGGACAGAGCTTTTCTTAGCTTTTCAGGATTTTTTCATCGTATCAAACTAGGAAGTTTTAAATCCATGCATACGGGGTAAGGGGGTGTGAATTATTTAAAACGAAAACGGTGATAGTAGTATTCATGACTTCATATCCAAGATCACAACCTACGCAATAATCAGGTTATCACAACATCAAACTATTATCCGCCACTGTACTTACCTGCTTATTGGATGTACATGCTGCGAGTTTATCTCCATTCTTGTTGAAATGAACTTCAAAGATGCCGCCATTGGCTTTGAACGTTTTCTGCAAAGTACCATCCTATAATTCCCCCAACAAGTAAGCTACTGAGTCGGGACAGCACATCGTTTTACCTTAACGTCCCACACGTTTAGTACTTCATCAAAACTTCCTGTTGCCAGCAAGCGAGCATCTGGGCTAAATGATATGGAATAAACCGCTTCGTTGTGATTTTTCAGCACTTGCAGACACGTGCCGTTTAGAGCATCCCACAGACGTACGGTTGCATCAAAACTAGCTGTGGCAAGTATCCGTGGCGCAGAATCATCACGCTGTGAGCATGGTGCCCATTGTAAAGTATAGATCTGCAGCCTGTGGCCTTTGATCTCTTGAACAGGTTGATCAGATGAAAGGGACCAAATCTTGGTAGTCATGTCATCCGAACAAGAAGCTAGGTACTGACCACTTGGATCCCAGCGAACAGCGTTCACCTCGTCCTAAACGCATTCTCTTTAGACCCCGCCGACTAAACATAAACGTATAATTATGCTTACTTCATGGCCAACCCACTTCTTTAACGGTTTGGGCGATCCGACACGGCAAACGTAAATCGTCCGATCTGATGAGCAAGAAGCGAAAGTGGTATTATCCATCCAATCAACATCTAGGATTGCTACTGAAATGTAACCTTGAGTATGATAGTTCGAGCAATCTATGGTATCACTTACGGCTATGTAACTCAAACTGTTGCTTCATCTCACCAGTTTCCGGATCCCAAACAACGGTAGTGGTATCAGCACTGCCGCTAAGTACAAGATCGCCCTTCATATTCCATTTTAAAGAGAAAATAGGTCCACGATGCTGAGCCATGACAAATCTCAGTTGTCCTATGTTAAACGTAAAAATGCTATTCCGTTCCATCCCTTGACCTCTTACCTTTTTGTGTCCAAATTCGTGCTTGTCCGTCGTAAGATCCGGTGGCTAATAATGTACCTTGCGGCTAAAAAGGCAGTTCAAACGTGAGATATCGCGTTTTTTTCTGGCTTGATTTTCCTGCTTACGTTCCAGTCCAGAGTTGTAACGTCTTTGTTGTCGTTCAAATTCGGCAAGTGATTCAGTACAATGGGTTCGGTGAGTTCTTCATTGTGTTCCGGCACTTTCCAAAGTCGGGTTGTTGCATCTCCAGATCTAGATATGCCCAGTTTAAAAAGATTATGTTTCCTTATTCCAGTCTAGACATGAAGGCTTACCCTGATGCTAATAAATTAGGAATGACTGGATTCCAAGAGCATGAAAATACTTCGTTTTGATGTCTTTCCAGGATAATCACATCGCTTGGATCTATAACGGTCCGTGGCCTTCTAACCTCCTGATCTGTAGCGTTTTCAGCCATAACAACTAAATGCGAATCCTTTTCAGTTTTCGGCGTTCGGACGAGCCATATTTCTCTTTTACCATCGCCGGATTCCTCTCTCACAGTGTGACCATTGACTGATGCAGCGCCCAGGCCAGCTGTGGACGTTTGTGCTGCAGGCTCCGTCGTATCGATGACATCCATTTCGTCGGCATCCTTCCTCGGCCTCTTTTCTCTTTCTTTCTGTGCCTTCTTTTCTTCTCTTCGTTGTCGCTTTATGCCGGGGTTAGGGGATGCGTCGACACTAGACATGTGAATATCGGAAGGGTCGTTCAAAATTCTGCCCGTGAGATCGCAATGATGTTGTTCCAGCAATGAGAAAGGGACGCTACATTCTAAAAGTTCACCATCCTAAGTTCGGCGGAGGTACATTGAGTGCCATATGATACAAAAGGTCTTTAACTGTACCTCGTTCATGTGTGCTTCGATCTCCATAAACTGCAGTCCCTTGTGAATAACGTTGATGAGCATTCCGGGTTGTATTTCAGCATCACGATAGGTTGATTTCTGCACTTGACTTTCATACTGAAACGCGAAGGACGAATGGCGAAATCCTACAGATGCTAGCGCTTTAGCTCCATGGTATCTTCTTTCTCATACTGAATCTCACCGGACTCTTGTAGATATTTGTATACGATGATGTTGACTTCTTCACTAGTGAGTGTCATAGTGAATTTCGGGCTGTCGCGTTATTGTGTAGACTGAACCGGGGCGTCAAGACAAAATAGTCGATCGTAAGGAAAGGAATGTGGGATAAATGTAACGTTAATTCAGTATGATCGCGTTGCTGTTTGGTCGACAAACGGTCAAACAAAGAATAAAAGAGGTAAAAACTAAAACCTTGGAGAACGGGGATTTTCGCTCTGTCGCTTCAATCCCATCCGCACCCTCAGAAAAAAAAATACGGATATCCAAAAATAGGAATAACTGTGAAGTCACTTCACTAATCATCCAATCACATCAGACTAACCTTGTATTGGAAGACAAATCAAACCAGCACATCTGCACCTGATCTTTCTTTTTTCTTTCTTGTTCGCGAGACTCGCATCCTTATGCCGTGAAATAGAAGTATGACAATGAGGGAAAAAGATTTTACTATAATCATAGCACGGTCACTGCGTTTTTTGCGGAACACAGATTACGGCTAAAGTCACAGTACCTTCGTGCTTTTACGTATCTTAAATTCGGGGCTCAACATGGTATCTTAGGGAAGTAGACAGGAAGGACAGTCCTATATAACGTATGTGATTATTAAGATCCGAACGTTATATTCCACCATATTGCCGTACGAGTCGATTTGAGTCCCTGGAGATTTTTAAAGTATATTGTACGTTGGGACGCAACAGAATTGATTCGGGCAAAACCTCTTTTCAAGCGGAACGCATCTTATGGAGCCCGATTGAATGGCAGATACCTTTTTTGGATCAATAGAAAAGACTGAAGGTTTTTTGCCTGAGAGAGCTACACAACACAAAAGCTATTGCTTGCTTTTTCAATGTCATCGTTATGTATTAGATTGTGCAAGTTATTGATAGTGGACATTGGACATGGAATGATCCGCATTTATAACATTACGCAAGGCCGATCTAAGTTTAACCCCGTTAGCGGTTGAGTGCTGCAGTCTCTCTAAAAATATACTGTGAAAGTATCAGGAGAAATGCACTGAAAGCTAACGATAGACTTAAAATGGAATTGTAATTCAGTAAACAAAGTGACCAGAACAGATTACCAATCCTGGATTAGACATGCAAAGTCCTTCTTTTTTCATTGTAGGAATGAGGAAATAAATGTTTGAAGTTAGCATTTACCAATGGATATAACGTCGCACGAACCTTACTCCAGGTCGTCGATTCATCCGATCCAGCCGATCCAGTCATTCAGTTGAGAACAAGAAATAAAGTTAGTCGAAGCAACTAAAATAAATGATTTGAATTTATTGGTTATAAAGATCGCTGGACAAAAGAAGCCCTGCATCGAAATGCCTTCAAACAGCTTGAATTAGCCAATATATCTGATGTTATGAAAACAGCTATTTTGTTTGCCGAAGGTAGCAAATCGATGACTACTGTCAATGCATTCATGGTCACTAAAATTGGGTAGATTAATTTCCTCGTCTTTCTTTCTGCAAATAGGAATTAACATATTTGATTAGTTCCTAGATATCGTCGTCATTTCTGCTTAAGCCAGCCAAGTCAATTGATACTAAACAAACCTTATTTGTGATTGTTAGCAACACACTATGGGAAGTGGTTCCTGATGTACTATTTTTTATTAAGTGAGAAATAGTACATCAGGAACCAAAGTTTCCCGAGTCCGCTGCAGAACGTAACGTAGGTTCCCAATGGACTATACTTTACTTAATAGAAAATAGTACATCAGGAAGTAGAAATAGCACTACAGGAACTGATGAAGAACAAGAGGAACCCACATTTCGCATAGCGACAGTGCGAAAAGGTCTTTTCATAAAACATAAATATCTTTAAGGTCTTATTTGCATACACAGAAGTTAAATTACCTTAAATTGTGCCATTGATATCGTTCAAGTCATCTAAAAGAGATTGAGGCCTAGGCATATCTCGGTTTCTGAGTAGTTCATCACTTGACGTTCTAAGGGAAACATAGATCTGCTTGGCACGTGAGCGAGTTTGTAGTTTTGATAATTGTGTCCTGCAGTAGGCGTAGTTTGTCACTGTCATTCCCGGGAGTCTTCGATTTTCTGGCGTAGTGAACAATAAGAATTCCACTATCTTTCATTGCTTGCATTTGCTGCTGATGTCTTATCAGGGTTCCGGTGATGGACTGCACGATGATTGTTACCAAAACTCAACTCGTGGTGAAGAATTATATGAACACTAAAATTCTTATATGATTGTACCATGATATCTTGGTAAGAGTATATATAAACGGCGCTTTCTGATACGTTTTTGGTTTTCTGAGTCTCGCGCCACGTTGGACTTGACATGCGGGAATGCTGCATTTTCACGGCTGCACCAGTTTGAAAAGTCTCCATGGATGCTTTTGGCATCTATTACATGTTTTGCAAGAAATGAACGGATGTCTTCCGTTGACAGAACCTGCTCCTTGTAATGTGCGTCGTTGTATGGGTTAAATGGCAAAAGCGCATCATTTGGAAACTGAAGGTTGTGTGCATGGCTTGCCAACTTGTACTCGCTGTTGCTCTGTCGCTGGCCTTCAGTATATAACACTGTAGCAATCAACCTCTATGGGGTTAAATGTAGATGGACCCTGCGTGATGTTATCAATACGAATTATTGCATGTCCAATGTCCACTATCAATAACTTGCACAATCTAATACATAACGATGACATTGAAAAAGCAAGCAATAGCTTTTGTGTTGTGTAGCTCTCTCAGGCAAAAAACCTTCAGTCTTTTCTATTGATCCAAAAAAGGTATCTGCCATTCAATCGGGCTCCATAAGATGCGTTCCGCTTGAAAAAAGTTTTGCCCCAAAAGCTTTTGCCGAATTACTTCTCTACAAAACAAATTAAGCTAGGAAGGCAATCGATATTAATGTTGAATATGATCACCTATTAGCACATTATGTGTGTATTACCTTGTTGACCCGGCTAATTTCATCTTGACTATAAATGGCATCGTAGCCTTGCTAGGATATGTTTCTGAACACATCGCACATTAATGTCAAGCAAATTAGGCTTCATCTGTACAACGTTTCATTAGGAAATATTGCTTTAATTCGCATAAATGCTAGAGACATTCTTATTTGGGATTCCTTGGTCTGCTACACGGCACACCGCAAGTTCACTTATCTAACCATCATGTTTGTAATTGGAAAGTACGGCAATTACCACGCCCATCTGAAATGTGCTTAGGGTGACAAGGTTTCAGCACTTAAAAACCTTAACAATGTGTTGGTCTTGTCTTGGCAAATTTGAGCAATGCTAGGTTAGCCACGAATAAAAGACTAAGAGGACATGTTAAGTAACGATTTTTATTTGTCTAGGCCTGTAGTCTCCCAAATGTTGCTGTAGACTTGAGCCTATCATGTTTATAGAATACCGTCGTCTATAATTAATAACAAAGGTATTATGAAAAGACCACTGGTCAATAATTATGTATAGTTTTGCCAAAATTATTTCGGTTTGGGAATATCCAAAACTTTCCCTGCCATGACGTATTTGACTTGATCATTGTCATCTTCAAACTGGACCTTGTAGCTACCAGGGTGACCAGAATCCTTATTCTTCCACGACTTTAGGTTTATCTCTGTCCGACTTACTCTGAGCTTACCTTGCTGGGCGGTGCAATTACAGTAGCTTTATAAAAGCAGGTTGTATGAGGATACAAAGCCAGTACATCCCTTCCTGCGCTTATTTCTGCCTCATGCACTTCATCTGGTTCAGGCACGGCTATGACATTGCGCGGTGGCACCATGTATCGTCTCAAATTCAAGATATAAGTTTAACTGACACGTAGATCCTTGTTGGACAATTATCAGCCGCAAAATCTACTTACTGTCTCTTGCCAAATTCATCCTGATCTACATCTTCCACCTGGTATCTGGAAAGAAAATTAGAGAAGCTTAGTGAGCCTATGTAAGCAAGCAAACTGTAGACGTACTTTGATTTATCTGCATGATAATCGATCACCCTTGCTAATATCCATTCTTCATTCTTGTCTTTTTGTTTGGGCTGCCTTGCCGCAACCTAAAGCACATGGTGCGTTACTCAAACTTCGACAATAATTGAGATTGCGGCCGGACTTACAAAACTCTTTGGAGGTATGATACCATGGTTGCTATGATCGAATTGAGATCAGATATTCTATAAATCAACCAAACATAGTTACGTTTTGGTTCTCTTCATGCTTTTTGCATCCTCTGCTTCTGGTTTTCGCTTTTTTCGCTTCGAATCTATTACTGTGTTCGTTATCAGTTGCCTGGTTGGTCAAAGCGACGCCTTTTCGTTTGCGTGATTTGCGTTTATACCGTTATTGTACTCGGGAGCATTCCGTAATGCTATTAAGACATGGACTTTTTCAATTATATCCGTAATTGTCCTTTGTTACTGATATTAACTTGCGTGCTTCTCGAAGTCCGCCTTATTCATTGATAAATTTGTTTACCTCACTTCGTTAGTTGACAGGTCGATGCCACTACGGTAATAATCCTTGAGTCGTTGTGAAATAGATATTGGAATTCCTGACGTATTATATTAATCTCAAAGTGGCAATGGTAATCAATGATGTTAAACCTTCGTCGAAATTAAGTGCTAAATGGTGCTTGTTGATACTGTTCAGTACGGATTCCGTTTGTCTCTGTATTTGTTCCAGCTTGTATAACGAGGTGCAAATCTGTTTCCATAACGACAGTTCTTCATTGGTATCCTCGAGCGTAGCTGAACGAGATGTCCGTGTTCTGCGATCCATGTGTGTGCTACTGGTAAAAGGTTGTGAACCTCCTACACCTCGCCGTTTTGAACTTCCGAATTCCGTCACAGGCAAATTTGCTGATGTGGTTGGGCGCAAAACTCACAGTTACCACGCTGCTACAAGGCATTTAAGATGCTATGTTCGCAAACGCGATTGGTTCCTCACTACTATTAATAACAAATTTCAAACTATATATATATACAGACATGCACGCTAGCTACGACGGTATTTTCTCCAAAAAAACGCTATGTAATCGAATATCAAAAACACGAAACGGAACAGTAGTTTTTGCTACCTACAAAAGATAAACAGAAGCCATAAGAAAACGTATCGATTGTGGCATGAACGGACTGTAATTGTCTATAGAACAAACGAGCTTGGCTAACTGGTTACTTCCTATGATGCATGCCAGCAGAGCAATATGTCTATCATAGTAACCAAACATTGCCAGTCTTCACAAATGATGTGCCGATATCTTCTGCAGAAGATGTTATAAATCAATCCAAACAATACTTGTTAATTTTCATTGTTTGTCTTGTTTTCAGATGGCTGAGACTAGAACATAATTCCTTCCAAGATACACCTTCAACCTGTAACATGTCCGAACTTTGATTCGTGTAGTTAGTGCTTTTAGGTACACTGATAGACCTCCTGAGTCGATACGGATATATCTCGAAAAAAGAAAGTTGGCCCATTGCTTTTTTCTATTATCCCTTTCTTTGGCTATATTTTTATTCTGTTAAGACGTCTGGAAATTATGAATATATTTCCTCAAATGAAAGATCAGCAAATAGAAGCAGCACAATATTAATAGATATTCAAGAAAGTAACTATAATGAAAGACGTCGTCCCGAAATGCTTATTTTGTCCGGTTCCGTTTTCTGTTTGGTAAGCTCGCGCTGTCTGAGACTTTAATTCTTTCCCGCCTGTGGGAAAACGTATCCCACCGACTTGTCCATACGGAAGTTCTTACTATGAGAGACCGCTTTTCCGGCCTGAAGTTTTCAAGAGATAGCTATTTACTTCTATGATCATTGGCAAGAAACCAACTTGAGAATAACAGGTCATGCTCGCCGAGGGATCAAGCGGCTCAGAGTGTAAGAATGAAGAAATAGATCTGTGATCGTGGTTAATAAGTTCAATACGAGTAAGACCTGCCACTGATGTCCGGAGCATGTGCAGTTGCAAAACTATCAAGCTGTCGGCAAGCGGAATATAAAAAGAAACGGCGCGGCATGCTGTGTCAAACCGGAGTGCTGTACTTTTCTTAACAAGGCCAATGCTATGAATGAAGACATCAATGCTTGCAAGAATATCACTCTGAAGGGAACACATATGCTCGTTTCTGTTGATGCAAATCCCATGTCACCATTCATATCTCAGTATACGAGGATATGTTCTCCGTATGTGAGCTTGCTTCATATTTGGTGTTAAGAGTGGCATAGGTACAAAGGCGTTCAAGAAAAACTTCACGCGTGTTTTCTGTTTCGCATTGAGCCTGCAAGGAGAAAAATTATCAGGGAGTTTCGGACTATCCAACCTTAATCGGCTCGGTGCAGCCGATAGTGGATTCATAATGGGCATATCCGAAAGATGTGCATTAGCGGTGTTCTGAATCAGTAATCAAGGAAGATATACAGGCAGCCGTTTCAAGGACAGAAGCTGCCGAGGAAGTAGACAGACCAGACAAGGTCATCAATGTTATAGCCCGTTGCCAATTACAGACGAGAATTGTTCCTCCCAAACTATGTACACTGTTTTCGGAAGGTCATCAGACCTAAGGCTGTCATAAAAAGTCCGTGACAAGGTTCGTTCGGGTAGCAGCGAATGGCTCTTCTTGGTGCGGTTCCCACTGTTTTGTGATAAACAAACGGCACGATTACACGGGACAAGACACGCAGACTGCCATGGCCATCGCGAGCGGATGTATCCAGGTTATGCACTACCAGAATTTCTCCAACAGATAGTACGCTTGTATTCAGGAAACAAAAGCTAAGCTGTCGTACTTTGCCTGAGAACCCTTTCACAGGCCAAGTATAATCGGTAGTTAGCAAAACTTATAGTGACATAGGAATGGTATAGTTTGATATGAATAGAAACAAGTATTTTTAGCAAGCAGAGTCTCCAAAAAAAAAGATCCTGTTTTTATTTCAGTTGAAACCGTTCCGTTTGATGGGTACTTCTTGGAAAATCCTGAAGGAACAGAGAGCCAACCTCAGTTCGGAGATTCAATATTACTGCCCCCTTTTTCAGCTCAGTTAGTCATTAAATGGGTCTAATTGGGTAGGTCTGATATGGATTCGACTGCCGTTCATCCGATACGTATTCAGGGGGACGTTGTCAACAGTCAGACTGTTACCATGACATGACATGTCTACGCAATTAATCAAAGAAGAATAAAGAATTAAGAGACATTAAACAGTTTTTCTTTGATAGTCACCTGTAAATCATACGATGTAGCATTGAGAAAGAGGAAACGGCTTTCTTCCGTTTAAGCACTTTTTGATTCCGCGAATTTCTGTTGTTTTGAGCAATATTCCCTATTCGGTGTTGATTTTCTGGCTTGTGCGGGTTTTGTGCCACGCCATCTATAAAAAGAAAAATGGAAAGAGCGGAAGATAGTTATTTTTGTAAGGTCTGTACACACGAACAATGAGATTTCTGTAAGAACCTGGGAAACAACAGAATGGCACGTGTGGTCAAATGTACGAATCCCATAGCAGGCAATAAGAATGCACATAACCAACCTCCACTCCGAACTATCACTTCATTGCGCTTTGTAAAACTTTAATGATAGTTCTCCGCGAAAAAAAATAACGTTATATAAGACAGCACTGCACCATGGCGAACTATCTTTTTCTCTCCTTTTCATACTTTCCCTTTTTCGTACAACGACACCACCTTCTTCTACTTAGATCATGAAGCATTCGCTCGCACTGATCGCCCTCTCATTTCTTGCAGCAGTAAACGCAGCTACCGTTGAATTCAGAGTCATTGCCCCTGGCGCAACAGGCGACGTACAAGTTTCTATCAACGGCCAAAATACCAAACTTAACGCTCCCGATGCCGATGTGCCTTATTTCGTTGGAAAGGCAGATCTCGCCGACAATGGCGTTTACAAGGTACTCTATCATTGGAATTATCCCACGTTATCTCATTGATTCCTAACTGTATGCTTAGTATGTCGTGAATGGCAAAACAGAAGAATTCGATCGCAAGTTGGAAGCTGGTCGTAATGCGACTCGCAATGACTTTTTCGAACGACCCGTAACTTATGCTAACATCCCAGAATTACCATGGCCAATCAAAGAAAACGTAGGTGTAAACCGGGGTTTTGTGAAGTAAACTAAACAAAAAATTTCTTCTTTAGCCTCAATGGACACGCGGAGATGGACCTGATGTCGCCATGTGGGACACAAACTATATCCCATCGGTCTTTATGACTGGCAGCAAGGAGGAGCTCGATGCATTTATCGCTAATCCAACAAAGAAAGCTCCTATGTTCCCCGTTAAATTTACGTTTATCGGTCCCGATACTGTCGACACATTCGAAAGTACACAGTTCGGTATTCACCGCCCGGGTGGAAAAAAGAACACCGCCAAACAAAGCTGGAAGTGGACCCTGCCAGAAGGCAAATACCTGGGCAAACGCAATTACTTTAAGATTCGCCACCAACACATGGATCCCACTCAAATGCGGGAAAAGCTTTATGCCGATATTTTGCGTGCCATGGGTACCTATGCCAACCGTGCAAATATGGTCCGTCTGTTTATCAACGGTGAAGGATACGGCATCTTTAATATGCTTGATGATACCCAAGAGTATTCTTTCATCCGCGCCATGTTCTACGACGGTCATCCTCCCGAAAAGATGGGTCCTCTCTACGATGGTGCTACCGGCGCCTCCTTCAAATATTCCGAGGGTGATGAAGTCTACTGGTCCTGGAAGCCTAACCCTGATTCGCCTGAGGATTGGTCCGCTTTGCGACCTCTCACAAAGGCTTGGGCTGAGACAGATGTCAAAGACGATAAGCAGATCGAAGCGTTTGAAAAACAGTTTGACATGGATCAGTTCCTTCGTTTCATGGTGATGGAATATTTGACAGCCGACTGGGACGGTTACTGGATGTATACTTCCAACCTTGGCGCTTACCGCGATCCTACCGAAAACAACAAATGGTACTACATTGGCCAGGATTACGATGGCACATTCGGAGTCAATCTCGATGTGCCTGAAGGCCGTGATTTCATCAAGATCCGCTATGAAGACTATCCTACAAGATATCCTGACGCAGTGATGATCAACCGCGTTCTTGAAAACCCGAAACAGAAAGAAAAGTTCGAAAAGTATCTCAAGGATACAGTCTCTGTCCTTTTCAATAACTTTACTCTTACCAACCGTGTCTTGGCCTATCATGAATTCATCTTGCCCGATCTCAAGTGGGATAGCGAAATCAAGCAACGCTCTCCCGGTATTAACTATGGCTGGACTTTTGAGCAGACCACAGAAAACCTTTGGAAGGCTGTTGATGCACCCAACCAAAACGGTGGCGGTGCAGGTTGGGGTCTAATTGAGTACATCATTGCCAAATCCCAAGCCGTTGCTGAGCTTTACAATGTGAAGATCACAACTGAACCTGTCTTCCCCCCTACTCAAAACAAGACTACCCCCACCATCAAGCCCAAAGAACCCGCGAAACCAACTGCCACAGCTAGCAATGACAAGAAGCCTGAGGACGGCAAGGTCGAGGCTGCTAATGACAAGAAACCTGAGAATGGAGCCAGCTCGGCATTGCCTCAAGTCCTTACGACATTGGGTCTAGTTGGTGCTTCCGTTTATGCTTTGGTAAGTATCTCGGTCGATTATAAGTAACTCAGCAGCGTAACTGACATTATATTTTTTTTAGGCTTAAGCTTTTTCCCCCTATGATCCAACCATGTCATAGCAGGTCCCTATTTCCTCCTTTTGTATCTTTTCCCTTTACCGATCTGTCTTTCTAATCTTTTTCTAGTTAGTTTATTTTTTGTTGCCATCGTACAACACGAAGGTTTAATAAATTTCGCAGAAAATATAAAAGTTCAGACATGGTATAGCATATATTCATGTGAGACTATCACGTTAAAGGCATGCCAACACGTGAGATATGATGCAACATGAGGAAACTGAAATCTCTTTGGCGGATTCCCCACACACAAAATGCTTTGGATTGTGTAGCGTTACCTTACGTAAAATCGCCCCGTAAAATACAAACTTTGCACACTTCCCCAAAACGGTTGGCACAAAAATGGAATTCACTTTAGCACACATTTTTTATTGAAGCAAATCAGCATACTTTTTTTATAACTCTTGCCATAAAATATGACATATGTATGGAGATGATTTTGGAAACACTGCTGACGAATCAGGGCATCATGTATTGGAAAGGATGTTGACGAAGAAAACTACCCGCTTGACTCAGTGACCGATTACGACAAATGTATGGCCTTAAAACCAGCAGAGCAAGAAAAGGTCAACAATGCAGCAAGGTCAGACAAATCGGCAGACAAGTCTATTAATCCTGCTAACGGGGGGGTATGCGGACTACAGTGATAAGCAAAAAAAATTTGTTTTTCTTGTCTATGAGGAAATCTGACAGATGGCAAGGCAGCGAAGCAGCTGGGGATTCTCTAATGATGAAATACAGCCTAAGAGGTCAAATGATACCCGCTAAGATGGCAGAACTCCACTTTTTAATGACGCTTATAAAGAATATTTGGCCAAATTTATGGACGATAGCCCGTCAGCCCCGTTGGATGCGATGATGGGTGATTTGACGAGTAATTTTGAAGGTTTATCTTTGTGAACTACTACCCTGTACAATTTTGTGATCAAGAGCTGTAGTCTCTCTTTCAAGAAAGCCCACATGCATTCGGAAAAACCGAACGAACGCGAAACGATTCAAGCAAGATACGAGTGAGCAATCCGCTGGGGCACAACAAAATGGGACTTCATCAACAGTTGTATTTTCATCGATGAATCAGCCTTTCATTATCAATCTCTAACGAAACAGCACGTGGCCAAAAAAAACATTCAAGCAGAGGTAATAGTGCCTCAAACACGAGCAAAGACCGACAACAATTTTGGGTGCCATCTGCTCTCTGCGCCATCAATATTAAAGTGCGTCGACCGCAGGCTCCTTCAAATGAAACGAGAAACTGGAAATGTTACAATGCACTATTACAATTTTATTAGCAACACGATGAATATTGTGGATAGGCATCCAAAACTGAAAAGCAAGTTTCATCATCACGGACATTGTCCAAATACACACAGGATCAGAGATTGTCAAATGTATTGAAAACCGTGGATACCAATGCGTTTATCTGCCTCTGTGTTCGCCTGGAGCTCAATCCTATTGAACAATTCTGGTCCATTTGCAAGAGCAAACTAAAACGGGAAAAGCAACTCTCACATCACAAATTGCAGATGCCACCCATAGTATCGTTATTGAAGACTCTCAAAGATTTTGTCGTTATTCTGCTGCTAGAAATTGCGGATTGTTTAGACAAACGGCCAAAGAGAGTTTTCACTTTTGTTTCAATCATCTTGGGCGGCAGCGTACCAAAGTTTATATCCGGATGACCATTTTAGTATATTTATTCTCTTCCTTTTTTGCTTTCCGTTCTAAACTAGCTACGTTTCATTGGCTGATTTCCCTTTGTTGTAACCGCGCAATCATTCGATCATTAGAAACGGAGTACACATGTTGCATACCATCTCTATTGGTATCTATTGCATCAATTGCAGAATAAAATAGTTATTCCTGTTTAAGGCATGCTACAGTCTTGGATGATTAGCCATTAACAGTAAATAAAGGCATTTAGTCAGTGATTCTTAGAGGAAAAATACTCTTACCTTGCTGTCATTACTTAGTCTCCGACACGTTTTCCATTTCTGTCTAGCCCGGCGGGGCTTTGTCATTCCTTCAAAATTTTAGGGTCCTGATGAAAAAACGGGAAACATAAAGATAGAAGATTAACCCTTTCTAGCATAACAAACCTAATGGATGATATTATTTTTAGCAGCCCGAAAAGGAAGCATCCTACCTTTTTAGTGACTCTTCCTGATCATTCCGTACGTCGGCCACCGTTAGATCTTACATAACCTGATGCTCACCCCCAATGCTGAATACAAACGCGTTTCTAAACACACGAGGTCGACAATCGGACGTTATATTAGATTACTCATATAGACAAGGCACATTTCCCTGTAAAGGTCCATAACCCATTCGCAGCAATCTCATAAAGCAAAAAGAGAAACTGGATCAAATCTCAGTTTTTCCCCTATATCCACAGTTTCATAAAACACGCCATTATCTTGATATGGAAGTCACTGCGTAAAAATAACAAAAAAAGGAAAGTGGAAGATCCCACGTATCGAGTAAGGAGCAGCCGATGTGACAGTTGCGATCAGTTTTGCTATTCGAATGGAAATAGTTGATATAAGATCTCCTGTGTGTGTGTGTGTGTGTGTGTGTGTATTCACCATTGGCGAACATAACACCTGGCAAGTATGTTCCAGATGCGGGGAGAAAGCTCGGAACAAGTTTCTGCTGTGGTCTCAGTCTGTATACTGTGCTAATTTGTACCAGTTGTCGCACGGTATGGTAGCGAGACATCAACACCTCGAGAAATATCTGTCATAACGTCATTTACCATGGCCGCCGGCCCAGCATTTTTTCACCTTCTGGAAATAGTTAATACCCCTTGGCTTACACTCGTGGATATTATCCTCACATCATACGATTATTACTAAAGTTATGTATATTTTGCCCATTCTTATATTGCTACTAGTCTACTTCACCGTTTTACTTCATTTATAGTTTTTTGATTTTTGTCCATTACCCATTGGACGTTTGTCTATTTTTTATTGTAACTCTGTCTCAATTTGAACGAAGAAAATTATACAGAAACATAGAAACAATCATATGATACATAGGGATACAATCAAGCTTAATAATGGTCTGATCACAAAACCTTTTATTTTTCCCCTTATCGACGCCTGGGACACGAACAAACCTTGAATCATATGAAAAATAGAAAGAAATATAGTAGCATCAGACTAAAGCGTGACTTTCATACCTGGAACTTTCGCACTGGTGCTGACGCTTGTTTCCAGCAGAGGAAGGACCGAAAAGGACGAGAAGAAAAAACAAAAACAGCAGAATAGGGCGGCTTCCCACCAGAAAAAAAAAGAAAAATAAGCAAAACTTACCTATAACATTAGAAAGAAAATGCCACCTATTGCATTCAAGTTAATGTGTTCATAGTCACTACAT
>JNDP01001353.1:0-84664 GCA_000696975.1 Apophysomyces trapeziformis B9324
TTGAAGTTTTTTTTTTTTTTTTTTTTTTTTTTTTGCAAGCTTAATAGCTTACCGTGCCAGACAGCGCCATGAAATTTTAATGCATATTGCCATCCAGCTAACATCGTCTCGTTAACTTATGGTAACAAGTTGTACGAGGATAGTATACCTTCATCAACGTCTTCTGTCATATCCACCATCCATTCTTTGCTGACCTAAATTTTTGGTGTGAGTTCAGTTGGTTAATCCATCGTTAACGTTTTACCCATTCCCATGTAGGGTCTGGTAGTTGATAAGTCTTTATATCCATTGGGGTATATCTAGGGGAAGAACGGGGATTAATCATAACCCAACTGATTGAATGGGTTACCTCATATCTGCATCGCACCATGGACTGGGGTCAAATTGCAGAAGTCTGGAGCAATCGATAATGGGTAGAGCCATGTATATGACTTCTAGCAAAGTTGGACTTACGTTTTCATGCTATAACCCACAGTCCAAGAACTAAAGACAATAGCCTTTTGTAAGCATACTGGCCCCCCAACTGATGGAAGTATAATAGGGAATAGTTACCCTCGCTGACATTCGTACAGAACATCATAGACATATTCTTCTTTTGATTGGTCATGAGGAGGTAATGAGGGTAATGGCAAGGATAGTTGATTGTGCTTATGAGTCGATCTCGGTTTGCGGATGAGTTCTCTAATGGATTTTCGGATTCGGAAGGGTGTTTCTGCCAGTGATGATTGTTGGTCTACGGACACAGTCATCATCGGTTGAACGAGGAAGACAAAAGAAAAAGGAAGTACATCAATTTTCGGCATTTTTTTTTCGGGTAATCATGTGTGACCTAGGAAACAATGGCAGAGTATATCAAATTTAAGTTTCTAGGCAACCCCAACAAGAGTACAAAAAGTTAACCTGGTTTAAAGGTATCTTTTTTTTTTCTTCGCAAAAGGAAGGGGGGAGGGTTGCGTGTGTATATGTGGGGGAGGGAAGCTTGCGCGTTTTGTGAAACAGTTACATTAAAATGTACATGCAGTCGAATGAAATGGGAGAGAGAAAGAGGGAATTGTGCAGCTTTAAAGAAACGAGCTCGTGGTCCGATCGGATGAACCGGAACACGGGTTTATTTTTCGACAGCTGGCTCGATCATTTGAAAGGATAAGGGGAAAGAGGAAAAATAAGGAGCAAGTTGCAGTCAATGCACGATCCTCCCTTTTTGTGGTCCTTCGCGTCAATACGAAAGGAATGAAATTGAACTGAAAAGTATATAGTGAACATAGTTCTGTTCTCAATTGGCCATTGTTTTAACTTGTAACCAGCAGCATCGATGACAAGTAAGCATCAGACTTGGCTTCCAACTTTGTCCTTTTTTGACACTTCACGCACACGCACACACACACATACACACGCACACAAAAAGCATGATCAATACACACACTACTAACTACACCTAAATTACTGCAAGCCCTATACACACACGCACGCGCACACACAAATCCCTCCTTCTTTTTCTTTCTCTTTTTTCTTCTTCTTTTGCTTTTCTTTTTTCTTCTTTCTTTCTCTACCTTACTTACTTTCCCTTATGGTCACGTCCACTCTGTCCTCCAGTTTAACCGACCCTCGTTTAAAGTGATCTAATACAATCAATGATATCTCGCTTATTTTTACTAATAACTTTATTATTTCTATTGTTTAGACGTCGTTCTAAATCGCTCGACGATCTTCCTTTGAAACATGTCGGCATTACCTCATTGGCTAGTACCAAACATTACCTTCATCATTATGACGATGTCTCCACACCAACTTCACCCGTTGTCTCTTTTGATACTTACTGGACAGACTCAACACCAAATATACCACAAAGACGCCACAGTGCATGCATCGAACCAAGTACAAAAGAATGTCTAAGACTAGCTACCATCTATGGCTGGGTTACAGCCAATGCTGGCTGTCAACATGAAACGGTCATCAAGTATGTTCGGTTCTTCAAATTTTATCTCCTTTTTTCATGCCAATGATACATACGTGCACTTATCAATTTTCTGATCAGGAACGCATCACGAGTTCAGGTCGAGTCTCTACACACATCACACGAAAACATCAGACCAAAGCAACTTCTTCATCGTCAATCCTTCCGGTCTCTAACCTCCTCGGCAGCAAATGGACCTGTTTCCAATAAACTAACAAGGATATTCATACGTCGTCGCAAATCTCTCACAATGGATTCTCATTCGGCCTCCTTTCCGACGCTGGTACATCGGAAACGTCAGGTGGAAGATGATACTCATCCCACCAAAAAGGGCCTTTGGTCTTTTGGAGAAGATACAACCGGAAGTAAAGGCATCGTCTCTGCTATCATTGAAGCTGCCAACAGACCTGAACATGAAGAGCATCACCTCGGCTGGGTTGGTGTCGAAGAAAATACGAAGAAGCAATCAGAAAAATATATGAAGCCGCGTCAGGCAGATGAATCTTCTCCACCCCCACCTATTGAAAATGATCCACACGTGTTTGATCTTTTGGAAAAAGACTCTCCACGCTTCATTCACTACAGTAAACGAGAGTCATCCAACGGATGCACAATGAGTTCAGCAACAGTGGAAAAGCTCGTGGAGAAATTAACTAGAGAAATGGGTAATACAGTCATCATGCATCTGTATTTTTGGCACAGCTTCTAAAATCATCCTTGTTAGATTCTGAATTTCTTCTGGACTTTTTCTTGACATTTCGTCTCTTTCTGACTCCTATCAAATTATGCAAGCTATTGATCTTACGGTTTCGATGGGCACTCATGGAGGACAATGATGTGCGCCGTCTGGTTAGAATAAGGTAACGATGCGATCACCGTCAGATACCCTCTTAATCATTAGCTAGGACTTTTGTAGTCATTCGGCATTGGCTGACTCACTATTGGACGCACGACTTTATGACCTCACGCACTCTCCGATTCATGCTGTGCACTTTTCTATCCCAACTCCGATCCCATCCTCTCATTCTTGCATCTCCACGAGACGAGCGAATCATTAAGAGTCTTAGAAATATCCTGAAGCGTCAGAGGAAACTACACAATGAAGAAATTAGCAATTCATATCCAGCTTCAGATACTCAACAGGCCAGCACATCACGAAACAATATAAGAAATGTTCGTTGGAAACATACCACCTCGAAGCCTACAGTGGTTCAACTGACGGATCAGGGATGCCGAACGCTGCCGAAGCAAAGTAATCGGAATTATAGAAAAGATAGCGCTATTGGCTTGATACATACCGGGCCATTTAAGGAATTGAAGTCGTCCTCGTCCACATCGTCGCTTCCGTTTCTAGCCAAGTCAAGACGTCTTTCCACCAGTTCTCAACGTAGTGTCACGGAAGGGAGTGCATGGACGGCAAAAGTCAATTTCAGCATTAAAACCATTAAAAGATCAGTTCCAAGTATGTATCATTCCATTCTGCATGGAATCACACCCGGGAATGAATTGAGTGGCCGAGAACGCTGTCTCTGTGAGAACGGACGCACAAGGAAGACTTCGGGCTCACTTGTGCGATCGGCAAGCCGCATCTTTGACTCTAAAAAAAGAGAGAATGGTGAAATAATAAATATGCCGCGAACATCCCTGTCAACGCCCACCTCTAGCTCCTCCCGCGAAGATCCTGATCATCCCAATCCATTATGTCCTCTGCATACACTCCAAACACCAGCCCCAACACCGACTCCATCCCCCATGAGAACTTTAAGACGAAGGGAATCATTTTCAAGTCAGTTTGAAACTGATCACAATGCGCTCAGCTATAAACCGTTGGTACTTCAATATCGATCGGAGGTCATTGCACAGCAGTTCTGCATTATTGAGCAGAGTATGCTGCAAAACGTGACATGGGATGAACTAGCCGAGCTTCGATGGCGGAAACACAGATCCAATGTGGCTGATGGTCCTACAGAAATACCCAACGTGGATCCGCAAATCGAAAGGGGCAATGACAATGCAGAGCATTTAGGAGTTGAGCAGCTGATCGGGTTTTTTAATACGGTAAGTGCTATTTATTTTGTCCAGTTTTCTATAGAAACGATGCTGATACGCTCCTTCGTAGACCTGTCAATGGGTCGCATCTGAAATTGTGCGTACAAGATCAGCAGAAACTAGGGTGAGGGTGATCGAAAAGTTTATTCGCATTGCCCTGGTAAGCATACATTTTACTGCACCGAAATCGTTTGAAGTTGACCATGTCTGCAAAGAAATGTTATCACCATCGTAACTACAGCACACTTATGCAAATTCTCCTTGGTCTGCAATCCCCTGCTGTATCTCGTCTTGAAAAAACTTGGCAGCGCATTGACCATTATGAGATGCAGATTTTTGGTGAACTAAAAGATATGGCAAAGCCATTCCGAAATTGGAAGAATATCCGGGACGCGATGACCAAGGCCACAGAAGATGTAGCTGAATCCTCAGCCGTGGAATGTGTTCTTACCCAAAGCAAGGCGGATCCCGTTGTCCGACAGACAAAAGGTTGCATTCCATTCTTAGGTCAGTTCAGAGCAAAGACACGCAGAAAAATTTACGTGCTGATGATCATATTTTTTTCCAGGTCTCTACCTTTCCGATCTTGTGTTCAACGCAGAATTACCGACGTATATCAGTCACAAGGAGGACCGACAAGTCAATGATGAGGATGCAAGCGATGAAGATTTAAAAGTGCGATTGAGTACGCATCTTGTTAACTATAACAAATTTCGCATCATAGGTGAGTGGGTTTAGACTTCCCCCCGGTTAGGAGTCATTGACTAAATTATAATGCCTTACAGCATCCGTTATACGGCATGTCCTAGCGTTTCAAGTTCTTTCACGAATTTATAACTATGTTGTGCATCCAGAACTTCTTTCTGCTTTACAGAATATGTTGTTCCTTGACAATGCAGAAATACGCAAGGCGAGTTTCTTGTGCGAGGAATAAACAGGGGTGCAGAAACCCCCAAAAAAAAAGAACCTTTTAAAAGAAACAAAGCAATTTTCTTTTATTCGTTTGTTACATTCTTTTCCGACTCGATCAACTCCTTGCTACCGGCATTGTTCAGATTACGTTGGAAGCATTTGCGAAAACGCAACATTTCTTCTTTACACAATCGCCAGTCCCTTTTGTCGTAGTAGCATAGCAACAGGTCTTCATTTTCTTGTGCACACCCAGTCTTCTCGATTCGTGCATTGTAAGGATCATCGTCTATATCTTCTTCTATGGAGTCGACATGGGGATTGGTGGTCATGACGGGAAATGGGAAAATGTGAAATAAAAACGGAAAATATTATGTCCAATGTTGACTTTGCGTTCCGCTCTGCATTGTGTCAAACCAGGGTCCGGAAAGATGCAAGGTAACACACACGCACACCCATTCCATAAAAACATATTTATCAAAGTAAAGTTCTTGCCTTCGTGTAAGAGTGATGCCTTCTGTTGAAGTGTGGATGGAACACTAAATATAGCCGATAGTATTCATGCGAAGCATTCTTTTCTCCTATCCTCAGGAATAACGGATCAAGAACGTGCGAATACAGTGTATGAAAAAGTAGTTTACAAGGAGGCTTGATCGTAGTAAAGAAGTATTGTGGAATGTGGAATTAAAGTAGTTTAACACAAAGTGTGCCTTGAGATTGGTTACCAATCGCGGGCAATCAAACCAAAACATATATCATTCGCCATTCCGTGATATCTCAACATGACCAGTCGGCAACGTAGGTCACCCTGTCCTGAACAAGAGCGTTACGTATAACACGAGTAGATTAACTTATCATAGAATTTTTTATACGTCAAACTATAGCAACGTAAGCCAATCCTCCATGCACCGCAAGCTGAGGAAAATAGAGGGGATACAGGAAAGCTAAGGAGCAACAGATCGGCATGAAGGATACGCATATGGAAGCTTAAAGAGAGGTAAATAAAAGATATTTCATCCCATAACTGTAACTATCCCTGTATATGCTTCATCTTTTCACTTACTTTTTTCATCTCTTGATAAAGATGAGTATGAGTGCTTTGCTGTCAATGCTGCACCTTCCCAGCTGAGTTGTTATACTTCCATACTTGGTAGTATGTTAGGTTCGGGATAACAGTCGTATTGGCAGCCACATTTTTTTCGCTTGCTCTTGCCCAATTTTAGACGCTTGTTCTCTTTCTCGATCGATCTGTCATGAAACTTGATGCAAAAGCACTTCGTTACATGTCATCGGAAGAATTCCGAGTCCTGACTGCCGTAAATACTACCTATATAAGCGTTTGGTCCCTGTATGCTTATATAATGTATAGGTGGAAATGGGTTCGAAGAACCATGAAGTCGTTCCTACCTCATTGATTGCTCAAATCGCTCAGCTCCGTCACGGTGGAAGTCATAAAATCGTAGGCGACCTGGCAAAACGCAAACTGATTGCTCGAGTTCAGAATGCGAGTTGTACGTTTTGCGAACGCGCTTACTCCTGAGGCACTCAGACTGGTATACATTTTTTTAGATGATGGATACCGTCTCACTTATGGAGGTTACGATTACCTTGCCTTGAAAACATTTGCAAAACGTGGTTCGGTTTACTCTGTTGGGAACCAGATTGGTGTTGGAAAAGAATCAGGTGAGCTATTGATGGCAATAAGGATCTTGAGAACTCAACACCTACATTAGATATTTATTTGGTTGCGGATGAAGATGACAATCAACACGTATTGAAGCTCCAAAGGTAATCTACGTACTATTTCACTGTTCCGGTTACAAACATTTACTCCGGCAGACTTGGTCGTATGTCTTTCCGAACCATCAAATCCAAACGCGATTATCTGCAAAAGCGTAAATCTGCTTCATGGATGTATATGTCTCGTTTGGCTGCAATGAAAGAATTTGCGTTCATGAAAGTGCTTTACGACAACGGATTCCCAGTGCCTCAGCCCATCGATATTAGCAGACATTGTGTTGTGATGGAATTGATCGATGCTTTCCCACTGTAAGTGAATGTCTATCTTTTAGGTGGGTTCCCATATTTACTCCATACGACAGCCGACAGATTGACGTAGTTGCTGATCCTGGAAAGCTGTATTCAGACTTGATGAGTTTGATTGTGAAGCTGGCCCAGCATGGTTTGATTCATGGTGATTTCAACGAGTTTAATATCTTGATCAAGAGCAATGGTGATCCTATCCTGATTGATTTTCCACAGATGGTCTCAACCTCTCATGTCAATGCAGAATAGTATGTTAAAGGAAGTTGATTTTCCTGGTGTACTTATACTAGCTTGTCTTCTCTTTAGCTATTTCAATCGTGATGTCGAATGTATCCGAACGTTCTTTCGCCGCAGATTTGCATACGAAAGCGTCCTCTATCCCAAATTTAAACTTGATGTCAACCGCGAATTCAGCTTGGATGTTCAAGTGGCCGCGAGTGGATTTACAAAGAAAATGCAAGATGAATTAGAAGAAGTAGGTGACAGAATATAATATATTCATCGACTATGTGTTGACTTCTGTGGTTCGTCAGTATCAAGAAGAATTGAAGCAAGAAGATGAGGAAGGGGAAGGTGATGAGAACGAGGAAGCAACTGATAGCGAGCAAGAAGTCGATGGAACGGAAGAAGAGGAGCAGGATGTGCCAAAAGAACTTACAGAAGAAGAAAAGTTACAGGTGAGTGTACTGCCTATTTATCACGCACTGTAGTTAAACTATATTTCAACAGCAACATCTCCAAAATCTTCGACTGGGAAACACGGAGCCAATTGAAGATGATTATGAGAGTGAGGAAGAAGAGGTAGAAGACGATGAAAGTGCGGAAGACTCGGAAGAGGGAGAGTATGTAGAGGAAGATGAGGGCAAAGATAGTAGACCCGATGCAAATAGACCACTTCAAGCCCTGAATAACCGTGATTTCAAAGCACACCGTGACACCAAACCGAAAACACGTAAAAAGACAACTTTAAGCGAAGATGTTATCAAAGAACGCGTTTCACAAGCGATGCGTACTCAGAGCAATAAGCAAAACTACAGATCGCATGTGCGGCGAAATCAAGTGAAAGGCAAGGAAAAAAGGAAGAATCGGGACGTTGTGAAGTTTGCAAGCAAAGGCAACGGCAGTATCTTTGATTAGTACAACGATATGTATATGTATATATGTATATCCATGCAGATCCAAACATAGACGACTTTAGGCGTAAATGATGGTAGTCTCGCCGTATTCACAGTGTAGAGTGATGCTTACATTTGTTATTTTCATTCAATCGACATTTTATTCGCGCCCTTTTTTTCTAAATCCATTGATACAATAAACACGCATTAATCTTTACTTCATATTGCTGAGTGGGCTCCGTTGCAAATTAGAAGAGTAATCAGATCATAACTAATTCTATTAGATACTTCACACATTTTACAATAATATGACCATAGTCATTTTGGTCGTGTCCAGGTAGCCAATTGTGTGGAGCTTACAGTTTTTGGTTCCGTCGGCTAGCAGCTAACTCGACAATTTAGAACTTTGTTAATTATTAAAATTTAAATACATGTTCTATTCCTTAAGAGAAGAGCAGGACAGTAGAATATACACTAATTAATGTGTGCATCAGGAATACAGTACGATATATATTTTTGTCGTCGTGCGGATCCTCTTAGCCACCTGTATCATTAAATTAATCCTTGCTGACCACGATAGAACAGGAGGGTTTAGGATCATCCGTCTTGACACCAGCCAACAGTTTGATGCACAGATCGTACTTGCAGGTCTGAAGGGCCTTGCCAGAGGTCAATCGGTTACAGACCCCTTTGCATACACGGCATTGATTAGGTGTCTTGACAGCGGTGAATCCGGCTTTGGAAAGCACGTTTGCCACAGTGTCGACTGGTAAGGCTTGGACTTGGACGCCAGCAGCAATGAAGAACAAGGAAGCAAGGATAGCGAATTTCATAATATCAAAGGAGAGGGATGGTCAGATAAAGAGAGTAAAGGATAGTGTGTGTGTGTGTGTGTGTGTGTGTGTATGAGAGAGGAGAAAAGAGTACGATGATTATGGACAGAGAGTCAGAAGAGTTTGTTAGCATATTTATATGGTACGTGAAAAAGAAAAAAGAAAAAGGTTTGGGGGAACCGTGGATTAAAACTCTCAGATCAGTGATGCCGAAAGATCGAAAGCTGGAAGGCAATCGATGTCATTGAGTAACGCATTTGTCTATAGCAGACAAGCACACACGTGTATCCATTCCGAGGATCCTCGACATGTACGATTCTTTCCATTGTTCCTATGGGAATTTTCTGTATATGAGGCAAAAATACTTTAAGTGAACGGAGCTGGTAATATGTTTCCAATAAACAAGAAACGGTAAGAAGCGGCGACAGGAGAGGAAATCAACTTTGTTCAACTTGTCAAATGCCCTGATTGGATATGGCCGCTGCAAGTTAAATCGGTCTCCGCATGTTGTGATCCATGAACCCGATCAATTAACCTCCAGTGGCCGATTTGGCATAAGTACCACGCTCTTTTCCAGGAATCAAAGAACCTCGTCCACTTTTTGGAAAATGGAATATTACGGGCAGCCAAATGCATTACTTAGCTAGAAATGTGTCGAGACATGTCCTAGCCCTTGAAGCGTCGCTATCGCCATTAGTTTGCCTAAGAGTGTGAAGGACAATTATCTGTAGCGACGGAAGAACCTGAGAATAAACAGATCGAGGTGGTACAGACCGTCTTACAAGCAATTGGCAGGATTATTCAGATCTGCAACGCCCAGTATCTTGATGCTATGACGGATCGACAACAAGGCTCATATGAGTACCAATTTCGCTTGAAGAATAAACGCGATTAGATGGCTGCGTAAGTAAAAAAAAAAAAAATATCAGACAGTCAATAGTTTTCATGCGATGTCAATGGCAGAAATCTGTGGCTAAGAATTGCCATCCAAAGAAGGGCCCATCACCGATTACACAGTAACGATATGTCTTCCTCTGAGTGTTTGGACATCCATTGCTCGATATCAGAAACGCGTCCGATACAATTCATACTGACAGCTCTGGGTATTGGCAGATAGAGAGAGCAGGAAGAGAAAAAAGGAGGTATCATCGATAACGTGTAATGACCAGAAGAGGAATTTAGCTTGCTCAATGAGCAACAGGATGTGGCGACACCCCGTGTTAGGCCAAGAGAAGTGATCCCAATAGCATAGAGAGCACGCATTGATGAAAGCACAGCATAGTATGTGAAGGTCCTGTTCGCCTGGAATAAAGGTGTTATACAGTTAAAGTGAAGGAAACAAATTCGGCAATAGGGACATGCCATAAACGGTCGCTCACTAGGGTCCCGCTAGTGATTCATACAAAAAGCCTGCTTTCCAAGTTCTTGACATAGATCTAACATGGATTCCTGGGTTCCAATCAAAGCAGCATTCCGCTGACATTTAGCATGTATTGTCGATTGCGTAAACAGCATTGATCTGAATTCCATATAACCATGTAATTCAATCATTCAGAATCCTGTGCGAGCGCGCTGAAAGTGGGATGGCGGCGTTTATAGCATAACGCATTGCATTAGGCTTTTATGGTATGGCATGTCAAGAGACTACTTTGGCTGTTATCGGTGTTGCCGCTATTGCCGATGCTGCCGCTATTCCCGACACCGACATGGAGAAAATGCCAAAAACGTTTAAACCTATAAGAGAGAGCTCCCAGAAACCTTATATTACTTCTACTCTAATCTCCTTTTGCTGCGTTTCCTTCCCTTCCAACCTGTTTTTGCTAGCATTCTGTTTCTTTCTTCTTGTTTTTTTCCTGTCTAACTGCTCAGTATCTTGGTTTTCTCAGACAATAGTCGTACAATTAACCTTGAATAAGCATATATATTCATCATTATTGAGATCAAAAGAAAAACTTCATCGTATCTAATCTTGTCAATGGATGCCACAAGTATCAGATGATAAGCCTACATAACTCTTTCTTGTTTCATATATACCACGTATGAAGAATGACTGACTAAGGCGCGCCTGATCCGATGCGAGACAGAATCGAGCCTAGTTGGTCTTGCTAGTTCGGTCTCACACTCAGTGCATATCATTTAGAAGTAATTGTTTGGCTAGAAGAAGAGTTCACTGTAACGCGATGGGAACCAAGAATATCGCTGGACAGCGATGATTAGGTATTTACGATCGCCCACATGAGGACTCTTTCTCTCGTATTTATCTCGCAAATAGCTTTAGAGCAGCTGGTGCAGCACCATGCAAAGGAAAGCGAAAAGCATAACACATAGTAAGTAATTCCAGTTGAATAAAAAGAAAAAGGTCATTCATATTTGTTATGCTGGTTTCCTATGTTGCATAACAAGTCTTTCAGCCCTGTTGTACTTTCTTGGTTCGGAAGGGAAATCGTTCTTTATTTAAGGGAGTTACGTCGAAATGTTCTATTAATGATTTGATAAAGCAGAACATTTGTTGCGTTAGAAACAAATCAAGACAATAGGTATGCCCAGCAAGAAAGCATATGGACAATAAACAGAATAACCGTGGATTAAGTATTTTTTAAGGACATATAATGGTTTATTATAATAATAGCTTTTATTTATAACACAGTTGCACTACTAGGTAGATAAATAGTTGCCTTCAGACAAAAGTGGTCAATCAATAGATACATAATAAACGATAAGACAACTTCATCATCATAAGGCAGAGTCTAAATTTGATTGGAACTGTATTAACTTCATCAGTTCCTTCTATGCCTAGCTGCCTTGTCCGCCATCGTCGGTTAGAACCTTGGACTGCCTATGCAAAAAGACTTCATCGACTTTGCCATTCTGCTCTTGATCGTTCTTTGCTAGCACCACTTTCCCTTTGCTTTGCGGCCGCTCTGGCAGGTGAGGCCTCAGTGATCGACGGGACCAAAGGTCAGAGGGAATGATCCGCAATCCCCAGGAGCCAGAGGACTGGACGCGGTATCGAAGCAAATCTGGACGATACGGATGAAAACCGCACACTACAGAGACAAACGGGACATCATCGAGTCCGAGGACCTGGGGATGCAAAGAGTGGATGCAAACCATGGCTACAAGTATCCGGTGTGCTGTGATTTTACTCACTTGCAAACACTGAACCATATAGGACACAGTGATCTCCTCCTCACTTTGCCTCGGTTGAACCATATAGGTCCGTAGCCTACTACGGCTGGAGATACCACACATGTGGCCAGAAAACCTTGAAACCATGGGACAGGCCAACGTCTTGAATGCACCTTGAACATCCTATAACAGTTCCTAGGAATTGATTGGGGAAAAGAAAAAGAAATGGGAAGAGGAAAAAGAATGAAGAAAAAAAGTTCGAGCAAAACGGTCTTTTTCTTTTTGTTTTTGCGTTGGGGCGATACGCGTATCTTTTCGCGAGTCATTTCCGCCGTTAATAACTTCGCTTCTGTTTATGTCTGTTTTTCTTTTAATCAATTGCGCAGCCTGTCATGCGTAATGATCTGTTGACAGGGGTCATATATTTTTTTGGCTCCCAAAAATGCGTGTATGTCACGGTGGCACCTTTGCGCGGATCACCTCTGCATTAATTAACGCATGCAAGACTAAACTTGACCACTTCAATATCAAAAATACAATAAGTAAATTCGGATTTACCATGCGGTTATTGTGATGAAGTACCCTTTTATTTTTCCTGAGAATAGGCATAGGTAAATTACACGATCCAGTTAATTTGTTATTCTTTTCATTTCACGTGAAAAAAGGTGCCCCCTTTTGGCAGAATGTGAAACCGTGAAGGAAGTCAAAAAAAAACCAAATCAAAATTACACTGTGTACAATTACAAAAAACTTATTGCTTTTACTTAACATTCGAAGATATAGTCACTACTCTGAGCACTGTCAAAGAAAAAAAAAAGAAAGGAGAGTAAATATTGTAGCTTCCGTTTGATGTAAGAGCCAGGAAAAACCGAAAATCTCTGATAACGGATGTCAAAAAGAAAAAAAAAAAAACGCGATGCCGCATGATCCTCTTACTGTTCTCCGTATCTACAGTTACACACAATGCAAAACATGAATCAACAAACTCAATTAGCAATGACTGACGTGTGTTAACATGAAGCGTTTAGATTTGTTCTTTGCTTTATTCACTGTGATATCAAAAGTGTTATAACTTGAGTTATGCGTAGATTCTGAACAAGTCAGCGTATAGCCGAGCTATAGGACAAAAGGAGGCAATTCGACGAAAGCACCGATACAGACACTACCGCTCTATGGCAGCCATTCCCGACATCATCCATGAAAATTTTGATTACAGACTGGTTAGAAGCTGCCTTTGGCTCCGCTTGCTTTTTTCCAGTCATTCTCTTTCCCTACTTCCATTCTATTAAAAACTGCTTAATCAGACAGATACATGTTTTCATCTTCAACATTGAAAGAGGATTGGGGTGTGCTCGCTTAATTACGATAGTATATGTAGTCTTTTGCTGATATGCCTTCTTGTCCAGGCTTTCTGCAAGTGAATTATTTTTTTTCGCGGTTTATCCAGAAATCAATGTACGGAGGCCAGGACCCTTTGGTCGTATAACTAGCAAGAATAAGCCAGACCATATTTGCGATCCCGTGTGGTCATTCGCGGCACTGGAATACCTTCGATGTCTTACTCTTGCGTTGTTCCTGGTAAATTAGAGTACAAGTCTCAATTTCTGATTGGCTAAAGGTTGCTGTTGCAAGCTCCTATTGGAGGATATTCGTCCATATCATGCCGCAACTTTACTTTTTCTTTTTCTTTTGATATTTGTAAGATATGTCAAGATACAATAGCATTGATAACTATCATAGTTTCCTTTTACATTAAATAGAATTGTATAAGCACTAATATAAGCTAGTAAGATTATAGTACCGTATTGTTATGTTCATGTTAGATCTGCACAAGGTTTGGACTATGTAACAAGTCCAGAAGCGTGACAGCTTCCTTTCCAACAGGGAGTTTTCCGTAACAGCATACTGCTCGCAAAATCGGTTCCCAGCCAGGACAAAGTTATTCAGTTGCCTAACCTGTAATTGGGCATGACGATCAAGTCAGTTATTTCCATTTTTTCCTTGGATAAGATGAATGCACAGGCTTTCTTTGGAAAGTATGACTTATGTAATCGTACAATGAAACTTCCAGTCATTGTTGTCGATCTGCAGAATCGTTGGCTTCTTTCACCGTATGTGATCTACTTCTAAGCTATGCATCACTTGTCAAAGAAACCGTAGAGTACAACTCTTTTTATTACTATACGTCACACTCTGTTTAATCATGTACAGCCAGCTTTTCGTGGAGTCTTCACCGCGATTAGGCTCTTTTTTTTTTGTTCTTTTTTAAGCATCCATCTTTTCGCAAACATAAGATTCTAGCACATATATCCAATCTTCTAGCCTAGGGTAATTGCAATATAGGAGTTATTCATGGCTCACACCTATGGTCATCCCCATTTGCATAACGGAGTGCAAAAGCCATGTATGATCGTTCTATGTACCGGTAAGGCAGCAGAAACCTGCTATACAGCCCATCTGTCCAACACAGATTTCAACCTGGGATCTGATTTTCGTCAACTGTTCGAGGCAGTGAGGCATCGACTGCGGGCGGTATAGGCAAGTAATGATTCAGTTTCATCCTGGCGTCCTTTGCCTGCAAAAAAATTTGGGTCACTATATGAAAATGATGACGTTACTGGTTCCAATTCGCTCGTGCTGGAATAGACGGTCCCCATGATAGGCCTTGGGAAACGGCATGTCTTTATTACCAACCTCAACTGCTTTTGCAGGTGCATCGTCATCGTCGCGCCGGCATCGGCGTTCATCACACTCCATTCCTTTAATAATACGAAGGATATTTCGGTTTCCCCAAATGGACTTTGAGGTAACGAAAAAGGGGACCTGATCATGACTGGATGAAAGTGAACATGACTTAGATCGTTTATTACTAGTTCGCACTGTGGCAAATGCTTTATCTTCTCATTGCACCAAGACGAGTGTAAGTATTGTACATGAAAGGAAAGCACTTCGTAACCCTTCATTTTGAGCAGGTATAGAAACATTTATTATCATAAACGCAAGTTGATAAGGGTAGTGATTTCTGCAACACAATAGCTGACACCGGGAATTCTATTAGAAACCAAGAATCAATGGGCGCGGGACGATCCTGCGTTTCTTGTTTTGCTGACCTTCCTGTTATGTGGTAACTAGATAGAATAAGTTCTCGGTCAGACATGTCGTGACAAAGTATGGGATGTATAGCATCTGCGGTAGCGTGGGGCCTTGCATATCAGCTCGGTATTATGGGGATTTTACGTGCAATGCTCTTTATGGTCCTAGTGGATTTTCTTCTCGTTGGATCACTGATCGCAACTTTCTCCTGGCAAGTATTATTCAAACGAAGTGGCGCTTCAGCGTTTATAATAACTGATATATTTTATTCTCCTTCGTCAGGTTTGTGACCAATCGGTTTTTAGCTCATAATACGATGGCACATGCGGTAGAACAAAAGGTGGAATGGGCATATGCATTTGACGTGCATTGCAATTCTTTTTTCCCACTCTTTCTTATCCTTTATGTGTTGCAATTTTTTTTCATGCCGGTGCTGTTACATACTAACTGGATCTCGATATTCATCGGTAATACCATGTATTTTATTTCAGCTGTGTGGTATACGTATGGTACCTTTTTGGGATATAACGGTAAGTGAGGATTGGTACGCCATGCATGTTGTTTATTTTTTCTCCTGATTGTTAGCACTTCCTTTTCTGGCGCATACGGAGTTGTTTTTGTATCCTGTTATCATATGTATCATATTATTCGCAGCTTCTCTATTCGGATTTAACATCAGTCAACATGTCTTGCAAGCATATTTTGGTTAAAAACGGGAAATTTAAAAACAATGGGTTTGAGCTTGCGCCCTAAAAGGATTAACATCTTTGTGGTCGCTATTTTTAATGGAACAATGCGTGAGATGATTCAATATGTTTGGTATATAATACAACACAAAAGAAACATTTTTCTTTCGCTTGATGATACACACTCAATCTTCGCACACGCCCTTATCTATTCGACTAAATGCTTGTTTGGTGTGCACGCTATGTTTCACCTGTAGTAAGGTACAACGGTCAAGGTGCTAGATGACCGATCCCTTCTCTCACTCTTGCTTCTTTTTTCTTGACTACCTAAGCGTTATGGGGTCGACTGCACTTGCTCTCCCTGTAAACCTCGCCGTGGTAAAAACCTACCAGATGGATGTGTTGACTCGAGGGCCAAAAAACTAATGGATCGATCAAGCTACGATTATGAATTTGCTATCGAATGGCTGACAGAACATGCCCACGCAATGTATTTTCCTTTACCCTCATTACGACAACTAGGCGAAGTTTCTCTCTGCAAGGCTCACTCAAGTATGCTGCTAAGAGCGACTAAGCGGCACTTTGCAGTTAAGCATGATATGACAGAAAGCATAAGAAGGGCCCATGCCTTTGCCTCGCTTCATCGTGGGCAATCATCCCTTCCTCTATCCCACCAAACACATGAAAGGACCACCAGTAGTCATAGTCACTATGGTAGCCAAGTGTCAAATATACCATCCCAACCGCTCCTTGCAAGTTATATGCACCCTGCTTCACCCGTGCCATCCACATCCTTGCTATTATTGTCTCACGACCAATCTCAGTCGACTTATACATCTCCTCGTCAGACACAATCAACACCAGTTGCAGTCGGTCACCGTATTGCCCATGATGATTACACATATAACAGCTTGTCTTCTGTGCACACTGACAAAGTAATCCAGACGGTATCTCTGATTAGCGTTCCTCCATGTCAGAACGAACTACATTTGAAGCCTGCCTATCCCAATCGACCAGGATACATACTGTACAAACTGACGATCACCGATCATTATAGTTTCAATGACCTTCTTCATGAAGTGGATACCTTTGGCATATCCAATCGAAGATTGGTGTTCACAAACACAGAGATGAATCGTCGATACCCTAGAAATCAACCCATCCGACAAGTAATATCAGCAACTCAATCAAGCCATGTAGATATACTTCTAGGTGTTGACGATGTATCTGTACAAATCAACTGGGAGCAGATGAAATAGATCCACAATTACACTTTAATAGCTCTAAAAAAATCCACGAACCATGAGTTTCATTACGTATGTTGTACATCGTTGTCTACATTTCTAATATCATCATGCCGAAGCAGCCATGCCTTGGTCATCGGCTGGTATCTGGAGGGGAAAAGTTCCTGAATCTCCCTCTATCTGCAGAGTTTCATCTTCTGCAATCCATTGATATCTACCATAGCGCAGACCGTTGCAGTATTCCGTTGGGAAATGATCGTTAATAAAGAAAGGACACAAAATTCGAAAGCCAATTCGCAACCATGTTTCCTGTGGCAATCGACGGATTACTGACGTATTAAGGAGCCCAGATAAATGAAGGAAGTTGATTTTGCGCACCCGAACAGGAATATTCGTGTACAATGCAGGTGGGTATAAGGAAACATTGTATGATGAATCAATAAACACCAAGGTGCCTGGTGGTGTGCTACATAGCATGAAATATTAGCTTGATGAACACTGACTGTTTGCAATAACGTACCCGTATCCGGCAAAAGATGGTATGCGAGACACGATATCTGATCAATGCGTTGATTAAGTACCGTTTCAATCAAAGAAAAAGCGCCGTACCATTATTATAAGTATGACGGAATATCATGCTGGAAATCTGTGAGCCAAAAGACCGTGTAAATTGATCGTCTCCAACATTGGGCTGACCATAGGTGTACAGCCCTGCGAAATAGTCCATTAATGGACTTTTGGATTGTATCATCTTGGCTAAAAAGACTGTAGGAATAGTTAGTACCTAGTTTGGCAGGGTACTTCTTACCGGTCGCCAGCGCACCACCAAGGGAGTGTCCCGTCACGTACAGGTGGATAGGTTGACCATTGTTTCTCTGACATATATCCAAAATATGACTTTCTGCTTGAGCAAACATGGACCGTGATCGCACATCCGCATCGATCCCTATCCAGCTGTTGTCCACAGGATCGCTGAAGTGATGAAGCAGATGATGAACGGCGAACTTCCCAACTTGCAGCACAGCATCTACAGCAGACATGACGGTGCGGTATAGAGATACGCCATTCAACTCGATTTTAAATATAGCAGGATTCAAGGTTGCGTCAGGTGCAGGATTGCCCATGGCCTCCCAAAAGCCCTTGTGCACGTTTCCCATGGAATTAACTTCTTTCTTTCTGATAGTGACATTGGTCACAAAATTCTGGATATTAAGGGGATTCGTTCTGATAACGAAACGTCAAAAATCCAAACTGTTCATAGGAAAAATTACGACCTACCCTCGAAACACAAGCAAAACATCGTCGTCCTTTTTGGCAATAAATCCACAGATATTCTAAATTATCAACGTCAATTTCAATGCTTTCCTTATACTGCTTATAGTTAGTTACCCGATACGCCATAGGTCGGAAGGTTGACATGTCGAATCCATCTTTCTCAAGTTCGTGCTCAAGGACTCCAACATCCTCATACACTATTTTACTTGCTACTGCTAATGTATAAGCAAGTCGGGGAGAATACTTCGGTAAGCTGTCAATTGGTCGAGCACACCTTTGCGCTGTATGTTGCTTAATGTAAGGCGTCGATGCCGTTTGGTGTACTTCCGTAAATTCCGGAAGATTATCATCGAAAAACTCGAACGATGGATCGACTGCGTTAACCATGGCTATTTTCCAGGGTGATTTGATAAGTGCCAATTGTCGGTATCTACTTGGTACCTACAGAGGTTCCACTTATTCGCATGTTTACCAACGAATTTGCCGATGGTCATTCGCAACAACTGGTCGCTTAACAGTAGCACCATAAAGGAGACGAAGAAGTTGACCCTTATCACAAAGGCGAACAAAGGTCCGATCAGTTTGTTGCGCGACAGGTATCGAGCTACAGGGGCAAGCAAGCTGTTCAACCGACCGAGGAATTGCAAGAGGAACGGTGTCCCATGCCTAATTGTTTGGTAACCGGCATAAGCGAAGACCGTCATCGTCAGGACAACGACACTCAGGAACAGTAAGCCATAGGAAGACCAGTAGTATTCGCGGGATCGCGCATAAAATGCAGCCAAAGTGGGTATAGAAGCAAGTGTGAATGAGAGAAACAGGCATACTTTTAGGCCGGTGTCAACCATCGCGTAGCTTGAAGTGAGCTGGCACCGAGATGGGTACGACTTACTCTTTTCTTGTTCATTTTCAAGTGATCGTGGCGGAGATACAAACAAGGATAGTGAAGGTACATCGTTCAGGCCATTCAGGTCGATCCTCCCCAAAAAATTATCGTGCTATTGTCACGTTGAACTAACATATGAATTTCCCTTTAACTTTTTTCGCCTTTTGTCTTTCTCATGTCTTACCTGCAGTGTTTCCGGAAAGTAGAGTCGCACCAGGTCGAATTCGACGTCCCATTTCCAGAATATGTTATCGCACAGGCCTTGGCGTCCTTCTAGTACATATAATGTGTGCCAGGACTATTTATCACATGTTTTCCTCTTTTATCATAATTACGCTCAAGTCATTATGATAATGACTATTCAATTTTTGCACGAAGATGGAAAGAGAACTATTATCGACGAGTAGGGCAGGCCTGAGTCTATGGATTGGATTGTCGATGAGGAGCAGTATCATCTTGAAACATTGAGCTCCTAAACACAATATTTATCTACGTTACCACAACAAGCAAACAATGAGACTGACGACAGGCAGAGATATACGAGAAAATGTAGAGGTTGACACCAACAATTACCATCATAGAAGCATTGCTTAAAGCATATTATAATTTGTACAGGGGATTAAGACAAAGTAAGATTGTTGAAGCTATTGTTTTAGAAATGTCTGAACCCTTCTGCTGCTACAAACTAGTTGGGAATTCATGTTCGTACAGAACAAAGATCGGCTAAGCAGTACGAGACAGATATGATGACATTTTCGAGAGAAGTTGTAGGACTGGTTGCCCAGGTCTTCCCAATGAGGATATCCTAGATTGCATTGGTAAAGAATCCGTCGGTCGTCTTGGAATAGGCGACTGGACAGCTGAGGCACGCATTCAAAGGGCCTCAAAGTATGCAAAAGCACAGTGTATGGCTTGCGATAACAACCTTGTAATCTGTCGCCCCAAAAAAAATTCCCAGTTTGAGCGCGTAGACAGGAAGAGCAAAGGAGAGATCCAAGAGCGCCTCCATTGGATTCATAGTGGGAATAGACCGACATAGATTTTACAAGAAACCAGGTCTTTCTTGACAAATCTGCCTTTGATATTAACATGAAGTGTAGCATGACATGGCCAATAAAGACATGGCTGCAGTGGTCAAAGTGCCCAAAGCATGAGCACAGACAATCACCGTCGTAATAGCATGGCCTATGGTCCATGTCGCTATTCACTTATGAAAAGGGAATGCATAGTACTAAGGGCGAGGCTGAGGGCGACGAAGCATCCTAAAGGGATGTGCACCAGGAATGATAGGGACAGTTTTCAATTCTTCAGAAACGTGAGGATTCTGACATTTAAAGACTAGTCTTTATATTTGAACCTCTGGTGCTCGACGGGCAAATAAATGAAGCACAAACCGTGGCCTATGCAGGCTAATCCGCAATACATTGACCGAAAAACCAAGAATCATTAATAAAACGTTAATTCAACTAAAAAAATTTAGTCAGTTGCGCACACGTATGCTTGCCTTTCTTTCTTTGAAAAAAAAAACTATATTACTGTACATAACGATTACACAATGGGCGGATCGGGGTGCCTGGTTCCTTAGGTTGCCGTGAGCAGTCCATCAGTGGCCCTGTGTCACCTTGTTCCTGTCGATATCTTGATAACACATTGGGTCAATATGTATGAATACCTATCTTTTGCTTTATAAGAAAAGACATACCTTGCAAAGTAAAGACCGAACTGGCAATTAATGCTGTACTGCAGTACAATAACATTCAGCCTTGCAAAAGAAGGTAATTGCTCCCTAAGCTGGCAATCAAAGAAAAGAAAACGAGACGATCTCTGTTTAGTATAACGAATTGGCATATGACTAAACTTGCCTTAAATGAGGGTCTTGACCAATAAGAGAATGCCTGTCGCAAAGGTATGACAAAGTGCGGATCTAGATGATTGACGCCACCGATGGAAAAGGAAAAATTGAGCTGGCGTCTATATCCGCATCACAAAAAGATTCTTCACTCAATCTGATGGCTGGCGTGGCCGCTCAGATACTACAACAATTAGAATAGAATATGCTATCGAAATGAGCGACAAGAGATAATTACGCTGATTGTAGCTTGGAGTATCTGTAACATAGGAAAATGCAAAACACATAGCATGCAAGCCGAAGCATAAAGTTAACGCCATATTTGTATATGCGGTATTGAGACTGTTTATACGTGGAAAGACGTGGTCATGGAAGGAAAAACGGCAGCATTATCTTTGAGTGCAAATTGTTCCTCAAAGCAGAACAGCCCCCCTTCCACATTCCTGTTCTACTGACCAGTAGAGGTCAGCGCGAATTGCAAATTTTATCGATACAATAACGTTGGGAGATCCCAGTAAGTGACTAGGCTTATTTCGATAGAGAGGCAGTATTTTGTGCAGGTTTTTGCGTGCTGGTGATACATTAATTATGTGGAGCTCACTATTTGAACCTCCCTGATCCTATTACGTTTTACCAGTGCAACGCTAATCAAGTTTTGGAGTAGATGTTTGTGCATGGTGGAGTGCTGAGGAAAAAAGGGGAGTGTGGGGGTAGAATATCTTTTTCATTGTGCGAAAGTCGTTGGATGTATGAAGCGCCATTCCATATTTACATAGTCACTGTTCTAATTTGTTTTTGATTACTAGGATGAAAAAGTACTTCTCTATGTATGATGCTCAAGATGTATCATGTTATGTATGAAAAAGTCAAAGAGAAATGGATCATAGGATTTACATGCATGAATTGCTGCAAATGGAAATCCTGAAGAGAAGGTTCAAGTGGTTAACCGAACATGTCACCTAGTACATATATTTCAAGGAGTGGATTTCTTTATAGGATAGCCTTACCTAGTTCATCTCTTTCATACAATCACAGTAGAAAAATGCCATGTTTTCCGGACAACGATAGAGAAAAAAAAAGGGTCCCTTCTCTTTTTTTTTTTTCCTCTTAACCTCCTTTTCTTCGCCCTCCTCGGTTTTCTTTGCACGCAGGAAAAATAGCTGCCATTTTGGATCACCGCACCGACGATGTCTTTGTCTCGCACAAAGCTCTTTCATAATTATCTCCCACAGGTCTTACGCTTTCAGAGGTTCGTCAACTTGGTCCATTCCCTCATGGGGGGACCTCAATCTTGTCAGGAATTCACCTCTCACTCAGCATGGGACTCTGTCATTCTGGAGAAGATTCCCTTGAATACCAACGTAGCTGCAGAATCGATCGAGAACTCGAAGGTGATCGTGGTCGGAGAGAAAAGGAATACAAGATTCTCCTGCTAGGTCTGTCATAGTCAAAAGCCGACTTAAAGTCGCTCGTATTATGCTTCAATGCTAATTTTGAGTTTATTGGCATAGGTAGCGGAGAGTCGGGGAAATCGACGATTTTGAAACAAATGAAAATCATCAACCAAAACGGATACAGCAAAGATGAACTTCGTCTGTGGAGAGTAATTGTATACAGAAATATCGTTGAATCCGCACAAGCGCTGGCGCACGCTGTGGAAACATTTGAGTTACAATTTGAGAATGCAGACAATGAAGTAAGACTAGACTAGTTAAGCTTAAACTTGCACTCATGGATCGAATTCTGTGCGAATAGGAACATGCCAAACGAGTACTAGAATATCAAGTACCTGGTGATCCGAAATTTGAACTCTCCTCGGATCTTGTGGATGCCATCTGTAGTATGTGGAGTGATCCTACTACAAAGACATGCATTGAAGAACGAGCAAACGAATTCTACTTGATGGACTCGGCTTCTTAGTAAGCGCCTGAATTATTCAACGATTGATGTCCCAAAACTTACATTGGCATCTTTCAGTTTTCTTGATGAAATCAGGCGAATTAGTCTTCCTGATTACGTCCCTACAGAGCAAGACGTTTTGTGCGCGAGACTGAAATCCATTGGCATCACCGAAATTAAGTTTGAGTTGGGAGGGTTATTTATCCAGTAAGTATTTTAGGGGATGTGTTTCCCGTGGACAAATAGATCATCAACTATCCTAAATTCAGCATGTTCGACGTCGGAGGCCAGCGATCAGAACGTAAAAAATGGATCCATTGCTTCGACACCGTAAGCTCCATTATCTTTTGTGTTGCTTTAAGCGAATACGATCAAGTGTTACTGGAAGAATCAAGACAGGTACAAGGAGGTGCTAGTGTATACCGGTCCACTTTTTTCTTAGCCGATATATAGAACCGAATGTTGGAAAGCCTGGCGCTTTTTGAATCAATCGTGAACAGCCGTTGGTTCTTGCATACATCTATTATGCTTTTCCTCAATAAGGTCGATCTATTCAAAGCAAAGATACAGCGGGTTCCATTGGAGAAGTACTTTCCAGATTACGGAGGTAAAATAATTACTAGTCGATTTTCCTTATGCCCTAACCACAATATTTTGGGTTCATGTCTGAAGGGGGAAAGGACGCAAACAAAGCGGCAAAATACATCCTATGGCGGTTTCTACAGACGAATAGAGCAAAGCTGAATGTCTATCCCCAGTAAGTGACATGTTTTCTATGTGGTAGTTGTTTTTCCTTTCTTTTTTTTTTTTTTTCACTTACTCAATTCCTTCATTTATTTCTAGTTTAACACAGGCGACAAACACTTCAAATGTAGGTATCTGTTTCCCAAAGTGACTGGTGGTAACCGTACATTTATAGATCCGATTTGTGTTTGCTGCTGTTAAGGAAACGCTATTGCAAAACGCTTTAAGAGATTCGGGTATGCTATAATTGCTGTAGTTCTCCGTATGTACTATGTTTCGAAAAAGAGATTAAAAAATAAAGCTGCATCTTGCAGAACGACAAGGCGCATTGGAAAAACTGAGCTTGACGCTAACAGATTATATTAATGATCGTATTGTAGGATTTTAAATTGATTTGTCTTCTGTACCTGTCTATATCCACTTGCTTTGTGGATCATTATTTGTCTTTTCCACAGTGTTCAGAGTTGTTCTTCTAGCTACTTAGATATGCCAAACTCATCAATAACAGGGCCTATCTGGTCTTGAAAAAGCACTGAATGCTCATTGTAGAAAAAGTGATGTTTCAGTAAAGCTTTTATAAGGCAGAGCGAGTACCGCTGAGTCTCTTCAGAAGGCTTAGTGCTAATAGAACCATCAAAAGAAATAGTTACGCATCTTCTTATGAACGGGATATTTCAAATATGTTGTGTGGCGTTAGTGTTTAAGGTCGGGATCAGGCAAACTTTTGACGGACGTGTAATTCATTCTCTATGTTCCATATTGACAGTGACATGGCGTACAAAATCAACCTTATCTTTTTTGAATTCTACGTAGCAAATTAGATTTTGCTGTCATTAGAGCAAGACAATATTATTCAAAACCTAATCATAAAACACATAAAGAAAGTTACAGTTCACCCTTTCTTTTTTGACAATTTTAGTAGACTTTCCCCCCAGAAGCATGCTCAGGTAGTGGGATATAGGCTATCAAAGCTAAGCTGGGTTAGATAACGAAGTGTGGACTGTTGCTGCTAATAACTACGCTGTTCATTAAGAGATTACAGAAAGCGAGTGAGAAAGCCACGTTCTAGTAATTTTATTTACCACATACTGAGTTATCTTGGGGTTTTTGACACCAAGTGATTCTTATTAAGTGCGGGGCAATTGCTGAATTCGGAGTCTCCGGCTGTGACTTTTGGACCGAAGTCGAGTTTGTCTTTGAGCCGTTTGTTTACACCTGCACAATCACCCTCACCATGCCCGCCGCCGTGTCCTCTGGCTTCTCCCGTACGATCTATAACACGATTTTCAAGAAGAACTCGGTGTTTGTCACCACCATTTTCGCATCGGCTCTCGTGTTCCAGGTTGGCTTTGATACTGCCACGAACAAGATCTGGGATGATCTCAACAAGGGTGTAAGTACCACGACGATGATAGTTACAGTCTTTGCTAATATCAAGAAAATAGAAACAATGGAAAGATATCAAGCACAAATACGAACAATAACTTGATATACATTCAACTCCCTTTGGACATGAAATAAACCACATGGATACATCGTTGTGCTTTTCACTAACGTTAAGATTGCCATATTGTGAGTGATCGGAAGGCATACTAATGCAAAATTTATCTGGAAATGTTTGTTATATGTAGATGCGAGCATAAATGGCGCGTGGCTCTATATGGCTAAGTGGTTGTGATCGGGATCGAGTGGATTCTTTACCGAGACACTTCTGTCTATCGCTATGTTATACCATGCCAATATTCAAAACGGCTTTACACGATTTGAACGTTTTTTTTTTCGCTTATCCCTGAATATTCCACGCTGATAGATAGCATGGATTTGTGCTACTGAATATGTATTTCACGCCAGTTGGAGAATACATAAGTGTTGGGTTCAAGATGCATCGTGGTTGGAAGCTCGTCCTCTTTGAGCTTTGACTTGGTTTTTTTTTATATATCTACTACTATACTAAAGAAACCCGAAATTTTTCATGTGATCCCCATAAAAGGTGTTTGACTGGGGCACAAATATCCATTGAAGGCAGTTTTTTCAAATACCGTTTTCTCATTCGTAGAGAGTTTAAAAACTGTCTGCTTTTCAAATAGCACCTTCCATATTTGAAAATTAGCAAATCTTTTTAGGGAAATTACTGCGTTTAGAAGGTACCTTGAAGAAAGGTACACGCAAGCATTGTCATAGTTTTCTTCAGGCTATTGGACTCTGTATACACTTCTTTTTAGTCTTTGACAACAATCAACAATAGCTTTTTCATTATGCCATTCTGCCCAACTTGCGGTGAAAGTGACTATTCTCGGTCAACCAGTAGGTTATGTCGAGCTAACCCTGCTAGATCGCCTGCTGGGGATTACTTGCGTTACTTGTGTGATATACAAAGCAACAAAATCGTAAAACTTAAAACGGGAAACTTTAGTACTACACAACCACAGGTGTCATTGTGCTATTTAGAAACTGTGAAACTTCTTGGTTGTGGTCTTCTCAAATTTCGTAGCTCCTTCAAAACTTTTAGTTCTCTTTTGTTTTAGCAATTGTTTTCATACAGCAAACTCTTTTACAAATAGCAGATTTTGTCATAGTACAATGCTGCGATTTTGCCCTCACTGCCATGGAACGAAACACTCTTGCACTACTACCAATTGTGTTTGGCGAACCCTGTGAATCTTGCGCACACTCAGGGACAGGAATTAGTGCGATTTGTCAACATAACAGTAGCTAGAAGTTAGCCAATTGATTTACGTACCTACTGTGAACTGTGCTTACTGACCATTTCTCTGTTTCCAACATCATAAGAAACGCTGAGTAGTACTATATAAAAACAAAATTAAAGCTGCATTTTACTGAGTCTGCGGCGTAGTGGTCTCTTCCAAGTCAGGTGGTGTATATCTTAAGACACACTATATCACTAGCACTGAAGTCTTTAATGCCGAAAATATGGTAAATTAAAATGTGATACAAAAATCATTACTAAGGAAATGGATATTATACAGTTGGCTGGAAGATCACCAATACAAGCTTAGTCTTTTATAAAATGTTAAAATACTGACAGCCTATTCGCAGCTAATATTTCATTTTAGATAGATGATATAGTTATTTTGTAAAAAGAAACAACAAAATGGCCCTTAAATCTAGCAAACGCTTGCACAATGATTACCCTGTTTTTTATGACACAACAACCTCATTGAGCCCAATTTCGGAATAGTTAATCTCTAGTAACCATCAGGCTCCTGGGTAATCAATGCTTACTGATAGAGCTGTATGCAAATACCCGTCCTCCTCATACACCGGTGATGACGAGAATTATCGGATGCAAGGTGGAAAAGGGCCCTGCCTATGCTTCGCTCAGAAACGTGAGGATACTATTATTTCGACTAGCCTGGGAGAGTGTCGCATAAACTTCCATCCATTGCAACCTATTTGAAGTACGCAGTCACGATTTGATGTTGTCTAACGAAGCATCATCTTCCTTTCCTTTTCTCTCTTTCTCAAGAACACGTTTTCATATCGTTATGAGCTCTCGCAAAAAGAGAAAGATACTTTCAGAGGCCTTAGAAAATGTACCTATTTCAGATATATTTGAAGAAAGCTCTTCTTCTTCTTCTGCCGTTTCCTGTAAGTGTGTTAGACGACAAGCACTGTTCCAGCAGGTTCTTTACAAACCTCACATCGATGTAGCAAACCATGGTAAAAAAGAAAATGATACAAATGAAAGTGATGACGACTTTCAACCGGTAATTCCTATCAAAAGAAGAAAGGCCCATGCTTCTTCAGGTAAAGAATATCTCAAAGACATTTGTACGACTTACATTGATCGATTAGTTAACAAACGCACCGGTGCCGTGCAACATTCAATGAGTGAAACGAAGCCCTCCACGTCTTCATCCTTATCCTCAGGTAAGCAGGACTGATTGAGTTGTTCAGTGTCTTGACATTGCCAATAACCGTCTTTCAAAGATGTGCATTTAGTTCCAAAAACAAAAAGACAACAAAAAATTTGAAATGGCCAATAAGAAAAGAGAAGCCAAGCATCAAGCCAAGAAGGAGGCGCAGCAGAAGAAGACCGAAGGAAAAGAAGTTGTCTGTGGTTCTTGCGGTAAGACAGGCCACAGTCGGGCATCAAACGCTGCCTGCGAGAACCATAAACCTCGTCGAAAGACTCTCACCCAGTTGAAGCGTACAAGCATTATAAAAACCTCTTTGCAGAATACCTGCAGGAACCCAGACTTTGTGGAAGCTATCCGCACTGCTGTAAAACACGTGCGAGACATCACATATGCCGGATCACTTTTTGCAAACTATTATATACTACGATTGCTTGAACAGAACAAGGAGCTGCCTGTCATTTCTCACGACTTGTGTTACGGTCTTTTTGCAATAGTTGCAGGAAAAGGCGACAAAGCGAGTGCGGATATAAAAGATGCATTTCAAGAATTCAAAAGTGAAGTCCATACTTTCGATCCAAGTTATTTTGTGTCTCAAGGATACATGACACTGATCGCTGATGCTGCAAAGCAATACGAGGAGTGTATCCGTAACCATGTTGTAGCCAACTTTGAGAACAAGACAATCCAGTATTTGCTCATCCGGTTTTCTGACAAAGAAGACCCGGTTTACCTTGGCAAAACTACGGTTTCAGAGCGTAAAGCTCTGGCAAGATATGCTTATACGGTAGCAACAGAGGATCCATCCAACGAATTCAAATGGCCACAATCTGTTCCGCATTCGGACGAACGACAGAAAGCTATGGATAGTTTGATTGCTTCTCTGGACATGGGACCGCGCCCGATAACAGACTTTACGCTCAATGCATACCCGGAGGGGTATCTGTCATGGATGCACAAAGTACTGCAGCGAATGGAGAAAAAAATCTGTATCCAGGAAGAAACACCCCAAAAGTATGCCTCTGCAGCATTTGTGTATCAGAATGTAAGAGAGGTAAGCCTTCTGTTTCTCCTTTTTGCAGTCTCAGATATGATGTTGCAGTTGGTCGACACCACCCAACTTTCGAAGAAACTTTTCTCAAGTCTCAAACATGCAGTGCGCACATCGATTCGTCAAAAGACGCCGATCCAGTTAGGAAAAAAGTTTACCAGAAATTTTCCCGAGAAGGATTGGGCAGCTGTTCAAGAGGTGTCAAGTCTACAACATCTGACATTGAAAACAACACTTTCTGTCCGCTGAAGTACACGGATCCACGTGGTTGTCGACGTTTTACACTCTTGCCCTGTTTATTCATTTCAATGTCGTCATATTACTATTGATTTTCAAGCGTTAGGGAAGATATTGTCTTCCGCCAACATCATACATGAAAAAGCCGTACCAACAGCATCCGAGGCAAGGCAAGCATACTTTGACCTTTTCGAAATGAAAAAGATTGGCTACGGGACGCTTGATAGCTTGAAAACCGAGAAATCCGTGTTTTGGTAACTGTAAAGGTCGTTTTTCGGTTTTATTGAGCTGCTTATATTAGGGATAAGATAAGGACAGATGGTATAGGTGCGGAATTCATATTCAAACGTCCTAAACGCGAATCGTCGTCAATACCACTTACTCCAGCAGACTTGAAAGATATGGCAAAAGATACACTGATTTGGGGAGTTGACCCTGGCGTGACAGATACATTTGTTGCTGTAGACGGCTGTGGGAAAGGGTCACATGGATCAGAAAAATGAGTACTGCTGAGTATTATGACGTTTGTGGTTATAATCATGCAACACGCAAGCGTAACGAGTATATAAGCTCAAATCCCCAAGTAAAGGAGCTTATTGATCGAATACCGAGCATGAAATCGGCAGATCGAACCAAACTTATAACTTCCCTTCGATACCGATTTCAACATCACCAGGAAATAACAAGCTTTTATGATCTTGATGAACGGTAAACAATCCATTTTCGTTACGATTTACTCATTGGAATTTTAGGTTCTGCCGACTGAAATTCAAGGCTTATATACGAAAGCAAAAGGGAGTGACGGAGATTGCGAAGCGACTCTTGTTGATGGAAGCAAGAAGTATGCGGTTCAACAAGTTGACAGATACGCCAAAACGTAGCTCAAATAAGAAAAGGAAGTGGACAAAAAAGTCGAACAAGGACGAAGAAAAGGAATCTTAAAAGCCAATATTGATTGCGTTCGGAAGCGGAGCCTTATCGTCTTCAATGCGGGGGAAACTGCCTGCTTCGGCGAGAACCATAAGAAATCGTCTTTATCAGCTATGTAGGCAACGGAAGGTATTTCCCGATTAAGAGTCATGATATATTACTCCTAAAGCTATCATATATTCAGGCTCCTGCGAGGGTTATAATGGTCGACGATTATCTCACGTCGCAGATCTGTCCTGTCTGCAGCAAAAGAGAGTTAAAAAAGCAGCAAGAACGGCCTGGAAGCCATGAAAAAGCAGGTGCAGCTTTACATGCGGTATTAAGATGTAACAGTTGCGCTATACTTTGGAACCGTGACGTTCTTGGCGCGAAGAATATTTTGGCCGTTTTCAAGTATATGGTGACGAACAATAATGAGCGTCCTTCCCCTTTCGAACGGCCAGCCAAGTCCAAAACAAGTCCGGAAATGCAAGAGCCGGACCTTTCATAACTGGGAAACTGGTTATTCATTTACATAGACAGTAATGTTGCCTTTTATATCATCTGCGTATTTTACTATCATAAGTCATTGGATCTTTTTAGCCAAACTTGATTTTATCTACAAGACTTGCCTTTTCTTGGGTGAAAATCTTTATATTGCCTAAGCAATGAAGATATAGTAATTTATTGCCTAGAAGACAGCGATAATCTTACCGTCTTAAAGAGTTATTAAGACAATTAATAAGAGCAAGTATGTCAGACGGTCGACGACGTAGTAGTATGGTGTTAGTTTCAAGGGTCAATATCGAAAAGGAAGTCAACTGGCCCATAATAACGATTGAGCATTACAAACAAGTGGACTTTTTACACTGGATTCGATTCTTACAGAAAACAGGGGTTCAGGTGGAATATTCGGTAACTCTGGACTTGCTCCAATTGCTGGACTAAAAAAAATTTAATGAGAACCCGCGGATTGCGTTCCCCGCAAAGCTTGCCTAGTTCCATTCGTTTTCTCTCTCTGTACGTGTGTGTGCGTTGCCGGCCACATCTAAAAAACCCGCATCCTCTCCCCTTCCATTAACTAAATCGGCGAGCCTTCCTTTTCTTCATCGTCGTCATGGATGCAGATAACGGCTCGTCTGCCCCATGGCTACCTTTCCCATACAGACCAATCACTATTTTTTGCATCGGTCTTTGGGGATGGGGCCTTAATCTCTTCCTACTCATCAAACAACACATCGATCCTGCGTCGTTACTCCAGATCCACTCAAATGACAAGCATATCCAAATATACCGACCTGTGTTCGTACTAGCAACTATGGCATCCCTCCTCATCTTCGTTCACGTCTATTTCTACCATCGATTCACCATGCCATCCTGGTTCCCTATTACCGTATATATATCTGCTCTTTGTCTTCTTTTCTGGCCTGGCCATAACCTGTACCGAAAAGAAAGAGTGAAGTTTCTAAGGTACGTCAAATACGAATAAAGGTACTGATTGTGTAAGTCCATGCGCTGAGTATGTGTTGCAGGGCTTTAAAACGAATCTTTTCTGTATATATCTTCGCATCTGTCTGTTTTGCTGATGTTATTCTGGCCGATATATTTACGAGCTTTGCGAACGTTTTCGGCGATCTCTATGTTAATGGGTGCACTATTGTTGCAGGCGAGCAATCTTACCTGGATAATGCATGTAACCGCGACGTGTTTGTGCCACTCTTGATAAGGTAGTCCTGTGTAGCATGTATGGCAAACAGCAAGTGGATATTGTGGAAACTCCGGTATTAATGATTTTTCCTTAGCATGCCTTACCTTATACGGTTACGGCAATGTATTTCCGAATATCTAGAGTCCAATGGCCAAAACAAGCGTAGTCTGATGAATGCAATCAAATACTCCTCGGCAATTCCTGTTGTTATCTTATCAGTCATTCAGAAAAAGGCAGCCATATATGTAGCGGAGATGGGATCAGTGCCAAGCTCTTGGTGGATCAATGAGTCCAACATATTTCGCTTATGGTAAGCAGAACGAATTCTATCGCTGATAAAGGTGCTGATATATGTATATCTCGTTGTAGGATGGTATTCGTGTTTATTAATTCGATGTATTCGTTCTGGTGGGACATATCCATGGACTGGAATCTGGTCAATATTTCTTACGAAACACACAAGGTACACCCCACGTCAACTCCTGCTATCCGATTTCGTCGGCATCTGCATTTTAATCAATCGTCATGGTATTTCGGTGCTATGATGATCGATTTCTTGCTTCGCACTACTTGGAGTCTAAAGTTCAGTTCGCATGTATACGTTCGAAAGTTGGAGGGAAGCGTGTTTCTGATCGGGTTGTTGGAAGTTTTCCGGAGATGGATATGGGTTATCTTTCGTATGGAGAGCGAGTGGGTTCGTCGACACCAAACTATGCTTCCTTCGCATGGACATCGTGACGCCGTTCACATGAATTTATTAGATCGTAATGGTAGTAAATTATTAAGCCGGATAGACGAGGAATGTGATACTGATGAAAAATAAAAGCTTGTTTAATACTAATAATCTTCAATTATCTGTGCCTTTTTTCTTTCTTTCCTACTTTCAATTGTTTTACAGACATCCAAAATGAGTATGCGATTTTTTTTTACGACGATGGACAGGACCATGTTTTAGTGAGCAAAGAGGTGCATCGATGGATATTGTTGTTGATGAAGAGCTATTCGCTATCGAAACAATAAGTTCTCGTACTCAATTTTCAATGAATAAGCCTCCGGAAAGACCTTCTATTCCTACAATGTATGCAGCTTCAGACGAAAGGAAGAGTGAACATGTTGATATAGAGCTATACAATAAGCGACGCTGTTCAGTTTAATCTGACAACGAGAAAACTAGTAACTGCTTAAGTACTTCTGCTGCTATAAGACAACTAGATATTCATATTCGTGCAGGCCAAAGATGGCTAAACCACCGTTACGAAGAACCTGGAAACATTTTCGAAAAGAATAAAAATCAGATCGTCTCATATTCTTGGCGAGGGGCATAGGCACTTTCTGTTAAATTGTATTGATTAGAATGCTTCTGCTGTTTTGACGGGAATAGTAGAGCATTTACTGCAGAACTTTGTTGGTTTCAATGTTTCTCGTAGTGCTGTTTATGACATCACGACAAGCCAGTGTAATTTATCCATTAAGAACGCACAGTTCTATCTTATGGAAAGAAATAGTGAGAGAAAAAAATTCAGCTACAGTACGATTGGGTCAAAAAGTGGCAGCAAACTGACTTGGGCTTTACAGCAAATTGTGTCTTTCTTGATGAATCAGCTTTCCATATTGATCCGAAACGAAGTATGACTTGCTCAAAGAAGGGAGCTCCTGCAGTAGCTACAGTGCCTACAAGTAAAGCGAACACAACATCGACTTTAGGTGCAATATCTGCAAGTGGCCTAATTAATGTTTGTTTGAGAGTTCCAAAAGGTATGAAGAAGAGAAAGCTTGGATATGCGACTGAAAAAATATACCACATGAACAGTGACAGGCTGTTATCTGAGCTTTCTAAAGGCTACTTTTGGTGAAATGGATAAGTATCCGGAAATGCAGGGATATTACCTTGTCATGGATAATACTCTGATCCATAGCTCAACCGATGTAGGAAAGCACCCTTCATTTTCGAGGATATCAATTTGTATATCTTCCTCCACATTCTCCTGAACTAAACACGATTAAGCAGCTCGAATCGGTCGTCAAAAGTAAGTTAGGCGAAATAACTTTCTAAAAAAAGAACCGCTCATGACGAGAATTAGTGAGGCATGTGATAGCTTATATTTAAGTGATTTCAAAAGCTTTATTTCTCATTCTGCTAAACGTTTTGGTAAACGCCTCAACAAAGAAAATTATAAAGCCTCGATGCACTTTTTTTTTTTTTTTTTGAAATCAGTCGCTGATCCAGCAATGCAAGTTTCGATTATTTCTGAAAAAAAAATCGATGAATAAAATAAACCAGCTTTATTTAACTAGAAAAAGTCGTGGTTGCCGATTATGGTAGCCCATGTCTACGGATTACATTATTGATAACGACAATATGGTCTTGAAACGTAACAGTATCACTCAATTGATATACAAATTAAATGGTGACTACTAAGCGACAGATGCAATCCAAACACTTTCTGATTCGTTTTCATTTTTTGAAATAAGTTATAGATTTTGCTGGTAGGGCATTCCCATTTTTTATGAGGATAGCCATGTAAATGTGGTAAGGAACACTGTGAAGATCTATGGAAGTGCTTGAAGAACAACCTCATCGTACGCGTATTTGGCGTATTAATCATCATTACAACTGGGTGAAGGCATAAAGGCCACAATGGCAACCAACGAGGTAGAAGTGTCAAACTAACAGGCAAAGTATTATTTGTCCACGTTTAAGATGCAGGATAATTGATAATGATTTGTTGACTTTCGGTTTACCTCGAATTTGTTGAGTACGGGAGTAGACAGTAAGACAACAGACTAGTAATAAACCAGTCTAAAAGGCATCGATCTAGTTTATTTCTCTTGAAGATTGTCTATGCTGAATGTGGGACACTTTTCAACTAAGATCATAAAAGGTTTTCATGAGGCTTATTCTCGATAATGCAAGATCAAGTGCTAGAACGAATTAGACATCCTTGATATGACAATAGTTTCCAAGAAACAAGAAGAAAATAATATCCATTGATTATATGCACCTAAAACCCAGTCGCATGATAGTAATCGTTACGACAAGAAGGTCTTTCTGGATGTTTACTCACTAGGAATTAAGTACGAGAACTAATTGTTTTGATAGCGAATAGCTCTTCATCAACAACAATATCATTGGATCAACTCTTTGCTCATCAACAACATCGCCCTGTCCATCTTCGTAAAAATAGACAACATCCACAAAATGTGAAGAAGACTTCATTTATGGATCAATTGATATCGTTTCTAGACCCAAAGATTTTTTGCACGACATCGATTTCCATAACAACGACTTGACTTTTTGAGATCACTGTGATCTATCACTTCGAATGGAGTGGCTTGTAATGGAATACAAGCACAGACCGTTGGCAACGGTGTTAACTCGTTTGTTTGCTCTTTCTTTGTCATGCTGAATACCTATAAGACCTACGCCCAACGTGCTGAACAGCATCCTAACGCGTGTGCGCGTTCTCTGTTTGAGCTCATGGAAAGGAAACAGACCAATCTCTCTGTCGCCGTTGATGTAACCACAAAAAAGGAATTGCTCGCTATCGCTGATACTGTGGGTCCTTTCGTGTGTGTGCTCAAGGTAAATATCGAGGACTGAGTGAGGCAAGGGACGACCATTACGAACACATTTTGCTCCAGACGCATATCGATATTGTAGAAGACTTCGATCGTGATTTGGTTGAGCAACTTCAACATTTGGCAACGAAACACGATTTCTTGATCTTTGAAGATCGCAAATTTGCTGATATTGGTAACTTTATATATCTAAATATTGAATAATGGGCACGGTAGGGTTCTAACGCGATGAATTACAAAGGCAACACTGTCAAACACCAATATGCAAACGGCATTTACAAGATAGCGTCGTGGTCTCACATTACAAATGCCCATACGGTTCCAGGTGAGGGCATTGTCAAGGGTTTGGCCGAAGTGGGTTTGCCTTTAGGTCGTGGTTTATTGCTGCTGGCCGAAATGTCCTCTAAGGGTGCTCTGACCAAGGGTGAATACACCGCCGAATCAGTGGCAATGGCACGTCGCAATAAAGACTTTGTATTTGGATTTATTGCCCAGCATAAAATGAACGAGACCCCCGATGAAGACTTTGTGGTCATGGCTCCCGGCGTAGGTCTGGACATCACCGGTGACAGCCTTGGTCAGCAGTACCGTACGCCTCAACAAGTCATCGTCGAAAGCGGTTGTGATATCATTATTGTTGGTCGTGGTATTTATGGCAAGCCTGATCAGATCGAGCAACAGGCTCAAAGATATCGGGAAGCTGGATGGAATGCTTACCTTGAACGAGTAAGGCAGCACAGTCAATAAAAAAAACCTAGTATCGTGTACAATATTTAAATTAAGCTATTTATTCGATTTTTTTTTAACATTCATATACTACTGGCTCTTTATCTACTTTCCTACATTAGGTTTTATACGCAAAGATTTGTACAAGTCTCCTTTATATGGGAGTTTTTCTTTTTCTTTCTATCACTTTGGCTGGCCATCATTTGTCCAATCAGCCGTGTAGGAAAACGCTTGGAAAGCTTGTTGTTCGGCATGCGTCATCACCGTATCTGAAGGTGTTAGGCAAGGCTTTTCATGCGTAAATTCATCGTCAAAATTAGAAAAATCCAATGGACCTTTGCTGCTTGGATAGAAAGGTGGTGGGACCCGCTTAGCAAGCATATCATCCCAATTGACTCCTCTAAAGAAAGGATGTGCTTTAACCTCTCCAGCATCAGCCTCTCCTCCTCCCAGACGTTTGCTCGGATCACGAGTCAAAAGCTATCCAATGGGTTAAGTAAATAAACATAGATTGCAGCACAGCTTACTCTTTGACAAATAGAAACAGAGTCTCTTGACATGTTTATAGGATAAAGGATTTCATCTTCAAGGATAGCATCAAAGACGTCGTCGTCGTCATCGCCACGAAACGGTGACTTTTAAACAATAAATAGCCTGCCAGTATTACTTGAGATAACCACTTACTTGACTAAGAAGCATTTCATACACTAAAACTCCAAAAGCCCACCAATCTACAGCAAGGCCATATTTCTCGCCTTTCACAATTTCCGGTGCCATGAAATGTGGGGTACCACAGAAGGTGCCCGTTTGATTGCCATACCACATGCTTTCCTTGCATAGGCCGTAATCAGCTACTTTGATGTGACCGTCCAAGCCAAGCATAACGTTGTCCAGTTTCAGGTCACGGTATATTATACCTTGACTATGAAAGTACTCTAATGCCAAAAGTATCTCACAAGCATAGAATCTAGCATTTCCGTGTAAAGCGACAGAATAACATGCAGCCTCGCTTACTTTGCCCGTCTTTCCGAAAATGGTTCACGCTGGATATGCCACATCAGGTCACCGCCACTGACAAACTCCATTACAAAGTACACTCGAGATTCGGTTTGAAAGCAAGAGTGAAGTCCAACAAGAAAAGGATGTCGCACGCGATTAGCTGCCTGGAAGATACGTTTTTCAGAACGAAGGCTATGATAAAGACATAAGTAATGCCGATAGCAGAGAATAAGCGAAAATAAATGCGAAATTACCTCTCCAGTTCATCGTCATCAATGATTAATCGCTTTTTCAACACTTTGATAGCGTATACTTTTTTGTCATATTTATCTTCTGCCAGCATAACCTGTAATAGAGGGTTAATGTACCAAGACAATCTTATCTCGGCAATACCTTTCCGAAATTGCCCCTGCCGAGTACAGCTTGGAAATTGAAGTTTTCCAAACCAACTTTGCGCCCTGTGGCTGGTGGTGGTGTTGGTTGCACAGGTCGTGGCTAGTTCAATCAGAATACAATAAAAAGAATGAAAAATCGCAATCACTTACCCTGGGCACCATTTCCATTTGATAAGGCTGACTGGTGGGAGTAGAATGTCCCACAAGAGCAGGATTGGGTATTGGTGAATATGGGGACGCAGCATACGAAGGTGGAGCATGCATTGATGGTCGCATGCTCTGAGGATACGGATGATATCTAGGATCACCATATGGCATGGTTGGTACATATTGATACTGTGGGTTATGCGGAGGAAGTGCTGGCGGTCTACCATAAGGCATAGGCATCGTGATACGTGCTGGTTGTTGTCCTTCTGATACAATTGCAGTTTGGCTGGGGGGAAACGGAGGTCGGCTCACTTGAGGCGGAGGATGCGGTTGTTGATATTGAGCCGCTTGTTCTGGCGGTCGCTGCAAAGATAGCTTGGACATCTGTGAAGAAATTGACTCTGTTGGAGTCACAGCCGGAATGCTTTCTACAGGCGGAATAGTCGAAGTGACTACAGTAGTCGAGGTAGGTTTTTCGTGGGCTTCCGGTTCCTCGATTGCTTCAATCTTAGAAACACGGTTTGATTTGGAGGGGAGCACAGTATTCGTCTCCAATGTCTTCCTCTTTGCAGCTTTAATCTCAGCAAGCATCTGGTTCGCCATTTCCATGGATAATCCGCAGAAGTCAGGTACCAAATGGACACATTTGGTATGGCAGGTCACATCACACTCTATAGGAATCATTAACGTTTATGCAGAATAGTCTCACCAACATACCACTACATCTCTTTGCCCCTCGAGCACCCAGTGGAAGCATATATCCACAATGACAGCACCAGTTAGCTCCGATATTTGTAATAGGCACGAATCGATGGGGGATTCGGTGGTTAATTTTATCCTCATCCGAGTCCTAACAAAATCAGACTACATCTACATTCTGTGTCACGACGCTTACCGCTTCTGAAGAAGATTTTGTTACGCATTTCGTTACGACTTTTTGGTAGCATTTCTTTTGGCAAGTGTATTCACAGTCTAGCGATAATCCTCTTATGAGCAAACAATAGTACCCAATGTTTCTGACTTACCAATGCACTGATAGCCACTGTTCACCATGAATTCACCACATAAAGCACATCTCATGATATTGTAAATCTTCTTTTCTACAAACTGATGACCATGCATCTCATGGACTTCTTCCGGGCGCTGACGCATGGCACCAGCACGTCCCAACTTATCTAATGGATGACGGTTCGTAGTCTCACGCACTACAAGGATTTATCAGCCATTTTGGTCACAATATCTATATAGCCACTTACCAAAATTAAGCCGTAAAGCCATTTCACCGAAAGGCTCTACTTCGAACCAGGCTTGGATACCATCCGACGTGGGCTCAATTTGTGGATCCTTGGCAGGAACGGGAAGAGGACCGCCTTGATACGGCTCATGAGTGTCGGATCTCTGCTTTTGGGCAACTTCAGCTGATACCCAGCCTGTCCCATTTTCTTTCCGGATCTTCCGCTTGCGAAGACCTTCAGCTATATCGGTCATTTTTAACCAAAACAAGCCGATAGGCAAGCTGCGCTCAACGCCTTGATCGTACACAGCAATCTCCACTTCTGCAGCCTTGTTTACGTGGATTTCGCACTGCTCTATCCATCGATCTGTGCGCGACGGTCTTGTGCGGAATGCCACGATACCATCAATTTTTACCACTACCACTGTCTCTGGTGCCTTGATGATACTTGTTGGAGCATGTCCTAATTCACGAGCTTCAATTATTTGAAGCTGTAGCTTTCCGGTCACGGGCTTGCGAACTCCGGGAGGCATACGAGCGGATGGAGGCGTTTCCAGTTCTGTCTCCCAAATTAAATTTCAACTCTTACAGCTCATCCATTTACCGTAGTCATCTTCGTCTCCCTCGTCAATGTAAAGTCCCTTGTACTTCCGTAAGGCACGCTTAAGCAAGTTGAGTTTCTCGCTGCTTTCATAGAATTGACCTTGCACTTCTCCACGTCTTTTACGATCACTGGATGACGGATCCCTATTGAGAACCTCTGTCATAGTCTTGATACCGGTGAGAACCTTCTGTTCTACATCTAGTTTATATTCAAGTTCATGTAACTTTAAGGAAACTTTTGGCTTGTTATAAGGCGTTTCGGCGGTTAAAAGATCTAGTTATAGATGTAAGCCTTGTCAGTTCTCTATCCATTTTGCAATCGGTATTGTTTACCTAAGTTTGTGTACCGCTTTCGATCCGATTCCCCCTTGGTCGTTTTAGGTACAGGTATTGGGGCAGTAGGTGATGGTGGCTGACACAGAGTTGCAGTAGATTCGGATTCTACGCTTTCTAGATCGCCAGAGTTTCTCTTAGTGGAGAACGAGGATTTGCTTGAACGGTTTCGAAGCTTATGCAATTCTTCCGTAAAATAGCTGATAGTCTTCTGGCAATCTTTAATCTCGGTCTCACATTGTAAAATAGCATTGCGATCTGTGTGGAGGGAGCGCATATGCGTAACCCTATCGAGAAGGTTCTTATATTGCTCGATTCGGGCTTCTAGCTCGCGTATTTTAGATTCTTGATCCTATACACAAAGTTAAAGCTAAAACAGCAGATTTCCCGGTGTAAACTCCAACGAAAAAGAAATAAAATTGTTCAGCGAACTGGATCTGCCACTTACGTTCATAGCGTAGAAAGTTCTTAAGCGATGACACCGTGAATGAGTGATAGTACGGTTGTAGTGTGGCGAATGTACTGAGTCGTTCTGTCACATGAGAATGGGCTAATTATATGTTGGTTTTACCTTCAAGCACACAACTACTTCACTAATACAGAAAGAGAGAAATACGTTGTTATGTATATATACGTGTGTTTCCAGAGAGGAAAAGGAAAAAACAGGCAAACCAGCCAAAATATCCCAGATACAACGGCAGCAGAATCAGCATCAAAAGCCCGCACTTCGGCGATTCAAAAATCTACCATCAATACGCTGTCTATAAGCCTTGTAAATCCTCGTTTGGCTAAACAAGCATATCAATCAGAGTTACAAGCTCAGCTATATCATAGTCAGGAAAATGCCATCTTCTGTTATTTCAAACATTGAATACCAATTAAGAAGGGTTAACAGCAAGTTAGCTGTTTTGAAACGAGCCTGCTATTTAGCGCAGAAACTGTGCATTGATGCTTAATGGTTGGTTTCAAGTGATCAGCAAGTAAGAACAGCTATTATTTTAGGATGGGTCTAGTATCGCTAGAGTATATACACGCCTAAGTTTTCAGAGAATACATGCTATTCACCACTGATTTCACACAACAGATTTGCATTTTTTTTAAAGTAGCCAATAGTTTTACTTTTTTTAAGCTGAATTACTACAACTCTCATCCTCTTTCTGCTCGATATTTTGCTACTTGCGGGTTGCTCTCTTCTTCACCTTCGGAGATTGCTTTGGGCTGTTATTCTTCAAGTGTTGCTCGGGAATCCATGACTCATCCAACACCATTTGTCCCTTTTCGTCACGGTGAGTGGGGCGTACAGTTGGCTCTTCCTTCTTTGCCTAAAGGATAACATTAACCCGCTGGGCGTCAAGTTTCATTATCGCTTACCTTAGTCTTCTTGCTGCCACCAAAGAAGGCGTCGCGAATAAGATAACCCAAACCAACAGCACCACCAGCAAGCAAAACATAAAGAAACAAGCTGCACATACGATCAATTGTCATCCTTCATGGGAAGCCAACTTACAGCTCAGGATCCCACCACGAGATTTCGGGGTTTGTGATAGATACAACCCCACTGTAGCCAACAATACGGACAATGTTTTCCTACGTCATTACTGTAAGTCCTCATCATCAAAAATACCCCATTATACTCACTCCATTCAACAGGTCAACGAAGATATTTAGTCCATGTTCGCCGGGGGCAAATTCGGAATAAAAGGTGTATGGAACATCCACAGTAGCCTCAGCAGGTATTTGTGCATCCACGCGAATAGCAGTCAACTACCATTGAACAGCTTTAATAAGAGAACCACACACTAGCGGAATACATACGTTTCGAACGACTTTGGTGCTGTCTTCACGGTCAGTGATCTGACCCGAGACAACCAAGACTGAATAATCCACAGCATCTTTGTTATTGAGGGAAAGAATTACGTTGTTGCGTTGACCGTTAGTGATCACTGAAGAGAAACGAAAGCAACTTGTTAATGTTCCCATCCCTTCATCTCATCTCGGGACACTTACAACCGAATGGGTTATCGGGGAACTGAGCAGTTACTTCAATGTTGGCCGATGCTGCGACATTCTCTTCTTGTGCAAGCACTATATGTCATATATATCAGCAAGGGGTCGCATACTTGGGAAAGACTATTATAAGATGGCACACAGACGCGTTCAGACTTTCAAGATGATCATCGCGCAATGTCCGTCGCATGTGTGTCTCCAAAACGGATACCAATATGAGCAATAGAAAGCAAACTAAACATACCAAAGATATTCGCAAAAACCAGAAGACAAAAAATCCAGAGAGAGAGAGACTTGGCCATAACGGAAAGCAAAGGAGAAACCCTGACCGAATAAATGTCCCAACGAGTATTTTTCCTTGCCGTCACACATTTCGGCAACTGATTGGGCATTACTATATCATCTCCGACGCACAGCAACCTTATTGAGCGCTGGTTGACAAGGAGCAACGTGTGACAATCAAACAGTTCGCCATAGTTGGAATAAACAAGGCATGAGAGGCTTCCTTTACAGCCTATGCCAGTCAAAAGGGCTGTTGTAAGTCTCAGTTAAACTTCGCATTGGTATTGTAATACAACACATTGTACCATGGAACTAGAAACGATAACGAATACAACTTGATAATAATTTTATGTTATCAGGACAAGCAATTTGACAAATTGGTTCAAAGTAAACCTTTAAGCTATAACTAAAGTGCTTATAAGTATAGTTACTGTTGTAAAACAAACTATAAAATGGTTATCGCCACACTTATGTGATGGGGCAAAACCAACAAAAATGAAAATAAAAAAAAATAAAATAAAACCCATGACAGTACACACAATGAAAAGTTAGATATATGCACATTGCTATAACGAGATGATCACTATTACAGCCATTGTGATGTCGAGGTGTATGAATTTGTACACACGCATCGCATATCGAACTTATTTGGTCCAGCTATAGGAAGCTTAGAGAAAACACCGTAGTACGGCAATTAATCCCCACTTCTCAGTAATGAAAGACTAAAGCTAATTTATATTTCTGTTTAATTTTTCTCTGTCAAATGAAGAAATCTAGTTTACCCAGTAGCTTTATCTGAAAAAGCTCCTTTCCAATATTGTCAAATAAAGGGAAGAATGACCAGAGTACCTTATATCATCTACCTTTGTTCTCCGCGGCATAGCGTAATTTACCCTATTCATCGGCGCAAAATAGTCTCTTGAGTTCCAAAAAACGGCACATTTCACAGCAAATCACCGACCGGGCCGAAGATTCCCTTTTTCGCAGTTAAACGAAAATCCGTGAGCAGCCCCTTGTCTTTCTAATGTCGTCACGTCTCTTGCAAGCTGCCTCGAGAAGAGGTTTCACTGCCCTCAATTCAAGTTTAGGGCGAAGTGCATTGTCTGTTTTACGAAGAACAGAAAGTACTACAAGCCAAGCAAAGGTAATCGCAGCATGGAAGTAAAATTGACTGACAAGCCGTGATCAAGACGAAATTTCCTACGATTGTTCAAGAATACTCCAAGTCTTCAACTGGACTTTGCAAAATAAGTACCCTTCCAAACGGTATTCGGGTTGCCAGTGAAAATACACCCGGTCATTTCAGCGCAGTTGGTGTATATGTCGATGCTGGAAGCCGTTACGAAAATGAAGAAACAAGAGGTGTCAGTCACATTTTAGACAGAATGGCATTCAAGGTATGTATTGGATAGCTTTTTTTTTTTTTTTTTTTTTATCGGAACTGAAAATGCAGCTTTGCACAGGGCACAACCGACCGTACGTCCGGGCAAATGATGGATTTAATTGAAACTCTGGGAGGAAATATAATGTGCTCCTCGTCTCGTGAATCCATGATGTATCAAGCTGCAATCTTTTCGCAGGACCTAGACCGCGTTATATCCTTGTTTTCAGACGTTATACGTAGACCTGCCATTGATGAACTCGAAGTGGAGGAACAGCGCGCGACTGCATTATACGAATTACAGGAGATCTGGTCCAAACCCGAAATGTTCCTGCCTGAAGTTTTGCACACGGTAGCATACCAGGGAAACACTTTGGGCAATCCGTTACTGTGTCCCCCGGAAAACCTGGAAAAAATGACATCGCAACTTCTCCGGTCTTACATGCAGACATGGTATAGGCCAGAACGGATGGTTATTGCCACTTGTGGGGCGGAGCATGATCTAGTGGTGGATTTAGCCGAGAAATATTTTGGTGATATTCCAGCACGTTCAGAGCCTCTTGACTCGGTTTTGAGCCATCATCAGACGATGAAACGTCAAGCGGAACAGGCCATGGTAGGTGGTTTATCTGCACCTGCCTTAGTCCAAGAACTGGCGACACAACCAGCATTTTATACTGGAGGCACGAAACTCATTGAAGGCGACGGAAGTTCTCCTTTCACACATGTCTACATTGCATTCGAGGGTCTATCGATTGATGATCCGGATATCTATGCTCTAGCAACGTTGCAGATACTCCTTGGGGGAGGAGGGTCATTCTCTGCGGGTGGACCTGGAAAGGGAATGTATTCAAGGTTATTCACGAACGTCCTTAATCAACATTATTGGGTGGAATCCTGTCAATCTTTCAATCACTGTTATAGAGATTCAGGTTTATTCGGTATCTCTGGTTCCTGTATGCCGAACGCCGTGAATCACCTTGTGGATGTGATCTGTCGAGAATTGGACTTAGTTGCGCGGGACGATATGGGCAATCGATCAGTAAATGACATCGAACTAAATCGAGCCAAGAATCAATTGAAGAGCTCTCTTCTTATGAACCTTGAGAGTCGCATGGTGCAGCTAGAAGACCTGGGACGGCAAGTGCAAGTTCATGGAAAGAAAACAGGAATTGATGAGATGCTTGCACGGATCGATAAAGTGGATGTGAAAGAGTTGCGTCGTGTGGCAGAGCGCATAGTTCGTGGAGGAGCAAGCATTAAAACAGGAGGAAGTGGACAGCCAACCCTAGTTGTGTGCGGCGACTTGCGTCAACTGAAAGACATTCATAAGATTTTAAGGAAATACAATCTTGGAAAGAATTAGAGAAAAAGTTAGATACAATTCACTCATGCAAGTAAAATACATCTACAGTAGACTATCACTTTGCTAAAACAGAATAAGTAAGTCAACTAACTTGGGACCACGGCTTTCCCTTGAGCATCATCTAAGTGTCTCACTCATCTGCCTTGACATACCGTTGAGTGATTCTAACTATTACATCAATAACCACGACTGATTTGCTTCGACTATTGACATTATATAGTTAGCAATGTCTTTAACTTATTAAGTTGAAGAATGATTACAAGGATGAGTCTTATATTTAAATATCAGTTGGAATATCTTGACATGCATTAGAACAGTGAACAGATATTCTTCTTTCTTTCGTCCATATTCATTCGTTTCATATATCAGTTGTTACATTGCACATAAACAAAGTTTTCAAAAATGGACGACATTATACGTCACTCCTACATATACAATGTATGATAAGCTACTCGAAACGTGAGATTAATTCTCGAGAAAGGCATATAGAGCAAGAAACAGCATATCATGTTCAGGGTCAACTTTTTTTTATCCAGCGGGATTGGATAGCGTATCCAATCAGTGCCTGAGCGGTGTAAAAATGATGATAGGCCAATCACTGACGCGTAAGTCATCCGGCAAGCCAAAACGAGGTTGTTCTTCGAAAAACATCATCGTGTTCATGTCTCGATTAGCCATCGTCGCGGCAGTTATCTGCCTAATCACAGTAGTTGCATCACTCAGCATAGACATTTCACCTTATAGCCAAGAATGCTTTTTCGAACAACTCGCAGAAGGTGATAAGATGACCATCTCATACCAGGTGAGAATTCCTGTCCTCTGTACAAGTTGCCTTGCTAAATGGCGGTAATTAGGTTGCTGATGGCGATAACCGCGGCATTGATTTCATGGTAAACAGTAGAATATTTGTTTTCTAGGATATAGCTAACTGCGAAGATCTGCACCATTGCAGTTATATGGACCCCGCAATAACGAGTTAAAGAGCGCTTATGGTGAAACCTCGGCTATTCATGTTTTCGTAGCTCCATCAGATGGAAAATACGAGTATTGTTTCAGTAACAAAGCATCATCTGTTCCCGTCAAATCCGTCAATTTTAACGTGCATGACATGTTGAAAGTCGAAAGAAATGCAGCTGGTGAGTCATGCACAGCATGCCATCCTTAACATACTAATTGGGGAAATAGAACACATTGATCCCATTGAGAATGAGATCAGAGAGCTAGCTGATAGTATCTTTGCTATTAAGGCTGAACAAGAGTATATCGTCGTTCGTGAACGTCAACACCGCAACAGTAAGTAGTGGCAAGCACATAGGTGGGGTAAAAGTGTTGAGCAACGATTGTTTAGCTGCGGAAAGCACCAATTCTCGTGTCAAGTGGTGGTCTATTGGCCAGTTGGTCTTGTTGGCTGTTGTCTGCTTCTGGCAAGTCTTTTATCTTAAACGCTTTTTCGAAGTCAAGCGTGCTGTGTAATTATCAAATAAAATCTCGCGAATTCACGTACCAGACCTCGCATGGAAGAATTATTTTGTACGTGATTTGTATTTACATTATGGTGAATCTATGTCTGCGAACTGTAACCACGGCTCATCTTCATCACTTCCGCATATTTGGAACATATGATCGTCTCGCTTCCTTTTACCGGTTGAAACGGAAGGTATTGACCACTCACCTTCCTCCATAGTGACATTTGAAGGAGACGAAGGCTGTGAGTCAGGGATGACCTTAATATCTTCCATCGAGTAGCCTGACCCTTCCCATGGGAAATTTTCGCGATCTTCATCAGAAGGAGACGGATCGTCTACATGATCGAACTTAATAGAATGCGCATCCTCCACTTTGCACTCCTTGTTCTTCATGTCCACTATGGAGGTATGTTTCACCCTTGTATCGGGAATAGCTTCCGTTCTGTTATTCCGTTCCGAATTCCGTTTTATGTACTCTCTACTGCCGTGTTCCTGTATGGCGGATACGCTCGTGTGATTGACCGGTAAAGTAGCAGGAGTTTCCTCATTGATGGTTTCAGGTTGATCCCATGCATCCACGTTATCTTCGAACAGAGTCCAATGAATTGATTCCTCGCTGGGGCCGACCCCTTGTACGTTCACCGTGCTCTGAGTAGTTTCTAAAGGGTCATGAGAAATCTCTTCATCGTCAGGCTGCTCAATCCCTTGTTCCTAACTATCTTATCAATATTGAGCTTCGACCGAAAAAGCTGACTTACCGATATACAAAATTGGGCTACTCTATTCTTTATTTCATCCGGTGACTTGTATAAAAGAGCGTATCTATTGCAATTTAGATATGAAGAAAAATTCGCCTACTCTCTCTACCTTTTCTGGTTCCTGTAAAACAAAAAGAACCGGTGCTGGCATAGATTACCCCAGGATGTATCTGAGTATAGGGTCAGTTAGACTTTAGCAGATCAACGCAGCATTACTTAGCGCAGGCATCCAGGAAACATTGTTTGGCTCAATCGTAGCATGATTTGTGACGACAATCTATTTGCCGAATTAAGTAGCAGGCAGCGACGCATCAGCTACTTACAGCCAACTGATTCTGATCTGCTACTTTCATCAACGTCTGGGAAATTAATTGCAGCAAGTTACTGCGAACGTTAGAATTGCGTAAGTTGAGTCGAACATGAAATGCTATACTATCCAAGATAATAAGTTTGACCTAAACATTCTATGAATAAATCAATCTTAAAACGAATTGCCTTACATTTGGGTTTGCTTTAATAATCATGGGTAATTGTCGAACGATCGCAACTAGTTCTGTATGATCCAGCACACGGAACACGTGGATTTTCTCCAAAATTGATTCTACCGTGCCTCCTAAACTTATGTCAATGATCTGCAACATTGGATAGCTAGACAAACCATTCTCTCTCGATTGCATCATTTTAACAAGACGTTGCGCAACCAAACTCCCTTCGGTATCTGCAAAGGATTTCAGTTATAATCAATAGTAATGTTATGTGCTACATACCGATATAAATGCATTCTCCTTTCAAGCCACCCTTGGCTTGTTCCAGCTGAACATTTAGTGCCAGCTGAAGACTACCAATACTAAGTAAACTTTATCGAGTCTGTGTATGACTTTTACCACAACTGAGTCTTCCCTATGCCAGATTCTCCACAGATTTCAGTTATTCTACACGGCGGCACACCACCGAATTGACCAAACATCATGTCTAGGCTTCTACAAGATGAAGATATTCCTTTCTGCTCACTCTGCAGCTTGGCAAGTTCAGTACCGCTCCGTGATTCCGGAAAGCCTGTTTATATGACGTTGATTGAAGAGTATAACGCTGATAAACGTACCTCCTCTAACGATCTGTACTATTTTCAGCGCTTCTTCCTTTGTCAATGACAGTGCTATTCATCGAAGGCGAAAGGCTTAAATTCAAGGATCAAATGTCAAGTAGTGCCACAAACCCCGTGTTAATTCTAAGAGGTTGACATCTTTTAGCTCTTCGAGAGTTTCATATCCTGCATCTTCCAGTTTCTCTAGTAATGTCGGCAGCAGTATTTCGTCAGCAAGTCGTCTCGACATGGATTTTCGAGGAAGAGCAATGAAGGCGGTTACTGTTCAATGAAGTGAATGTGTGCCGCAGAGATAATCCTGTCCTTCACCAAACCCAGATAGTCACAGTTGCCTGCTTATGATCACCATTAGCCGTTATCTGACGAAATAACCAAGTTTTTGCTAGATAAAAACCAAATGTCCGTTATTAGCGTATAGGTTATGAGAGAGGAACATGTTTTATGTGTAGGGGCTTAGTGTTTCGGCGGATGCTTACGAACCGTGGTTGACATACTTCAATCATCCGGTTAAACATTTTTATATTGATACACTTTGATTCATCAAAATATATTTGCCATCTATTGTATTGATAAAATGTCTATCATTTAGGCAATGGTGCAAATTAAATTGTTCACCAATAGAGAGGAACACTTGGGCCATGTTATCGATGGATATCACAAAAAGAAACTGCCAAACATAACTTACTGTTGCTTTTGGGTTACTGGCCATATAATGCATTGTATGTTGATAGACTTGTGGGAGTATTTTACTTCTATGACCGAATTGATCAAGTGTTATACTTATGAGTTTGGTAGAGGTAGAGGGAGAACTGTTTCTTTCTGCAATGCACTGCGATAGTGGCAACTTTCGAAGCTAAGGATGTGGCTACTACAGAACGAATAAGATTCTTTCTTGAACGTGTCGACGGCGTACATTTTATTCTAGTAAACAATATATTTTGTATCCATTTCCAATTGTCAAATGATGTTTTCATGCGAGCGTGGCTCGTTCTATACTGTTTCCGGTGGATTGAGTAACCATCCATTGCCTCCCCGGCAGTCACATCGTACAAAGCTGATACCCGCGCAAAGACTATTATGCTTCATCATGTTGAAACCAAAAGTCATTGCTCAAGTGTTGAGGCAAGCTTTGAGAAATGGTATCAAGGCATCTCTGTAGGTTGCTGCATACATAGCTTGTAGGTATCCTAATAGAAGGTTTCAGCCTTATGACCAGCGAAGGGTCGCTTCTGGCTTTCGCAGCCGACAACGACAAGCATGCAAGGACTTATGCAGCCATTGTTGCTAATGTGTGGGCAACCTATAAAAAACAAAGTGTTTCGGACACATTTCTCGGTAGCGATTCATTGAGCGGTCCACGGTTTTTGTTGTTGCAATGTGAGGTTGGTACTTGCCCGTCAACTACTTTCCAGTACTTATTCAACCTGTAGGAGGGCTCTGTTTTTGTCACCTCAGTAGGCGCCATGCTTTTATGTCTCGTTGGAGAAGAAGCGGTTGATCTAGGGATCCTCAAGGCTAAGGTAAAAGGATATAGTGACCATCTGTGATACTGAAGGGAAGACAGGCGGATGCCCTGAAGAATCATTTGGAAGAACCGTTAGAAAGAGTCGCCTCGTATCAAGAATACGCAAGCTGATGACTAACCGATTTGCTATGGTTTTGCTGCGTATCATGTCCTTAATGTCAAGAATACGTTTCAACCTTTATTCAGCGTCCGTCTGTAACATCTTGATGTTCGCGCTCCCGTATTCAACGTTACCGGAAATTTAGAATAATGATTTCAAAAGTTGTATTCAACCTGTTCATTCATGTATTAAGCAAAGGTATCAAAGATGGAGAGGTATATCATATCTTAATAGCCGCATTTCTTCGAACCCTATAATGGTTATTCTTAATTCAGTCCACAAGATAAATTAGCTTACATATATAAAGCGCTTTAAGCTTATATGCAAGGAATGATGCATATCAGCAGGTTCCTAACTTTATTCCTAACTTCATACGGCAGGGCAGCAAGCCGTTATATTTTTAGTATTGATGCTTATTATTCAGAGAAAGGTGAATGTAATGGAACTCTTGCAGCTATTTGTCGAACTGCAGTCGGAGATGCACCCGACTCTTAGTTTTAACGCCGATCAGAATGATGATTAAAGCAGACCAGCCTCTTGTACCTCAGGTAGAAGTCCTAGAATGCAAACAGTGTCAACACAAGCAGACATCGGACTGCTCGTGGCCAAATCATACAGCATCTAGCAAGCCTAATAACACAAAAAAGAACGGACACAAGTCGATATTTTCTCCAGATGATTTTCCTTGGGGTATTGGGCCTGTGCTGCGTTATGAAAATATCCATTGATAAATGGGCATTACATCACCAATTATTCACCTTGCACGTTTACCCTGTAGTTTGATCGAGCAAGTCCTCCGAACTTACTCATATGGTAGCATACCGCATGGTAATTTGTTAGGTTACTTTCAAGGCAACTATGTCAAAAAAGTGCGAGTATGATTATGAATAATAGTCCAATAGTTAACAGATAACAACGTAAGGTATGTGTGGAGTGCAGCCTCTTTACTTTGTTTTATGTATCTTGTACGTTGTCTGACAGGGTTGATTTTCTATTGTGTGACAAGTCATGATATTGTTATCTCATGTTACGTTTTGCCTGTTACCTATTAAGCATATCAGGATTGCCATGCAAACACATTCGATGCATGTCTTACACACTTAGCTTGAAAATCCAATGGTTTTGATTGGCGCGTTAACAGGTCCATAGTTGTTTTTGACTGTGGTCCGGCATTTCACTTTGACTTCCCGAAGATCCAGCTCGAACCGGAATATTGTATAACATCCCCTCTCTTGAGGTTGTGTGTGTAGTCGAATAATGTCTTTGGAGCAAAAGAAGCGTGTGTGCTATTTTTACGATGGTAATTCCGCATAAAACGAGAAAGAATTATCGGAATTAATGGAATCGCGTCGTCATTAGCCAACGTTGGAAACTATCATTATGGCCCAGGGCACCCGATGAGGCCCCATCGGATAAGAATGTGTCACGGTCTAGTAATGAATTACGGTCTATATAAGAAAATGGAAATCTATGTACGTACAGATTCCTTCGAAATGCGTTTCTAACAGCGCCATTAGCGTGCTAAACCAGCAAACAAGTGGGAAATGACTCAATTCCACGCGGATGACTATATTGATTTTCTATCTCGCGTTACGCCGGAGAACATGGATCAATTCCAGAAAGAACAAGCAAAATGTAGAAATCACCCTTCTAATTACTATCTTCCCTAACCTTATTACTTAGTCAACGTAGGAGATGACTCGCCCGTTTTCGAGGGCCTATTCGAATACTGTGGTCTGAGCGCTGGTGGATCCATGGGTCAGTCACATCACTTTCGAGGCATATCTTAACGCTTTCGTTTTTGTAACAGAGGGTGCTGCAAGGCTTAACCGTGGATTATGTGATATTGCAATTAATTGGGCAGGTGGCCTGCATCACGCCAAAAAATCAGAAGCCTCAGGATTCTGCTATGTAAACGATATTGTGCTTGGTATCCTTGAACTGTTGCGATATTATGCACGTGTGCTATACATCGACATTGATGTGCACCATGGCGATGGCGTAGAAGAAGCATTTTATACAACTGACCGTGTGATGACCGTCAGCTTTCATAAATATGGTGAATTCTTTCCCGGTACTGGTGAACTGAAGGTGAAACCACTCTGAACGTTTATCGTTCTTCTGAAATTTACGATATTTTGCAGGACGTTGGGGTTGGCAAGGGCAAGTATTACAGTGTCAATTTTCCGCTTAGAGACGGCATTGACGATGAGAGTTATCAGTCTGTTTTCGAACCAGTAAGTTTCACTTCATTTTCCACTGTTTTGCAAAGATGGCATAATGGATGATCGCCTATAGGTGATTGAAAAAGTTATGGAATGGTATCGACCGTCTGCAATCGTTCTGCAATGTGGCGGTGATTCATTAAGTGGTGACAAACTTGGCTGTTTCAACCTATCCATGAAAGGTAATCAACTCCTAAATCGAATAAAAAGTCAATCTTATTTGTTTGATGGAAAAAGGACATGCAAATTGTGTTCGATTTGTCAAAAAATTTAACCTCCCTACTCTGGTACTGGGTGGAGGTGGTTACACGATGAGAAACGTAGCGAGAGCTTGGGCATATGAAACAGGTGTTGTTGTAGGTCAGGAGATTGGGCCAGGTAATAAATCATTTATTGTTACTATGATCTATACTAAATCAATGTTGATAGAAATGCCGTACAACGATTACTACGAATATTTTGGACCAGACTATCAGCTCGATGTGCGTGCAGGCAATATGGAAAATATGAACACGCTGGATTACCTGGAGAAAATAAAGTAATACTATGATGTGTATTGGTATTTGCCATAACATTTTATTAGAACGCAAGTATATGAAAATTTGGCCAGAACCATGTTTGCACCAAGTGTTCAGATGCAAGGTAAAACAGAAAAGAATGTCAACTACAGACAAATATGAACTACTTGCTTGTAGAGGTACCAGCTGATGAGGCGATGTCGGAAGACGAGGATGAAGAAGACGCCGATGATCGATATCCTCGTATGTTTTAAAAGAAGATTTTTTCGGGCGATTAAAATTACCTTGTAGAATCGTTCTGGGACAGACGCATAGTCCCGGATAACGAATATTACGACTCAGATGAAGGAGAGGGCGGTGGTAGTCACCACGAACAAAATTATGGAGATGAGCGTGGATATGATGGTGACGAGAGTGACGAAAACCGCGTGAATGGAAAAGAGTCATCAACGGCAGGGAACACACGATCATCGTCAATGGAAATTGCTGAAGCACGTCCTCCTGCGGTATCTCGAGATGAAGAAGAGCAGATCGCTGAGATATTGAAAGAAGAAGAGAAAATGGTAACGCCAAATGATGTCCATCCAAACAAGAACACAATTTCCGAAAATCTACCGGAGCCTGCTGCAACAGGTGTGTAGCTTAACGCAACAGCTGTGGAAGCAGTTTCTCTAAACTAAATATTTTGTAAAGCGAGTCCTGCCGCTCCATCACCTATAGCGGAACCAAGTCCTATGGAGAGTATGGAAGAAGGTGAATTAGCCTCCACAAAGTCGGCAACTCCCGTTGAAGGAGGTTCGGAAAAGATGGTTATTGACACTGCGACACCCGAGATTGACGGTGCGACACCGTCAAGTCAGCCCCAAGATGGGGAAAGCACTCTTGAGGAAGGCGAGATTGCGGATAGCCCACACAATCAACAATGAAAATCTTATTTAAGAAAAAAGAAATACACAATTACTGAAATAGGCGCGGTTTCTTAATGATGTACATATATGACTCTGAAAGTATCTATTAACGCAGTGATATCCCAACAGGAGCAGCAGTACTGCGACAAAGATGAATTAGATGTATTTGCGATTTCATGCACATCATGATTATTTAATATTGTGCGCGAAAATCTTCCAGGAGGTCTAAAAAGGAGTCGTGCTTACGTACTATTCCGATGGAAGCATATGATATTACTTTATTGAGCATCTCGATGGCGACAAATCATAATAATAGTGATGATCATGATGTTGATTATAGTGATGATTGTAGAAAGAGACATGCTTGCACTTTGGATCGCCATAGGCACATCCATCAGAGAACCCTAGTATGACGAAAGAGGGCTAAAAATAAGCTAATAAAAACATGATATACTGAAACCACGTTTTGTTTGGCACCCAAGTACGTAGTTAGAAGTGTATCAATAGATGGTTAGACAGTACTATAGTAGTTATAGAAGTCTACGTAATGAATGCATGAGGAGAATGTGAAATGGCGCGAGAAAGAGGTTAGTCAAGATAAAAAAAAAATAAAATATGTGGAGTAAAAAAGGTGGGGAATAAGTGGATAATATAGATTAGTTCTACAGTAAGATAGCCGAGGACTGTGCCACAAATGAGATTTGAGTATAACCATCGTGTCATGAGCAAGTAAAAGGAGGAAAGATAGAAAGGTAATTTGATGTTTGATAAACGAGTATCTGTCTCATGATACCGAATGTGTAAAAGAAAATCAAGGAGAAGGCTGTTAAGCGATTTGATACTATTTCACGATGAACAAATTAGAGCCAACTTGCCTTTTTCTTTTAGCCGCGAGAGGAGCCCTTTATAGTCCTCTCATCTAAGAAAGAGAATAGTTGGCCGCCCTTGGGGAGTAAGGAGGATTGGGGGAGTTGCAAGGGATTATCCAGAAAGGTACACGGACCGGATTCCTTTTTTATAAAGATATACTTGCCAAGATGCCAACTTTTTTTCTTTATTCTTCTTTAACCATTTAAATAATTGGTTTACTCCAGTTTTTTACCAACCCTGCTTCCTTTTTTTCTTCACTCTCACTTATTTCTTATACTTACCTTCTATTCAATATGAGTTTACCATCTTCACCGTCCTTCGATCCTCAATCACTCTTACACACATGTATCGACGACCAGTCTATACAACTCGTTTCGATCTTGGGTATCGGCGCATACGGCATTGTCTACCTAGGTCGTCATCTGGGCTCTCGTCGGTCATACGCCGTTAAACTCTTAACAAACCCGAAAGCAATTCACAGAGAAATTGATATTCATGCTCGTCTATCGGGCCATCCTAATATTTTACAATTTGAGAAAGTGGTGCGACAGGGAAATATGACATTCATCGTCCTCGAATATGCTCCTGAAGGTGATCTCTTCTCGGCCATCACATATCCTTCAGGAGGTTTAGTCGGCAATAATGAAGCAATCCGCTTCATATTTCTTCAAATATTGGATGCAGTTGAACATTGTCATCGCCATGGCATAGCACACCGTGATTTGAAACCAGAAAACGTCCTTGTCTTTCCAAACTGGCGGATTAAGCTGGCGGATTTTGGTCTAGCAACATCGCAATTGGTGTCAAATGAATTCGGCTGTGGCTCAACGTTTTATTTTTCACCAGAATGCCAGGGCGGCATAGTTAGGAACAATAAACGGATCAAGGGTTACAGCACACAAGCAAACGACATTTGGAGCCTTGGGGTCATTTTGATCAACTTTGCCGCAGGACGTAACCCTTGGCGACAAGCAACTATGCAGGATCCAACCTTTGCCGCATATGTCCATAACCCTCGTCAGTTCTTCAAAACAATATTACCTACAATTTCAGATGAATTGGATTACATCCTGACACGCATATTTTGCCTTGATCCTGCATTGCGAATTTCCTTACCAGAGCTACGTTTACGTATTCTCCGCTGCACATCCTTTACCATTGACGGTCATATTTCTACAAAGCCTGACTCAAACACATCCATCCATGTTCCCAAACCTCGTTTGTCCGTAGAACTTGAATACTCGCAGTCAGTTACAGAAACAATAATGCATTATTTGCATGGTTTTGTTGACAGCGACGACGAAGAGCCTCGGTCAAATCCAGTTACTACGAAAACAATGCCCTTTTCTTCACCTACACGACGACAACCACCTCCTCCGCCACTGCGATCCCCAGCTACACGGCCGGTTCCTACAGCAACAACCCCTGCAACGCCGCCTACACCATCAAGCTCCTCTTCCTGCTCCTCTATCTCATCGTCTACGTTCTCATCCGAATGTCCAACAACACCACGAATCATTATTTCACCAATACGAGAAGGAAAATATCAATATCAATATCAATCAATTGCCACGTTCGGCATTTCAACTTTTAATGGATACGACTCATTAAAACTGTAAAGTCAAACCTTATTATAAGGCCTATTCCATTTGCATGTAAATCCTCTGAGAGAACCATCTGTCATTTTGCAACTGTTGTCACCATATCTCTGCCATCCTTCAAATTTAGGTTCTTGTGAAAAAAAAAAAAGTTAATTACATTTGCCTTTTGTCGATCTCTGCTTTAATGAAAAAATGTGAATTAAATTTGATTGCCAATGAGGGCAATAACAGGAAATGTGTCGTTAACATGCTGAATATCCAGATTTATTTTTGGCTTTTGTCTGGGTTAATGATACTATCCGAGAGATTCATCCAGGTTAGGACTTGTTGTCTCCAGGAGGATAGGATTAACAATTAAGGAGAGATCTATACTGAGAAGGTATCTATAATAAAGGTTCAAGACGTCTGGACTGGTGTCATGGTCCCCCCTTTTAAGGAGCAAGTTAACGGCTGTAACATATGGTCTAAATGTTAACAGGAAACGCTGACATGGTTAAAAGTATTCGGGTGTTGCAAAGACAAAATGAAGGAGAAAAACAAGTGATTGTGGCGGTCTATGTCTATTTTAGGAAAACCATTTGGTGGCAAAAAGCCCTCTTTCTCTGTCGCTTGACACTTCCTTTCAACTACTTTCTTCCTCCCACGCCAAGTTATTGATACAAGTCTCCTGCTATAGATATAAAACTTTTATTGTCTTTTGATGACTCCTATGTTTTAACTCCCCCTTGATTGTTTACTTCCTGACTTTGGTATGCAACTCAAATCGTTGGATAAACAAGGAAGAAATGACAGCAAGTGAAGCAATAGCGACACAGGATAAAAACGTATATCGAAGTGCTATTTGATATGTATCCAGCACAATCTGGAGCACTTCGGGTGGTAACAACACACGGATTTCCGTCATAGATTTTCGTGCAATTTCGATATACTAAGGAATAAAAACGGAACCATAACTGGTCAGTCACCCTTGCTTTTTCTCTCCTATGTTCCCTTACTTTGTCAGCATCAGGGCCTGTAATTCTCTCCGTCAATACGTTCTTGACAACAGCCTGGAAAATAGCGGAAGTAGAGGAAATACCAATGACAGAACCCGCTGATCTAAATAGGTATGACATCGACGTAATGGTCGCCATTTCTGATACAACATTTGATTTACGGTCAGTATTTCTTCGTCTAAGCTCCTAAAGCATGACATACCCTGTTGTCCAACGCAGGAGAGCATGGCAATGAGAGTTGTTGTAAGTATCACACCCATAGTAAAACCATCCAGCAGTAAACAAGCTATGACAAATGCAAAGGGAGTGGTTGTCGACCAGGTAGCAAACCCAACCATGGACAAAAAGGAACCACAGGTTGCGATAATGGTGATTGTCAAGTATTCGCCTGTGCGAGACATGTAGACGCCTGAAAGTACAGATCCAATTGAAACTGCAATCACCTTTGGCAAATAGTAGAGACCACCTTGCGTAGGAGAATAACCGAGTAAACCCTACAGCAAACAAAGTATGAGATCCAATTGCATACACAAATAAAACACAAAAGGAGAGAGAAAAGGACAAAGATGGATTTGCATAAATTAGTACCTGGAAATACAATGGTATAATGTAAACCATACTGGTAGAGCACATCATTGCCCAGAAGTTGGTCAAGGAACATGCCAAGGGGGATCGGCTCGAGATAATATGCCATGGCATTAGCGGGTTGGCAGCAAAGTTCTTTTCGATGATGCAGAAAGTGACAGCCAAGACACCCGAGACAGTAAGACAAGTCACTACTAGCGGGTCTGACCATGGTCTCAAGTTACCACCAAGTGAAGTAGCAAGCAGGAAGGAAATAACGCCTAGGATGATCGTCAAGGCACCAAGATAATCGATCCTCTTCAGTTTTTCCCTGAGAGTCTCTTGAGGTTGTTCCTCCAGGTTATAATTGGTCAACAAACATACGGCAGCGTAGAGAGTCACAAGCAGAAGGGGTAAGTTGATATAGAAACAGTAGCGCCAGCCAACCGTGTCGGTAATAAGACCTCCGAGGGGAGCGCCGATGACCGATCCAAGCTATAATCATTGGTATTCTTAGTTCGATCCTGTTACTCTCTTCTTTTTTTATGTTCCACTCTTACTCCATAAGCAATGTTACCGAAACCTTGAAATTTTCCACGTTCCCGCAAAGGCACCAGGTCACTGACGATCACACTCGTGACACTAAAAAAATGGCCATTTTCGGTTAAAATGTTTGTCCATCAAGAGGAAAAGCAAAAAGAAACTTCATACGTGTTAATACCGCCGCCACCGATACCAGCGATGGCGCGGGCAGCTACCAATGACCACATGCCTACAGCAGCTCCACAAAGAAAAGACCCGATAAAAAAGACAGAGGCGGCAAACAAAAGGGCATTTTTACGACCGAATATATCCGAAATGCGGCCATCTGGCACAATCTCGATAAGCAAAACGAAACAAACGAAAAGAAAAAGGTGCCACTAAAGATGACCTTGTGCTACTCTATCTGCACTTACAGAGAGGTTGTAGAGCTGTGTAGCTGAGAACATATGACGTTGCGATCCAAATAATCTCGTTCGATCTATCACGGTTCAGTCAGATGATATGGTAAAATGATCCCCAAGCGACGGTGTACTTTTTGAATTCTGTGCCAATCTGAGCGTAAATCGTAGCTACAATGGACGAGTCAAGGGCAGCCAAAGAAACACCGATGTAGAGGCTGTATACGAAAATGTTAGGTTCTATTTTCGTTTTATCTTTTCCTTCATTTGATTACCCTAAACAGAGTGTCAGCATTGAGGCACCATTCAGCCGTTTTGCAACTAGGTCCTCTTCGACATATTCGCCATTGTTTGATTTTATAGAGGGTGGATTTGAAGTGCGAATAGTGACTCGGTCATCGTTATCACTTAAATAACTGATGATAGACCCATCACGGACACCCAAAAGAGGTGAAGTCTCGTCTCGTTCATGAGACTCGGAGACCATGGTTTTTTCTCAAACAGCAAAGAAAAGAAAAGAAGAAGAAGCAGGTGCAAAAAAAGAAGGGATTACAGATGCACGGGCTGGAAAAAATTTTAAAACTGCCATATTCGTACGACAGAAGTCACTTCTATCTTGATGTTTCGCTTGCAGGGAAAAACCAACGCCCGGTTCTTCGGCTAACGAACGCAATTATTACCTGTCGACCGTGCACGAAACAGAAAACCACACCCCCAACCATCCAATTTAGTCTAATGTACACCTTGCTAAGTGGACTATACAATTATCTAACACAGAAAGAAGAATACTACGTCCTCATCATCGGACTGGACAATGCTGGAAAAACTGTAACGATCACTTCTTTTTTCATTATGCTCTCATTAATTAACTTCTTCTCATCAGACCCTGTTGGAACGCATAAAATCCGTCTATCTGGGTGTACCCGGTCTGCCTCCAGAACGAATTGCCCCGACAGTCGGACTCAATAGTGCGTAGCAAGCGAACCCACACCCGGGATGACTAATCTCTTGTGCGTGAAAAAAAAAAAAAAAAACAGTCGGCAAAGTGGATGTCAAGTCTACACGGATCAATTTTTGGGATCTAGGAGGTCAGAAGGATCTCCAGACTTTATGGGAAAAATACTACAGCGAATGTCACGGTATCGTATTTGTCGTCGATTCAACAGATAGTGAACGGTTAGAAGAATGCAAAAATACCTTTGGTATGACGGAAATAGGTTATCATCACGTTATCGTTAACACCAGTTTCCGCTTGTCGATTTGCACTGGTTTATAGAGACGATGATCACCAGCGATCTTGTGGAAGGCATACCCGTGCTGATGTTGGCCAATAAGCAAGACGTACCGGATGCATTGCGGGTAGAAGAAATCAAGGAAGTATTTAATAAAATCGCAGTCAAGTTAGGAGCTCGCGACTCCAGAGTATTGCCTGTGAGTGCTCTAGAAGGGTAAGTGCTCTGCTGTTTAAACGGAAAAAACAACCTTGCCCATTTACGCACTTCATAGCGATGGCGTGAAGGATGCTGTCGATTGGCTTGTATTAAGGTTACAACGCAACAAAATGTATCGCCCGCCTGTTTTTCGATAAATTTCATCGACAGCCGTATTACTGTCGGTGCGTGACTCTATGTAAAGGATCTAGTGTAACTATGAAGATATATCATAAAGAACAGGGGATTTATCAAAGTGTGGTTTTCAAAAAAAAAGAAGGGAACTGCCAAATGTGGACAACGAGGAATGTGATAACATGTTACACCGGTAATGTTTGCGTTACGTCTGTAAAAAACTGCAAAGAAAAGTTGACGTTCAGGAAAGATCTTGGGAACGAGGTGCTATAAGCGGTATTTCTACGCCAAATCAAACTTCACGAGAAATGGCCCGAAGGATCATTAGCTTGAAATTTCGCCTCTTGAACGGTAGTAGAACCGATGATCCTCGGATATAGTTTACGAGAAGTCTCTCGTATACGGCAACATGCGTTTTCCAACCGCATAGATAGTCTGGTTCCTTATTATTACAACGTCTGCATTATGCCGGAATAGCTCGAAATCTTCAGAAGCGGCCACAATTTTCTAATTCCATCCAAGAGTCTGAGAGGAAAAAGCACCATCACGAATTGTCGCTAACAGAAGCAGCAGCACAGTACCCTTGAACAAAGGCGTGAACAAAGCGCTTCAAAGGATAACGTGACTAGCTGTGTCTGCTATTTTAACAATTCTCCAGTTACATCTTATATGCTAAAGTAGACAACGCAATTGTAGGACGTCGCATGAAATTGTACATGAGCACCAGTCAGATTAGATTAATTTACAAATAACATATATGTTAACATACCATGAATCTACGATAATCAGCGATGAGGATTTACTATGCGCCAAAAATTCTGTTTCCATCGATGCCATGAGTGAAAGAGGTTATCGTTCTCTTACTCTAATTTCAGTAACGAAGAGATCATAGACATATGATTGGCTACTCTTCGTGTTACAAACACGTCAGTTTATTCATTACTGTTACACGAATTTCTTTTTGTGTTGCAGAAAGAAGAAAAAAAAGGTACAATGGACTGTTTTGTTTTTCTTTTTCCCCTTTTTCGCGCTTTCATCACCCTCCACGCACATTATCTATGTCTTCATTGACCGATGTGAAGAAACAAGACGCTCAGCTTTCTCTCCAGGGAATGGCTTCTAATATAGGCATCAATCTAGCTATTGCTGCCGGCGTACTACTGGCGTTTGTTATTCTACGCCCCAATAACAACTGTGAGTTGGATGAAATGACTCCTCCATTCCCCATAGCAAACATTAAATGTCCGCCGTAGTGGTGTACGCCCCGAGATACAAATATGCAGAGGAAACGTGAGTAAGTAAAGGAAAAAAAGATCAGATCAAGAAGAGAAAGACAGAACAGCAAATGGTTTACCGATAATAAATTATAAACTTGCGGTAGCAAGCAACCTCCAAGGATATCTAAAGGTCTTTTATCGTGGTTCAAACCAACCATCAGTACCCCGGACGATGTATTACTGCGTATGATCGGTTACGATGCTCTGCTCTTTATTCGGTTCCTACGGATGCTTCGAAAGCTATTATATGCCATGACAGCCGTCGGTGTTGTCATATTGATGCCTATCAACGCAGTGGCAACCTCTTTGACAGGGTGAAGTAGAAAAAAAAAGAGAACCATTTTTAGGGTTTTTATGCCGGATTGTTTCTTTTACTGACAAGAATAAGGCAACTTTCTCAGGGATTGGCCACCGTATGATCTCGATTTTCTCTCTATCTCAACTATCAATGACAAGACTAAAGGAGATGGGAATGTAGCATGGTACTGGTCCCATGCGATTGGCACCTGGATTTTCTCGATCCTGATATACCGAGCTATCTATCAGAACTACGGAGAATACGTAAAATTGCGGCAACAGTATTTTGAAAGTGAAGAGTATCAACAATCCATGCATGCGCGTACATTACTACTCTATAATCTACCAACCGCTTTGCAATCGGACGAGGCGTTAACAAGATGGATCAAGGGGATGAACTTGGCATATCCCGTAGAACAAGTATTTATTGGGAGACGAAACGGACGACTAGCAAAGTATGTCGAGGAGCATGATGAGGCTGTACGGAAGTTGGAAATCCTTCTATCCAATCACTTGAAAGGTAATGGACGCTTTAGGAGGGAGGATGTGGATTGCATCGCCTCTTTTTCTGAATCCAACGACATCGGTTTTTTAGATGGTGATGTGGTTATCGGAAAGCGACCCACTTTGAGGCTAGGAGGGTTTCTGTGCTGGGGAGGCCGAAAAGTGGATGCGATTGAACATTATTCGGATAAGGTCCAAAAGCTCGGCGAAAAGATCATCAAGGCGCGGCAAAACATGTCCAACAGTAAACCGACGAGCTATGGTTGGGTTTCCTTTGCTAAAGTGTCATGGGCTCACGCTACTGCCAAACACCTTTCATCCGACTCTTCCCCTCTTCGGCGGATAGCCCAGAGTGCCGCCAATCAACCTCGTGTAGAACTGGCGCCTCAACCCAAGGACATCGTCTGGAGCAATTTATCTCTGAACGAACATGTTAGGAACAGCAAACGTCTGGTCGCAAGCATCCTGTTCTATGGATTTGTGTTTCTGTGGTTTATCCCTTCCAGTTTTCTGTCGGCATCCTCTAACGTGACGGCATTCATCCGATTGTTTCCCAATTCGGATCAGTTCCTTCATGAACACGCGATGTTTGTCTCCTTGCTTGCATCATGGTTCACACCTATTGTGATGGCCATTTTCCTGCTGATCTTGCCAAAAATAATGCGAATGCTATCCCAACAACAAGGGTATTTTACTGGAACAAGCTTAGACCGTCAAGTACTGGCGAAGTTATATATATTCTTTATTGTCAATAATTTGTTGGTGTTTACCGTGTCCTCCACCATGATCTCGATGTATCTACAGATCAACAAGGCAGTTCAAGGCACCGAATCGCTTACGGCAGGACAATTCTTTTCTACTCTTGGTCATAACCTGACAGATATTGCTAAAAACATGAGCGGTAAAGAAAAGGGAAAAAGGTGGTAAAGAAGGCAGCAATTCTGATCCAGATTCATATTTTAGATGTTTCCAACTTTTGGGTGAATTATGTGTCTTTAAAAGGAGTTGGTGTCATCATGGATTTGGCTCAGGTGGTTGCCTTTCTGTCCATTACGTTGAGGTAGCTAATGCAGAATATGTTCTTTAGCTCGTATTCTGACATTAACCATTGTCACTAGAAAATTGCTGACAAGGCCAAGTCCGCGACAGCTACAAGAGTTTACTCGACCCAATGCATTTGATTATCCATTATTCTATAATGTCCTCATCTTTTTCTTCACTATTGGGTTAGTTTATTCCGTGATTGCTCCCCTTGTTCTCCCATTCACGTTGCTCTACTTTTTGCTTGCCACGATGGTCTTCCGATACCTTCTTATGTATGTTACATCCTGCTTCTGTTTGATTAGGTTAACGTTGAAGTTTAGGTATGTTTTCGTTACGAGCGTTGAAACTGGTGGTCAGATTTGGCGCGTACTGATCAATCGGCTGTTGGTATCTACGTTATTCTTTCAGCTCATCATGCTTGGAGTGCTGAATCTGAAAGGCGCTTCAGGTCCCGCGATTTTCACCGGGCCATTACCATTCATGACGCTGGCTTTCAAAGTGTACTGTCATCGTCGGTTTGATCCTCATGTGTATTACTACACACCAGATACCGAGGCGTCTGTCAGAGATGCAACTCCGCCCAAACGCAGTGCTGGTTTTCGATTTGGCGACCCGGCTTTTTTCACCGAGCTCCCGGTTCCTATGGTTCACGAATGTGTACGACATCTTTTACCGCAGCTCTATGGTGCACGCAGCAAATCCACCAAGACAACGAAAGAATTAACGCGCCATAGGAGCGTTCGGCATCTTTCTGTTATCCAAGACAAAAAGGGTCATGAACTTCAATTTCAAAGTATAGAAAAAGAAGAATTGGAAATGGACGATTCGATAGAAGGCGTTCAGGGATATTACAAGTTTGAGGATAATGAAAATAATGAACAGCTCGTGCATCCAGCGAAACCAAAACAAGTAGGCGATGGAGATCGGTACGCGGCTACACGGCCCTTGATAAATCACGAGGATTCGGATGAGGAGGATGGGAAGTCCATGGCAGGATCCACGCAGACAGGAACCTACAATGATCTAGAATACTTTGTAGCGGGACGTGCCTATCGCACCCACGATCCACGGAATCTGGATAGACATGAAGTGATCGAGATGGCTCATATCTACCGCGATCATCGTCAGCGTCAGCCTCCGTCGCCACCCAGACCTCAGCATCGGCTATTTTTCCATGGGAACAATGGAAACGTTTCAGAATACTAAAGCGTTTCAATTTAAACAAATGTGCGATTGTACACAAAAAAACTGCTCGTTTTATCCTTTTTCAATGTCATCTCCAGAACGGACACAGTAAAGAAAAAAAAATTGTATTTATAAAAAGGAAACAGATTTCGCCTTTTCTTTTCTTAGTTCATCTTCTCTAGTCAATCTCTTTTTTTTTTGTGTTCTTAAACTTGCTGCAGAGCAATAGAAAGAAAAAAAAATACTACATCTGTTGTCATGTCTTTTCGTGGGCTGGACCCGTTCCCTACCAGCATTGTATGGGATAAATTTGATGCTGGCATCTTTGACCTGTTCAAAAGAAAAAAGGTAACCTATTGATAACACAAACTGATGCTATAAACCTCGTTTATTCAATGTTTTCACTTTATAGTAGTAAAAAAACACACACACACGCACACACACACACTCTCTCTTTCTCAGCTAATTAATTATTCGCTCTGTCTTTTTGTTTTGTCGTTTTCTTTTTTTTTTGACTGTGCCTGTTACTCATACACATACACACATGTACATACATACATACACATCCATTTACTTGCTGCTATGTATGTGAATCACTTGTTTTTCTTTCTTTCTTTGTAACTTTGGGTGTTTACAATCTTATGCTACAGATGCTCTCAATGTACTACCATTCTCTTTGTGTTTTTTGTATTCCATTTTCTTTCTATGTCCAACATTTATGTTAAGAAGAAACCCATGTGAAAAATAAAATTCAAAAAGCAGAAAACGGATTCAACATAAGACCAAGGCGCACAATTTTTTTATGTTTACTGTTTTGATGCATCGTGTGATTTCCCAAAAAAAAAAAATAACAAATTGTACAAGTGTTTTACGTTTTCACTTTTTGCAGCCCATGACTAGCGTTTCTGCGCCCTTTCGTTTCTTTTTTCCTTGTTCTCTGACATTCTAGGATAGATACGTGGACAAGTTTTCTACTACCTGAGTCATGGATGGACGCTAAAACCGAAACAGTTCAAAGGGTGATTTAGTAGAGTTCTCACTTTTTGCGTGTTACTCTTTTTTTTTTTGGTTCTTTACCAGTTGTGGATCTGCATCCCACATTTGATTGACAAGAACTAGCAATTGCCGTGGATACAAACTGACCAATTTGGACATGGGCGGTCGCGCGTTATGTTCCTTCACTTGGAAATACAGTGCATGTTCCGATAAGTCTAAATTTTTTGGTTTTGACATGTTGCAGTATCAGCAATAGGGTTTCGGTGGGGTGAAGGAAAGGGAGTTTTTTCCATACTAACCTTGAAACGGATAACCGAATGCTCCCCAGGTGAGGATTTCCCAAAAAATTAACCCACACGCGTAAACCTTATATTGTCATGCTTATCAATTGAAAAGAATAAAGAAATAGAAAAAAAGGTACTTGTAGGACACATACATCAACCTAAAAAGAGACAAACGATTAAAAAAAAAAAAGATGCTAATCTGTTGTTTGTTTTCATTACCTTTTCTGTATAGCTTGGCTTCGATGTCCAAAATTCAGGTGCTGAGCCGTGCCATGGACACAAATTGTATCAAAGATAAAGTAGATTGGATGATGATGATCAGACAGGTTATGATTTCTCCCCTTATATTGGTTGAGATTTACCTTGCCTATGGTGTATATATAAGTTCAATTATTTTTTTTGTGGGGGTTATGGAATCATGTTGCTGTATACCAGTTGGGGGTACCACATTGTGTGTGCAATAATGCATTGGCTTTAGGCCGGATACGTGCTAATCCGAAATCATTCACTTTGGCCCTGTCATCTTCCGATATCTAGGTACAATATATAGAAATAATTAAAAAAAAAACAAAAGAAATGCAAACGAACAAGCACTCGTTTCACTAACCACTAATGCAGATGAAGCCAGGAAACATGCAAGAAGGAAAAAGAAAAAAAAAGAAGTATCATGTTGTTAATACGGAACTTACATTATTACTTTTGATTAGATAACTTACATATGTTCATAGATTTCAGATCCTGAAATGCGTTTTCGGCCATTGTCGAATAGTACGTCGTATCAGTCGTTTTCCCAATGTGGTTCATTGTCATAGTTTCTTTTTTGTTCTTACCCGATGTATGATGGACGGTCTACGTAGAAAAGATGCCTCCAATGATAAGCAAGTTATGACATGTTACGAACCTCTTTCTTTACCTTCGTGTATGTAGATAAGCTACGCCTAATGCAATGTCATACATGTACATGACCTGGATAAAGGCATTTACTTTCTTTAGTTGGCATGGGATTCGTTTCCCTTGCTTATTTAGTCCACCATTAGCATACCTGCTGTGCAAAACTGGGCCGTTTATATTTTCGAATCACATCGAATAGATCGCCCTTGAGACAAAGCTCAGTAATAATACAAAGATGCTGTGGATGAACGCACACTCCTATGAAGCGGATCACGTTCTCATGTCGCAATTGTCTGTAGAAAAGAAAGAAAAAAAAAGGTATCTTGTTATCAAACAAAGTTGACAGCGTAAACAGAAAGGAGCTCCATGTACTTGCTTGAGCACTTTGATCTCATGTTTTATCTCTGCTAGATCCACTTGATTGAATTCGGTCAGACGTAATTCTCCAACGGCGACAGGTTCCTATGCGACAGGGTCATGAGAGATATCTATGTATCCCAAAGTCGGCTTACTTACGCCTCTGTACGTGCCTATAAATTTTCCCAAGTTGCAAGTTCAGGGCAGCCAGAATCATCCCAATCTCTTTTTGTTTTTACCTGCATAGCAATCTTTAAATCCACCGCTGCCTAATTTGGCCCCCACAACGAGATCGTGATAGGGAATATCCAGGCCAGAGGAGTCATCGTCTAGAAAGAGGGCTGAGAATTCCCGTGAGTTTAATTCAAGACGCTGGATTTCCATTTTCGAAGAGATCGGCAAGATCAAATCGGTCGTTGCTAATCGTGGCGTGGATGGAGCAGGAATGGGCCGGGTATTCTGTCTCTGTCCATCATGGTAAAAAAAAAAAAAAAAAAAAAAAAAAAAAAAAAGAAGTCAACAACTTGTCGTGTTTCCCGTTCTGCTCTCCCTTAGCTTTTTGATTCTCTTTACCCAAAATAGTATATTACTAATCAGTTCGGCTTTGTCTCCTTCTGTTGGTAGACCTAGTTCCATGATAATATAAAGTCAAGCCGTATGAGGAGGGGGGGTTGTAGTATATGCATAGACATACCTCGGTCTTGACAAAACTCGATGAGATCAGCAAGGACCATCTTTTCCAGTTCGTCTCGATCAAGTGACTACGAAGAGCAGAGGATTGTCTTGTGTGTTTAGGCACTCTTAAGTTTTACCCCATATGAGATACTCACTTCGAGTGATTCGTCAATATGTCTATGGATGGTCTGAAACAACATACGAAACGTAAAAAACAAAAGGCAGGGAAACAGCAACAAGGAAAAAAAAAAGCAGAGCAAAATACTGAGAAGTCCAAGGTTTATCGAGGCATCACATGCCATCGTTTCTTGTCACTTTTATTCATAAGGTCTGGTCCTTTTAGCTTATTCTCTCTTTCTGTCATGGACCAGCTGATCTGTCCAGGTGCAATACCCCATGGACAAAGTCAAAATGTATCAAACAATCCCAACAGTTTTGCTCTGTTCAGTTTTTGTGCTTTAGTTATTCTTCTTTTTTAAAAAATGAGAATCGTATAGGCTTATTTATTTCTTTGTTAAATGCTTTGCATGATGCAAAATAAACAATGTAAGACCAAAAAATAAAAGAAAAAAGTTAAAAAGGATGCAGAGAGAATAAGAAAAGAGTGAGTGTAAAAATAGCGTGAGAAAATTCTGTAGTATGACAAGAAAAGACGTGCAATAAAAGACAAAAGAAAAAGATGCGTCGAGTGGCGCGAAAGTTATGGTTATTTTGTTTGTGATAAAAGGGTTCCGTAAGCCATCGTGCGAATGAAATGCCAGAAAGAAACAGAAAAGTAGGGGGAAATGCATAAAGTATGTACATTCGCTTCACAATTGGGGATCAAAAAGCATATCTCTGCGATCAGAGAGTAAAGCTGTACCCATTTGTTTGTAATTAAAAGCGAGATTAGTGTTACCGTCCTTGTTTGGCTTGATAAAAAGCGGATTCTTGCTAAACGACAGACGAATTCCTCCCTTAACCGAGTTGGATAGACAATGACCCTGCAGTTCGTTCATGGCTTGTGTTGCAAACACCACGTCGTCAAATTCCACAAAGCACATGGGACCCTGTGATTTGGTGCGGAAGCACATACGTTTATATCCTTTGCATCGACTGAATACTTGGCGCAGTTCGTCTTCACTTGTATTGGGTGGCAGATTTCCCACATAAAGTGTATTGCATGGAGGATTCTGGTCCGCCGGATTAGGCCGCACGGGCGAGGAAAGACTATGTGAACGGTAATCGATAGCATGGATGGAAAGACCACGACTTAATGTATCGTTTTCCGCAAAAAGTGATTGATTGAATCCATGCCGGTCGTCTGGAACAGGCGATGACTTTGAGAGATAATCGAAAGGATCCTCATCCTGGCCGATCCTTGTCATACGAGCAGGTGAATACAGATTCAATGTCCGCGGTGATAAGATGCCCAGGGCGTTGTTGTTGTTGTTATTGCTGCGTGCATCGAACGATTGCGACCGTAGGCCAAAGAAGGCGTCCGTGCTAAAAACAGGTGTGGTCGGTGTGGTACTAGGATCAAAAGGGTCGGTCTTGTAATCCAACGGGGATAACAGGTCGCTTGGTAAAGGTGAAAAGGAATCATAACCACCTACGGTTGGCTGATGCTGACTCATCTTCCGCGATAGTATACTCAAAGGTGAGGTAGTCTCGATAGGAATCGAAGGTGCAATCGAACCACGCTTAATGTGAAGATTCTTCTTCGCCATCTCTGCTTTAAGAACAGCACCTTTCTCTTGATCCACTTTCTTGCCACTGAGTACTTCAACTGCTTCCATGGCTTCTAAACGAGTACGGAATCTTGCAAACCCAATCTAACATTCTCCTTGTCAGCTCATGTCCCGCCAAATACTTGCCCTCTCGTTCGCTCGCTCTTTCCCTTTTCTTTCCAACCCCCCTTTTTTTCACTTTGTCATTCTCCCTCTCCACTTTTCTTTTTCCTTTTTTTTTTTTTTTTTACTTACCATTTGCTTTTTGCCGCCACCTGTAGCCGGGCATTCTTCATCACCGTCTTTGCAATGCCATTTAAGAGACGCGGCTTCAAATCCAGGAGAGAATGTGAACATATTTTGGAATTCTCTTTCCTGCATATTATCGGGGAAGCCGACGACAAAGATTGTAGTGACATCTTCTGTTGTGCCATTAGGAGGGGAATTAAGTACTGGTTGAAAGAGTCCACTGGATGCTGGGGATGCGGACAATGGATGAACACGAATGTCTGCTGATGAAGACGTGCTAAGGCCTGGTTCGCTTGTCATAATGCCAAAACCAAAAAAAAATAATAATAATAAATAATTAAAGAGAGAACGGGCAAACAAAAAAAAAGGGAACTTTTGGGTTTCTGTTTCCCACCAAAAAGAATATAAGTCTGCGGGAATGTTCAAAAAAAGTCTGGTGTGAGCTCAAGGGCGGGCTCCGAAAAGGTTTAAGACTGCGCGCAATTGGTACGAAGCTTTGCTCATTCGACACTGACTTTTCTTTTTTTTTTTTTTTACTTTTCCGCCTCTTGCCTATTCATCCCCCAGGCTCGCACGTCCATTGGAGCCCCACTAAATCGGGGATTAACACCCATTTAACAAATAGAAAAGACATAGGCGACATCCCAAAATTCGGCAAGCTGGGGGATCCATACACGCTACAAGAACAATAATAACAAAAAATACCTTTCCTACTAGGACTCAGTACGTTTTTTATCATGCTTTTCAATATACTTTACAAAAATGATTACAGAAATATCACTCAAAAAACGTATTCATCTTCTTCCCTTTTTTAGTTTGATCTAAATTTTTATTCTTCTCCACCTTGGTTGCTCTTCTTACCAGCAATCCCCACACGCTCTTGCTTTTTGGATGTTATCTTGCCTATGCCTTTATGCTTATGAGGATCCTACATATTATCCTGGTTTAGCCCATTATCATGTCCCTTTGTTTTCTGCACCTGCTTACCTTGCGACTCATAGCTGTTCGATTTCTGACACCTTGGCCACCTTCCCAAAATGCACCTTTTTGATGGTTCCGTTCAAACTCAAACCCACATACACATGGTTTCGATGTGATCGCCTGTTCCCGAGAACATTGACCACATACATGTCGTCGTGCCATCTCAGCAACATGATCCTCCTTCTCGTCATGACATACATCACATGCATACAGCTTATTGCAGCAAGGGAACCGAAACCAACGCTTTGATTTCCGATAATGCGAACAGGTACCCTGATTTGGTAAAGGCTGACCTATTGTCAACATCTCCTCCTTTTGTCTATGGCTCTTCTTTTTCTTCAATTTCATCACTTGCTCTGCATCTGCCTGTAATCGTTCTCCACCATGGCCAACTCGTACAAACCGATAGGATCCCAAACAAACCGTCATTTTACTGTGGCATGAGAAACAATGAATGCTGCTTGGTTGATCATGTGGAGCAAGTCGCAGTGAAGTTTGCATATCTTCTAGGCACTGGGCACATGTACCAACGTACAAAGACGGTAGGATGTCAAAGGGACTGCAGCCTGCACATTGCAAAACACCCATGGCAGATGCATTCTCATGCACAAGCTCTATGACGAAATTAGGCCTTTTCCGTAAGGGGAAACACGCATCTTTACCTCCTAAAAATTTGATGCCTATGATCGCACTGCATTTAGGACATGTCAACCACCGCTCCCGTTTAGGAGATTTGGATCCTGTGGTTTCTTCTGGTAGTATATTCTCCACATCGACAGTATCCTTGCATCTAGCACATTTCACCACAAGATGAAGCGATTTGCAACGAAATAGTGCAACCTTGTCGAGCCGTATTTCACTAAATCTGATCTCCGTGCCCTGTTCAAGCTTTGGCTTCGGAGGCTCCACACCAATACGAGGGGAAGCTAGCACCGGCTCCTTCTCTTCAGCGGCAGACGTACTAACCGTTGCAGTTTCGGTAACTGCTGGTACTGATGTTTCTTCTTTTGTTTTTGATGACAAACCCTGGAAGAGTGGATCATTCACTTTGATCACCTTCTTTTTCTTCGCATCTTCTTCATCGAAGATAGATACGAGCTTTTTTTCGGTTCTTGTCGCATTATTACTGGGTAGCTTCGTATCGGATACAAAGAATGGTCGATTGCTATCAATCTTAGCATGGTTTTGATAAGAAGTAGATAGGACTTTATCCTCTGTCTTCGTCGTTCTGTCAATGGATGCCTTTACATCAGGTTCAGAAAATGACAAAGGCGTCTCGATGATAGCCGCGGCATGACGATTAAGCCAGTTCAGATTCTGAAACAGTGTGTTATCGGATGTCTTCACATGTGTTAAAAAGGCTGTTTCTAAGGTTCTAAATGGATAAATATCCATAAATGCTTATGCCAAAGTAGCAGATCACTTACCTTGCTACTGAGCTTTCCATGGTCTTATTGTCAAATTCGATCGTACAGGGTACAAATGGATATAATTTAGGAACATGATATTTTAAACGGGTACTGGTTTTGAGCTGAGGGTTGGATGCAAGATCTGGGTCATTAAAAGTCACCGTGAGGGAAATGACTGTTTCGTCGGTCGTTGACCTTTACATGCGTAAGTTTCGACCAGAGAAACAAAGAAGGTTTCTCTCACCTTATAGTCTGATAAGAATCGGGAAATCGCGTCTCTAATTGCTTTAATTCTCGTTGTTGACGTTTTGAGCCTTCTTGAAGTTCATCAGGAGTATATGAAGGTTTTGACGCGGACTGGTTATCAGACGCTAATGCGACTGAATGCTGAACTGATCCACTTCCTTGTATCTCAGCAACGACGTGTTTTGGAAGAGGTGGTGCTATTGAATTATCTTTGGCTGGTGCCGTGTTCTTTATGAAACGAACAGTTTCTGCGGGCGGTTGTTGCAATAGTGTTTCCATATTGCGATCAAGCCAATCCATCTGCTTTACAAGTGTCGTATGTCGAGAATCCGGCAACTGATTTACGTGCGCTTTGAATCCTTTTTCTAAGTTTCTAATTGTCCAACTATAAGCGCTGTATGCTTTATCAATTTATCTGCCACTTACATTGCAAAGCCTTTGGGAATGTTCGTGTTCATAACTGTTACAGAACACGATTCCTTGGGATAGCTTTTTGGAATTTCTAGCTGCACCTGGAGAGATTCTAGCTCATACGGGAAATCTGGATCGCTAGGCTTGATCGAGAATCTCGCCAGAGCCGCATGTTCATTATTTCTACATCATAGTTTTTAACTACGTGGTTTTTTATTTGAAGAAGCCACCTACAATACCAAACGAAATGACGATCGGAATCGTCGCTCCAGCTGTGTGAGTTCAATTTCTCTAGTGTCCTTATTTTCGCCAGTATCTGCTTTAATCTATTCGAAGAGGATAAATATATTTGCTGGAGAGTTAGGTTGTCAGACAATGACAAATGTGTTACATTTGGCGTAGGTCTTGCTACTGGAGGTCGATCGATACCAGGACTCATAATAAATTTGGAAACTAATGGGTATTGCCTTTCGCTTTGTTTAGGTCCAAAAACAGGAAAAAGCTCAATGTTGGCTGCGGATTGGGTTTTTCGTAGCATTACTGTGGCAGTCGGAGCTGCTGCAATTGAACGCAGTGCGTCACAGAGAGGGTTGCCGACTGTAATAACCGCTGGAACGACATATGTTCGATAAGGGAATTTAAATTGCCTTTTCTTCTTAAACTCTAAACGATGTTGTGTATAAGTAAGAGTTACATAGAACTTGGGCTTGAAAACTGCGAGAATCTATCCGTAACAAAGTCCCTCAATGCATTACCAACATCATACCCTTCCGGAAAACTGTAAAGCAGTCATCCGAGAATTTTCAAAAAGGGCTACTGTGGTTTCTAAGTGACTCCGTGATTTTGAATTCCGGAGCGCCTTCGCCGGCAACCAGAGAGTCCTTACCGAGCCCTTTTGACAACCAAAGACAACTCACGCTAAACTATCTCACAAGTCATGAATCACGTCAAACCCGACCAAATCATCGATTTAGAACAACCTTTAGTGAAAGTATGGTCTTACTGGGAAATAAAACTGGCGTTTCTTCTTGAGCGGACATTGAGGAACACATCTATATGCATAATAATTCACTTAATGCGTTGCTCTAGGTTCCGTACGAACAGCTGCGCAAGTCTTTCCGATTCGCATACAAGTTTGTGGAAAAAGAGTTGCATAAACTCAATGAGAAACTTGAGAAATGTATCGAATCTGCTGTTGATGGCCATCTGAATCCTGGGAAAGCACAACGACTACTGGAAGAGTTGCTCAAGCAAGTGGAAGCCATGTCGCGCAAGGTAGATGAAACATATGACGTGTTTGACTAGCGTATTGAATTTTAGAGCAAAAAGCTTACAGACATAAGAAACGAGGAAGCACTTCATATAAAGCGTCTGAAGACAAGACTAAGTCATTTGGATGAAATTACAAACGTTACTTCGCCGAAGATGCCGAAGTTTGAGCAGTGGAGCAAAACTCGATTAAGTAGAGTGATTGTAGACTATCTGCTACGACAAGGCTTTCTGGAAACTGCAAAGCAAGTGGCAGCAGAGAATAATGTCCAGGTAAACGAAATCTTAACATTAGCTACAGATGATTTACATCGGATTCCTGCAGGATATGGTTGACATGCAATTATTTGTGCAGTCGGAAAAGGTCGAAGAGGCTTTGCGAAATCGTAGCTGCAAAGAATGTTTGCAGTGGTGTTCCGATAACAGATCGGGGCTGAAAAAGCTAAAGGTAAATCATATTGACTAGGGTTCCAAGTCTTGACTTGATGTCTGCCTTAAGAGTACTCTGGAGTTCAATCTACGGCTACAGGAATATATTGAGCTAGCAAGGGAATCAAAAGGCATGGAAGCCATTGCGTATGCCAAAAAGTACCTTGTTCCGTGGGAAGAAACAGAGCAAAAGAAGATCATGCAGGCCATGGGTATGTTGCCATTTCCTAGCAATACATTGTGCCAGCCATACAAGGTAAGTACTATCTATCCCTTGTGAGTCACAACGAAGGAACTAAAGAAACGTTAGGACTTGTACGACAATGGCAGATGGTTTGAGTTAATCACACAATTCAGAGCGGATAATTATGCGTTATGCTCGTTGACTTCACATCCACTGCTATCAATTACCTTGCAAGCGGGATTGTCCGCGCTCAAAACCCCACAATGCTACCAGCACGACAACAGAAATGTTAATTGCCCAGTGTGTGACACAACAACTTTGGGAAAACTGGCAGAAAAGCTCCCACTCAGTCATCATGTGAATTCAACCATTGTATGCCGTATCAGCGGAAAGATCATGAATGAAGACAATCCACCCATGCTTCTTCCAAATGGAAGGGTTTACAGTTACTCCGTAAGTTTTGATAAAATGTAAGAAAAAAAAAGTTGTGAATCTAACGTACATTGGCAGGCGTTGCACGACCTTGCACTAAAGAATGGAGGAGAAATTACATGTCCGAGGACAGGCGATACCTTTCATATCAATGATATTAAGAAAGTTTTTATTTCTTAAATAATCGTATGGCCCTTGTCTTTCATATGTTTGTTCTCCATTTTTTCTTTGAAGAGATGTGGAACAAAGATGCTGCATATTCTCGATTCGTCCAGGGGACAACAATGCTTCGCGACCGCGTTAGTTCAGGCCAACCATTGCAATTGGCCAATATTCGGCAGGCGCTTGCTGTGGACTTCCGCTTAAAATGAAGCCATTCCTAAATTGGATACCCCTCTGCCTCATCAAACCCTGCTGCGTTACTTTTCGACCGTGTTCTGACTTTCTTTCCTCCTTGTCTCCTTGTCTGGGGAAGATTTTTAAAAGCAAGGACTAGTCACTTGTTTGTTTGGGACCTAGAAGACACAGTTGCAATTCACGGAAGGTAATTGCATGAGGAACATAGTCCATACCGTCGTGCAAAGCGACAAGACCAAAAAAAAAAAAAAAAACGAAGTGCTCTATCGTAGAGGGTACTCATTCATTTATTGTTTATTATTTTTGTTTCCTATGTATAGTTGAAGTTCACGTATATACATTTGCATATATCTTCTGTTCTTACCGTTTCCTATGGCTCCCATTCTTTTGAAGATCAAGGGCAACAAGTCCTTTTTCCCATTCTCAAATCTTGATTCTGAGGATGAGCTTTCCAAGACCTGGAGAGTCTGCACCAAAGTCAAGGATTCATTGGAAAATGGATCCCGCTTGGAAAATCTTTCCTGGCGACTATGGTTTCTCCACAATGTATTAGTGGATGACGCCAAATCCAAATCCCAGTTCAAAAAGCTTTCATCCATAACTACTCGAAAACTTGAGAAGGATAAGGGGTCGAAACTGAGTCAACTGCAAGTGCCTACGACATTCGATATCAACGTGAAGTCAAAAGCCAATAAAGATAAGGTTCCTAAATCAGACGCGGCTATGATAAAGTCGAACAGAATGGATGCCAACCACAAAGGGGCGCCAAGCAAATCCAGCACATCTTGTTCGCAATCGCGGTCTTCCTCATCGACCGCTGCCGTGGTGAAGAAGCCCGCAGCTGTGCCAGTGTCCGCTACAACCATTCGCCCTGTTGATGCGCAACGGAGTCGCAACCTCGAATTAGAATACCGACGAATGCTAAGACAACATCAGCTACAACAACAACAGCGTCTACAAAAGAGATTGCAACAGAAAAAATCGTCTACATCATCATCGACAACAGCATCAACACCAGCATCAAAGTCATTAAGTAAGAGTGCTTCTCCGTCATCGCAATCAAACGATCATGTGAATATAAAAAAGAAGAAAAACAATTCATTAGCACGACCAAGAAAACAATCACAACTGCAGCAACAGCAGCAGCAGCAGCAAAGAAGCAGAAAACAACAGCAAGGGAATCAGCTATCTTACACAACTGTCCCCGATCGACCTGTTACAGAAAACTTTGTTCTTCATCGCTACACCTCTGATCAGACATGTGGTCAAGTAGTCGAGCTAAAAGATATTTTTGGTTATGGAGATATGCAGGCCTTTCTGTCTTCAACTCCTGGAGGAATACCGACTGTCGAATTGCAGTTGAATAGCATGTTAACGAATGCCTGGGCTGGCAATGATAGCAATAACTTTTCGCCTATGCAACCTGTTTCCACATCAGCCGAATTCGGTGACCATGTGCCACAGATAGACAGTTCGGTCACGAGCGAAAATGCTTACTTTCATGCAATCCATACAAACTTTGAACCGTCAAGCATGGTAAACATGAACTCCATGGCCACAACTTCACTCCCAACAACACCTGCGGAACCGTCTCAAAATAAGCACGTTGGAGTTGGCCAAACCTCCTTACATCCGGCAGTTCCTGGGATCGCCGGGTTATCCACCGCCACCAATTTACCACTACAATCCACGGTGCTGTTTCCATCCAACCCGACACAGCAGCAAGTGGTTTCAGCAGGGTCACCACTTACCAAAGTGCCAAACTCTGTTGTCTCCGCCGATGCAAACGCCTTGCCGTGCAATGACACGCTTCAGCTTGCTACTGAAACCTTCGCAGAGAACGCTGTTTTGAAGCGAAATAGTTATTCGTCCATGACAGGACAATTGCCACTGGCTTCAATGCACAACAATGGGTCTGCACCGGTCACCCCCATAACGGTGACAGCCCCAATCTATCCTTTACAGTCGAATGCACCATCAGCGTTGACAGTGCCACAGAATTCACCACACCATGTGTTTTATTCTCAATCGGTAACACAGACAACTTCAGCTCCGGCTTCTCGAGGTGCAACTCCACCTAAAGAGAATAACCGATCAAAACCAGCGATTATCAATAGTACACCTTCTGAAGGGAAAAGTCCAATCTGTAGTAATTGCGAAACACAAAACACCCCGTTATGGAGACGGTCTGCTGATGATCAGCTATTGTGCAATGCTTGCGGCCTTTAGTACGTATCCACTCCTATCGTCTCTTGTGTTATGTGTAAGACAAACACGGGAATTGCGCTAATACATCCTAGTTGGAAGTTGCACAATGCTCCCCGACCACGAAATATGAAACCTCACGCTACAAGAGGAAAAGAAGTGTGCGAAGATGACCAAAGCCAAATCACCACGTGTTCTAATTGTTCGACGACTAAAACGCCTCTATGGCGTCGAGATATAGGCGGTGCACCGTTGTGCAACGCATGCGGGTTATAGTAAGTTCCAAGGAAAAGCGAAAAGGGAAAAAAGTAAATTCTTATGTGCGTATGTGCTAGCCTAAAGCTGCACCATGAGAAACGACCGTTATCTATGAAAACCGACGTCATCAAGAAGCGTCAGAGGTGCGACAATAGTACACAACAATCTGCACAAGGCAACAAACGGCAGATGAAGAAAGCAAAACAGGAACGCGACCAAACGGTCAACCAAGAACAATCTTCTGCCGCGTTACCTGCCATATCCCCTGCTCCCGTTCCGTCGTCCTCCTTCGTTGCAAACGGACATAAATCCTCCTTGACACTTACTACAGGCTATCAATTCTAAAGAAGAAACAACATCAATCTCGCTTGACTCTAAGTAGGACTCTACGTTTATGTACAGATCGAAAAGTGCTTTCATCGTTATCAATTCTGTATCCCCTATGCCCCCCGTTTTCCTTTTTGTTTACTAAAAAGTTCGACGAAAAATATATTCATCGTCTTATGAAAAAGAAAATGATTAATAATTACTTGAAATAGTATAGTCTATGCCAGAATATGCATTCCTAGATCGAAACCTTCTTTTCTCATAAGCTTCGGCCAGATTTTTCACTACCTTATTTTTTTTTTCCGAATCAGCGATGGTAGGGACACAAAAGTAATTTGGAGTAAACTCATTGGAAGGACTCCAGTTAGGATGCTACTGAAACAAAGAAATGTAATGGGGCCATCGAGCAGAACAACGTAATCCTAGAGAAGGTTTATCACGCATGTTAAAACTGACACAGACATGATCGAACATGCATGACCCTTTGTTTGATGAGAAGTCCAATGGAAAGGTAGTGAATACATGCAAGGCCATAACGAATATTTGGAGTGCAATCCTTCATCTTCCTCAAAAACGTATAAAAATCTTAGCCATCCAGAGCCAAACGATTTTACGGTTTTTCTTTTCCTTTGCCAAGAAACAAAACGGGAGGAAGGTGGACATTGTGTACTGCCTGAATTACCATATCTTATAGAATGTCCCGTTTTCCAATCAGTTCTATTGCATCTCAACTGGAGAGATCACCATCTCAACGATGTTACACAGGCCCGATTTCTCACCTCATCGTGCGCACGCACTTTTACTTGTTTTTTTTTGGTTTCCTCGTCTCTATACTGCCATGCACACCATGGATGTCATTGTGGCAGAAATGTTTTCGAAAGGATACATTTACTGCTACGATCTATTACTCCAATACCATGTCGCACTTCCTCTACCTGATCAAGTCTTTGCCACCATGTCGACTGCTGGCCAGTTCCTCTTCGACCATTGCCCTGAAATCATCCAGCAGATCTACGTGTCCGCCATATCGGTTCCCGCCAGCTTTGTCCCGATGCTCCTAGCCATTATTGTTCTGTACTCCCTATTCTCGTTGATCCTGTGGTCAGTCCGTGCCGTGTTTCGTCTTGCATTTAACTTTGTTCGATTTGGTTTAATCCTCGCCCTGGTGGCAAGCATGCTCTACTTTGTACAATACCATTGGGGCGACAAGGTCTTGGACAAGCTTGAAGACCTATCCATGGCAAAGGAAGCTGCTGCCAACCTGACTGAGGATGAACGCGTATTGTTTATTTCTTTCTTCCTATTCTTCCTGTTCTTCATGGTGTTAGAGTTTTCCATTAGATAAAGAAAAACCTTGCGCTTATAGCATGTCTTGCTGTAAATGTTATGTACATACATATATATCTAAAGGCATCAGCCCTATATGCATTTCATTTCGGTTTGGGTTCAGATCTTACCAAATGCGGCCCATGACAGAAGTTAATTCCGTTACCCACCTGGTAAAGGAAAGACCTTAAGCTGTAGCCTTCATTGCTTCCACTGTTGATGCTACAGAGTCGTCGACTGCAGGCACGCTGCAAGGAAGTGGAGGCCAAACCATCAGAAAGCTAGGAACTGGCTGACAATGACACTACCACCTGGAAACGAACGATAAGAAGCTGAGAAGCGCAGAAATCGGTCCTGCCGGCTGTTTTCTGACAATCTCTCTATCTGCTTATGCAATAGCCAAAGAGTGTATAACAAGTTCGAACAAAGAATTGCAAAGAGCGTATCCATCTAATGATAGAATTCTAACTACTTAATAACCTCAATCTCAAAAGCAAAATTTCACGAAAACAAAGGTTACAGTCCAAGAAAATTCATATGACTTTCTAAAGTGTCCATGGACGGGCAGAGTAATGCATATAGAAGTTTGTCGTTGCAAACTTAGGAAGACCAATGGAAGAAGGGGGAATTGGGGCAAAGGGCTGCAAGCGTTACGCCTATGAACTATGCTTTGATCTCACTTCGGGGCACGGCCACAACAAGGAAAGAATAGCAGCATGGGCGTATCCCTTGGTGCTTGTTGTAGATCAAGACGAACCTGCACCCGTCAAGATGTCATCCATCACTCTAAAACTTGTACAAGATTTATAGTCAAACAGTTGAGTATGTTGAAATAGTATCAAATAATTAAGTTGTATTAGCTCGATTCCTTGAATTCACATAGAGTTAATTACAAGGATCTGTATAAATTTTGTTTTACTCTCGCCAAGTGTATTTAATATTGCTGGGATGCTCAGGCACGACGACCATTGAGGTGTAGTCGGATTTTGGCACGCCTTTTCCTTCCTCCAATTCAAAGTCGAACATACGAATGTAGGTTGCGATAATCGTCTTGATTTGCAGGTAACCAAACGTTTCACCAATACATCGATGACGACCGGCACCAAACGGCAAGAAGGGACTCTTGGACGAGATACCGACGGCACCAAAACCGTAATCCATGTTAGCATCGTCACCTTGTTCCATAGAATGGACAGGATCTGTCTTTTCAATCCATCGATAAGGGTTGTATGTGAGTGGCTCGTTGAAATATTCACTGTCAATCTGGGTCACGCCTGGAACAGCACACAAGAAATGTCCCTTAGGAATCTCATGGCCAGTCTTTTCGAACACAACTTTGTCAGCGACAACCTTACGCATCATCTGGAAAATCGGCGGATGAAGACGTAGGGTCTCGCGAATAACGGCTTCCAAAAGGGTCAGCTCTTTGAGGTTATCAAAGGTCAGATCGGATTTAAGTGAACCCAGCTTATCGATTTGTTCCTGGCGAAGTGCTTTAATCAAATCAGGACGGTTGGCCAGTTCCAAAACAGTCCAAGCGCTTGTTGTAGCAGATGTATGCTGACCACCGAAAAGGATAGCAATCATCATTCCGGCGATATGGTGGTCTGGCACTGGGGTTCCGTCCTTGTATGTGGATTCCATTAAACCTTGAAGAAGATCGGCATTGGACTGGACAGACAAAATATCAGTATCTTATGCATTCTAAGCGCCCTTCTACTAGGTCACGTACAAAGTCATTTTCGGCCTTTCTTCTCTGGATAATGCTGGAATACAATTCTGCCATTTTCTTGCATGCCTCATCACGTCTGCGGTAGGAGGGTAAAGGCAAGTTGGGGAACATGAAATTGATCGGTTGGAAACCTTGATCCAGATCATAGTAAAGCTTTGCAACATTGTCATCGAGGCTTGCACGGATTTCCTTTCCCATCAAGCACCGGGATGCAGTGCGGATAATAAGTTTACCAAAAGTGCCATAGGAATCCATCAAGCCTGTGGGCTTTCCAAACCGCTCAAAGAATTGAGTCACTTCATCAACGATCATAGGAACATGCTGTCGAAAACAATCCGAATTCAAACCCGCCTTGACGAATCTAAGGATAAGGTCAATGAAAGGAGCAAAACGGGACCCCATCGCGCGGTAATATTTACCTCTTTTGTTCCATGAAGACATTATGTGGCGCATCATAAACTACTTCGGGGCCGAAAACGTATTTCGTCATACTGTTGTAAGCTTCGGCGGCTGAAGACAAGTTCTGCTTGCTATTGAACACAAACTGATTGCCATCGGGTCCAAGACACACTGTCACGCGCTTTCCGACCATGTAAAACGTGAAAACGTCACCGTACTTTTTCTGACATTTCTGCAAAAAGTTGATAGGATTGCTATACAATATCAAAAGACTGGGTCAGTTCCTCCATTTCCTCGGTTCCCATCTACACTTGCATTCCGAATTCGATGGCATTGCCCATAAAAGGTATCCACGAGAAAACAACAGCAGGGCGTTTAGGGTCCTTAGGAAGAATCTATAGCAAGTATGCTTATTCGGACATTGTTCTCATCATGCTTCTTCTCGGAACATACCAGCTGAGATAAGATGTGGATGGCAAAGGCCACCACAAGAGCAAGAGCTCCGTAAAAGAACAGAGAAGACAGTAACGGTATTAACATGAGCAGCAACATGGTCCCGATTCTGACAGAAAGGTAAGAGTGGGGGAAATGTTACGTTGGCTCCGGGAAACACAGTAGAAAACCCCTCTGGTCTTGCCTTTAAACAAAAACAAGTTCCTCGACACGAGTCACACAGGAACCTTGTGTGACTAACGGCCTCACTGGCAGAACGAAAGAGCCCTTTGCGAAAAGATCGGCCCGGTGTTCCTTCATTTCTCATTCGCTTACACCGAACAAGGTTGTATGTCCTAATTATGTCTGTTTGTCAAATGGAATGGCCATCTTTGGCTTTGAAGCTTTGCATGCAATGGGTCCATGTAGCTCACTGTCCTTAGACGTGCAGAACGCCACAAGCCTCCTACACTTCTTCCAGGATCATTCATTAAAAAGGATCCACACTAATTGGATTTGGTATGTATGCAAAAAGAAAAAGGTCGAAGCAAACTAAGATCACATGCAAATCTATTGACTGGATCTCCCACTACTACAGACGTTTAACCCCCGCACTTGATTTGATTGCATCCAATGGTAATAGTGCAAAGAGCTTTATTAGATGTGCCAGTGACACACGCGCACCAGATTTCACCCACAGAGCTTTCAGAAGAGAATTGCATTGATTGCTTATTTATCAGCATTTCCTTTGCAAGGGTGATCAATCAACCCAAGACGCGTATCTCGGAGAGGAACGGGCATCGCACGGTAATCCTTACACAAATTAAAGCCAGTCTATAACATTTTTGCTAAACTTGGATGCTGACGCTTATCTTTAGTAACACCTTTTTTTTTGTTTAGGTGGGAGAGCAATTGGTAGCAGTAAAGACATGATTGCAAGGGTTGGATTCATCATGATCGCCACCGATGTTTGCTGTAGATGCTGATTCCCTCAAACTCTTACCAGCGCGCCGACAATGACGTCGGATTTGGAGCCCAACCCTGTTACCGCCGAGCCGGTCATAAGGGCCGAGGTATCAGTCTTCTTCCTTGAACGGTTTTCAGAGAGCTCCGTTCAGCGGAAGCAACTGTAGCATATGCGTTTTGCATGTGTATATCTTTAGTGCGTTTCCACCTTTTGACTGAATTAGTCCTATTTTGGTAACGAATATCTACTGTCTGTCGCAACCTGTAATCAAATGAAAGTTAGTATTAGTTCAGTAGAAGAAAAAATAAAAAGGATGTTTAGCAGTTTCTTCACTGGTGCTAGGGATTGGCAAAGCATGCGCCTAGTCATATTGGGTCGCATAACGAAAAAAAACATGAATATCGTTTTTGTTGTCCGCATATCCCTTCGAATAGTTGAAGTTCGTTCTTTATCCACTATATTGATTGCTCTCATTCGTCCGCCATCGCATGCACATTAACAAAGGTTCCGGACTCCTTAATGCTAATGAGAAAAAGTCGACACGACCTTGTAACAAGCTTGTAACAAGCTTGCGCATGACAATCGTACTTTTTCCTTGCTATTTCGAAGACTTCCCGGAAAACGCGAGATGCTTATGTAATTTTAAGTTGATATGCTTAGTAGCCGCATTTTTAGTGAGGGGCAAAGGGGAAGAGAATTGAAAAGCGATAGCATGATGAGGACATTAAACAGAATTCAGACCACTTGAACCGTGCGAATTGGAACAATCGCGTCAAAGTGACATTACGAGAAATCCGCTTCCTTGTTTCAACTGTTACCAGTCCAGTAATTATTATTACATTATTCGGATATTCATTTATTCGTCCATGCCGATCCCTTAGTCCATGAATCTGATTTTATATTGAGACATGCCAGTAGGAATTACGCTAATTTTGATGTCTAGGTTTTCAGTGACAACGCACATCTTTCTTTTCCATGTGTTACCTGCACAAGCGTTCCGGTTTATCGGTTTCAAATTCACTGGTGTAACGATTAAAAAACGAAGCGAAGCGATATAAGCGAGGATTGATAAATACGATTGCTAACCTTTTATCATCCCTCATTATTACCCATATTCATAAACTTCAAGCTAAAAACCAGCTGCAAAGTCAAACATGTTTTATTGGGAGTTCTGCTACTATACGCTATTTCTGGAGATACTTGTCGCATAAAAAAAAAAAAAAGAAAGGGAAAATGAGTGCACATGAGAAAAAGTAAATGAAGAGACAATATATGAGAATGTCGAAAGTCAAGCAGTAAAGATGGCCAATGCCCAAAAAAGAAAAGGAGATATATTAGAACGTTTTTCTCGGTGTTGCCACACATGATAATGGCGGGGTGCCCGCCCCACAAGTCAAGACATGGGTATTGTACAAAGAGAATATTGGAAGAATATGTTTATATGCTATATTGACTAGCAATTCGAAGAGTAACACGGTAGGGCGACCCAGGTAGCGGCCAAAGCATCCCGACCAAATGACGTATTTTATCGTTGGTACACCCGGCACTTAGTATGGGTACAACACGAAGCTTTATTTTGCTACTTTAGTTTTTGCATTATCACACGCTGTTTTGGCTCCTCTTCCAAGTAAAAAAAAAAGTATATATATGCGTCATTAGTAATGAGTTATGCGAGATGTATATCTCGCTTACGTCAACTTAATCTTCCAATAAACATCAGGTTCATCCGAATAGCTTAAAAAACCGTTTCTGGTTAGTAAATGCGAATGATATGCTCAATCTTCTTTTAGTTGCGCCCGAAGAGTAATCTTATGTATGAATAATCAAATGCAGTACACGTTGGGGAGGTTCGTGAAGAACGGAGCCAAAGAGTCAAAAAAGAAGTTGTCCTTTCCGTTTAAAATAGTTCCGACGACTGAAACCAAAGATGACAGTAGTTCATAGGAAATAAATGGCTATGTAACCAATGACAACACCGTACAATAAGACAAAGAAAGCTTTTACACGAATCAATAGTTTATACTATAGTAGATATGCAGAAAAAAGACAAAAGACAACATCGCCTTCTATATAAGTGACTTTGGTATATGGAAAGAAGACAACATCTTCCAATCAAAACTAACGGTACGTCCTTACACATAACGC